>NESQ01000228.1:0-151787 GCA_003070745.1 Tuber borchii
TTTAGTCCTCCACTCTTCCCAATCTATCTTGTCCACTAGATGCCCTACTGTTTGCCCCCGACCCCCCGCCGCCCGCTCGACACATTCTCCTGCCTTCTGAATCTACAATTGCTAGCTAGACCACTTATCCATTCCTCCCTGACTTATCCGCACCCATCCGACACCCTCCAATACCTTTCATGCCTACAATCGCATGCCTAATGCCCTCATACTGGCCTCTACACTTTAACATTTTATTACTTCCGGACTCTTTTGGTATATATCATTTACTTTTATTCCCTTATTACACCCCCATAATATAATATACATATATGATCACTGAATACTGATAGATGCATTTCCCTCCTCTCGGTTAGTGACTTCAACCTGAAAGGGTGTGTTAGCTGATTCTTGCAACAGAGTTGCAGCATCTAATACTCTCAGATTCTCCCCTTGATCCTGTTGTGATATGCAGTGACGATGCCCTCCCGCTGTATCTGTGAGGCCACCAGCTGCTTCTAATTTATCAGCCTCAGAATCGATTCCAAACTCCCACCTCAATGAATTCTCATTATTGGAATATTCCTCTGTTCTTTCAACAAGCTTTCCCCAGTCTTCTCAATTCTATTCTTCAATATTGTTCTAAACTACTTGATTATTGGTCTATGCCAGACCTCTCCCATACCGTCCCATATGTGTATTTGGCTTTCCAGCTGGTCTGTTTTCCCATTAGCCAGCTTATCACCCCATTTAGTACTTGCAGTTGTCAAGAGTATCCGGATGCCTAAGCACCAAGGGATCTGGACACTTCTGAAAACTGCAAGTGAGCATTATTTGTCTTACTTTTGGAACTGGCTCATATGAAAGCTACATTATCGATAGAGTTTCCAGTCTACCAGTATCGCAGTGAATAACACAATATGGCTGCTGTCAGATAGATAAATGGGCTATTGATCTTATCTAGGAACTCCTCATCTATCATGCCTTTCCTTCTTGGGCTGGAGTAATATTGTGCGTAGTTCGTATCAAGGATCTGTGGCACTACGAATCTAAGAGAAATTGACGATCCGCCGAATCAGATGAATTTAGTCTTACTATGATTCTAAATATAGTCTGAAATAATCAGGGGAAAATACTTCATAGTTCCTTGGGGGGCAAGTAAACCTATCCTCCTCTCGCAGGTATTCCGTCCTTTATCTGCTGGCCACAGGATCATTAATATTAAGTTTATAGAGTTCAGTTACAGCCTTCTTCACAGTATGCAGATACTGAGATCTGCACGAGTTGTGCTTTGAGTAGATTTGCAAACTTGTGGCTGCTGGCCACTCATTTTAATTTAGAGATGAGATGTAGGTTATTGATTAAGGGTAACTTACCTGATCATTTGAGGCTGGGATAGCGTCGGCAAAGTTGGGAAAGCCCAATTCCCTCCTGCTATTGTTCTAGCAACGACAGACTTGTTTAGTCAGAGCAAGTGGGTCTGGAAACTGATTCACGAAAATCGTCCAGTCCCATATCAGTGAACAGATTTTAGCCAGAATGATTCGCTCAAGCACTATAGTCATATTCCATCTGCTGCAAGTCCATTCTCTATCTCCACCCTCCAATTCCAGTATTGTTAGCCCTGAGTGGCTTGGAGTTGTGGCCAGTTTTCTAAGTGAATTCGAGAATGCTGATGGACAGGGGAGAACTGCAAATGTAAACTGATTTTGGTTAATATGTACTGGGGCAGGTGGTCTCCCTCTGGGGTAACCAATTCTGCTAGAACTCTGAGTATCCCCAGGGGTAATTGTCAGTATCCAAGATTGCGAGCTTTGGACCTCATACCAGATTGGCCTCTATGCCCTTCCCCCAATCCTCTGATGGATCCTCATCAGCCCCATGCTATTCTAACTCGTTCTCCTCCTGGTTCTCCTGACTCTCCTGACTCTTTTGACTCTCCTGGCTCTGGTCATTATTGCTCTTATATTTCCAATTATCGGAGGGGATACTTTCAACCGCTGACTTTAGGTCCCACTCGAAGCTGTCCGGAACAGATTCTGGTATCTCAAGTTAGGATGAAGCTGGCCCCAGCACGGCCTCCCTCCTCCTACTTACAGCAGACCCAGCTATGGCAGACTCAAGAGTGGTATTATAGTTGGCCTATCTCCAGATTGAGATCCCTGGGTACGCTCAAGGCAGGCCTCACTTTGTCTTTGCCTCTCCTGTCTTGACATACGTGTTCTATCCTCCGTAAGCTGCTGCTGTTGTGGTAAGGAGTATAGGTAAATTGTGATAGAGTAGAATTGTACTGAATAGAGTTGCTGGATAGATAGTGTTAGGAAAAGTGTATTGGTAGGTAGTCAAGTGGGGAATATGGGATTTGGATCTAGGAGATAGGAATTGTTCCGGTATCTTTACCTGCCAGGGATATTTACGACTTGTCAGTTGCTTTCAGACTCAACAGTATTGGCACACACCCATTCGGGCGAATTGAAGCTGGACACCTAATATAGGAAGTTATACCTGAGGCGTCCAGCTTGCATCAGCAAAAGTAATACTTGGCACATATAATGTCAACCGCGAATCAGGACGCAAACTTGTACTCGCTTAACTTAGGGCACACCTGGCATAGGACTACATCTTCCTGAGCGCGCCTGGTGGAATACTACATCTTCCTGAACATCAGCAAAAATAATTATATGCGTCCTGAGCGTTCTGTGCTTCAGACACTCAGGACACTCAAAACATCAACCGCAATTCTAGACGCAGGAGTAGCGCTAAACATGCATCCAGACGCAAGCACATATAGCACCACACCTTCAGGAAGCACTGGACGCAACACACAATCTTCAGGAGGCACTCCGGATACAACACTCACTCTACTGGAAGTATTCAGATAACCCCAAGGGGCCCCCCTTTACCTGCCTCTGACCCAGGTCACAATACTAGATCTTCTAAAGTTCTCTTAAATAGTCTTCTATTCTATGTCTCATTCTACTACTACTAGTACTTATTTATATACAAGCTTCCGTGTTTTCCCCCCCTGCCTCATGCTCCGCCAGGCACCTCCTCCACAGAAGATAGCAACTCTATGAGCTTTGATCGCGTAGGGATGAACCTTATACCGTTGTGTAGCAGGCGATGGGCCCAACAACCTCCAGAAAAAAGAATTGGAATCCGTCAAGTGGTTGTGGAGTAATCAGCCATCGAGTAAAGATCCGCCAGCCTAATACTTCTACAGAAGACAGCAACTTCATGGGCTTTGATCGCGTGGGGACGAACCTTATACCGTTGTGTAGCTAGAGACGAGCCCAACAACCTCTAGCAAACAGAATTGGAATCCGTCCAGTGGTTGTGGAGGTATCAGCCATCGAGTAAAATCCGCCAGCCTAGTACTTCCACAGAAGACAGCAACATCATGGGTTTTGATCGCACAGGGACGAACCTTATACCGTTGTGTAGCTAGAGACGAGCCCAACAACCTCCAACAAACGGAATTGGAATCCGTCCAGTGGTTGTGGAGGAATCAGCCATCGATTAAAATCTGCCAGTCTAGTACTTCCACAGAAGACAGCAACTTCATGAGTTTTGATCGCATGGGGACAAACCTTATACCGTTGTGTAGCTAGAGATGAGCCCAACAATCTCCAACAAACGGAATTGGAATCCGTCTAATGGATGTGGAGTAATCAGCCATCGAGTAAAAATCCGCCAGCCTAATACCTAACACCCCCTCTACCAAGGTCAGCGACTTCCTGGGTTTTGATGCCACAGACACGAACCTTATACCGTTGTGTAGCTAGAGACGAGCCCAACAACCTCCAGCAAACGGAACTGGAATCCGTCAAATGGTTGTGGAGTAATCAGCCATCGAGTAAAAATCCGCCAGCCTAATACCTAATACCCCCTCCACACAGGTCAGCGACTTCCTGAGTTTTGATGCCACAGAGACGAACCTTATACCGTTGTGTAGCTAGAGACGAGCCCAACAACCTCCAGCAAACAGAATTGGAATCCGTCTAGTGGTTGTGGAGGAATCAGCTATCGAGTAAAATCCGCCAGTCTAGTACTTCCACAGAAGACAGCAACTTCATGAGTTTTGATCGCGTGGGGACGTACCATATACCGTTGTGTAGCTAGAGACGAGCCCAACAACCTCCAGCAAACAGAATTGGAATCCGTCCAGTGGTTGTGGAGTAATCAGCCATCGAGTAAAGATCCGCCAGCCTAGTAGTTGCACAGAAGCCAGCAACTTCCTGGGTATTGATTGCATAGGGATGAATCCTATACCTGTGTGTAGCTGGCATTGAGCCCAGTATGATGCAGGTGTCAGATCCAGAATCTGGTATGTGGTGGTGGTGAAGACTTGGGGGTAGGCCGGTGTTGAGACTATTGAGGGGGTAATGAAAGTGCGGTGATGAAAGTGCGGAGTCATGTCGCGTCAAAGGCTAAGTGCTGAGAAACCACAACACCAGAGAGTGTCCTAGCTATCACTCGCTTTCAGAGTGGAGTGAACTGGCATTTTCGCTCTCTGAAAGATCAAGTTCTGAAAATAGAATACCTTAGTGTCATTGGTGCAATATTAAGATTAATAGTACAATGGCTTTCTCACCAAGCGCCCACACTAACCCATTCCTCCTTGCCAAGATTAGCCCCTTTCTTAGCAGGGGAGAAGGCTGGAAAGCCATCCAGAAGGCGGGTATTGACCATAGGCAATTCTGGAAGGAGATTGGATAGGTGGTTAATCCAGATACGCGATGGTGTTGTGAATTGCGTCCAGAAGCATGGGAGGTAACCTAGTGTCGCAACCTACTTCTGGAAGCATCTTAGTGTAGCAACCCACCTTCAGATGCTCCAGACGCTCAGGACGCAAAAATCTCAGCCGCCCGCTTCTGGAAGCAATAGCGGTGCTTCGGACGTATAATCTATTTTTGCTGATGAACACACCTGGTGCAATCCCAGATCTTCATGAATACACCTGAAGCAATACCATATCTTCAGGAAAGAGTCAAGGGTGGCCCCTTATCCACTCCTGACCTAGGTCACAGCATATATCAAGTTCATAAATTTCATTTAAATAGTCTATTTTATCTCTCATTCAACTACTAGTTATTTACATAAGAACCGTCCTATGTAAAAACCAGGTATTATGCCTCTCTCCCATTTATAAGACTCTATAGTGTGATGGAAAATGGTCCTATGGAAATACCCTTTTGGTAGTGGACAAACAGGATGGTGTAGAATGTCGTGGCAAAAGGGCTTCGTGATCTCATACATAATGTCCTGGGCATTTGGCTTTAAAGTCAGCGCTCAAAAAGCCTGCCATGAGGACTCTCCCTTATGAAAACTCTATAGTGCTATCGAGAATAGTCGGATAGAGATGTCCTTTTGGCCATGGACAGATGGGATGCCGTAGAATGATATGGTATATGAGTTTCATAATTGCTGGTCTAATGCCCCTGGAATCTAGCTATAAAGTCAGCGCTTTCCAAATACCCTAGACTAAAAACACTAAGCATAAGGACCCCCCTTCAGAGGATTCAGTAGGGCTATGGAAAATGGTCATTGGTGAAGACTTTAGAGTAGGCTAGGGTTGAGACTAGTGAGAGGGTGATGAAAGTGTGGTAATAAAAGTCAGGAGTTGCGTCGCCTTAAAGGCTAAGTGCCAAGAAACCACAACACCAGAGAGTGTCCTAGCTATCACTCACTTTCACACTGGTGTGAACTGGCATTTTTGCTCTCTAAAAGATGAGCTTCTGAAAATAGAATATATTGCCTGTTCTAGTATGTCTTTAGCGAAAAATTAAGATTAAGAGTACAGTAGCATCAGCAAAAAAAAAATCTGTCTTTTGTGCTCCACGGTGAGCCATGTCGTTGAGTTTTACGTTTTGGCTAATCGCGAGTGACCCCGGTTAATCATGATGCTTCCGATTGTATCCCCTAATGATCAGATACAAATCTTAATTTTAGCAAAACATGAGCTATTTTTATCAATATCTCATAGACATTTTACATTACAAAGTTGTATGTTATGAACTCAAATTTCTCAACTTCGGTATGTAAAAAGTCCGTGAGTTATTAATAAAAATTGCTCATATTTTGCAGAAAACAGAATTAATATCATCTTCTTTAGTAAAACTAACGGGATTTTTAATATCGCGATCGTAGAACTCACGATGCCCCAAAACGTAAAACTCAATGACATGAGGCACAGGGGGCAAGCTGTTTTTTTGCTGATGTAGCTTTCTCACTTAGCGCCCACACTAACCTTTCTGTCTTTGCCAAGAGTAGCCCCTATCTTTGTATGAGAGAGGCTGGAATAGCAGTCAAAAGGCAGGTATTGACTAGGTGGTACTTAGAAAGGAGAAGGGTTGAGTGGTCTATCCAGATATGCGATGGTGTTGTGAGGTTCGGTCCAGAAGGCAGGGGGTAATTTACTGTAGCAATATATCTCAGAAGAGACAGAACATTGAAACTCCTATCAGGATGCACCAGGCATTGAGGGCGTAAAAGTGAGGTCTCTTGTGTCAGGGCGCAACACCAGTGCGTCTGACGCATGGTATATTTTGCTGATATTCAACTTGACTGCATAACTGTTTCAATGAATCAAAATTCGAGCATCAAGTATTTAGAGTTAATGAAGCAGATAAAGAGATTTATTAGAATACGCAGACTAATCTAGTTTGAGTAGGTCTGCCAAGTGGACAATAACAAATGCGGGTAAGGCCAGGGCTCAGAGCCTGGAATGCTACTCTTAGAAAGTACAAGCTGCCACTAAGGCTCAACAGAGGGGGTATAAGGTGAAAGCTAGGAAGAAAAAAGCAATGAAGAGGGCAATTCCTAATGAAAAACAGCTAGAAGAATGATGTACACAAATTCAAAGAGCAAGCCTCTAAAACTAGAAGAGAAATGTACCTAAATGAAAAATAGCCAGAAAAGAACATGAATAAGCTGCAAAAATTATTAGAGTAAACCTCAAAACTCAGAAAAGACAACACTTAAAAGAAAATACCAAACAAAAAATACCACCAAATGAAAAACAGTCGGTGCTGAACAAGACAAGAATAGTTTGCAAAACACTCAAAGAAAATAAAATGTCCAAGCTCCTCTCTGCCCTCAGTAGGATCCATGAACAGCAAGTCTAAATTAACCACACATCAGCCGGCGGCAAGAGTTCACATTTGACCCCTATACCTCATGAGGGATAGGGGGTATGGGGGCCAAATTATAAAACTCAAGTTGATGTATCTCTCGTCTATGCCCCATAACTCCGGAATAAATCCGGGGTTACGGGGCTTTTTTTTTGTGTCGGTAATTTCGTTGTCATGCAACGTTTTCTGGACGTACTTCGTCCTCTTTGAGCCATTGCACGGTCTATTCGCGCTTGACTCTTCTACTTTAGTTTATCCGATATTACCTCTCGTGCCAGGAATTGTTCCGTTATGGATTTCTGCCCCATGACTTAATCATGCTTCCCGACAGCCCAAACACGCCGTTGTATAGTCTATTCCAGCTTTGACCCTTTCCCCTGTATTTTATCCGGCATTACCTCTCACGCTAGGAATTGTTCCATTGAGGATTTCTGCCTCACGACTCAATCATGCTTCCCAACAGCCCAAACACGCCGTTGTCTAGTCCATTCCAGCTTTGACCTTTCCCCTATAGTTTATCCAGCATTACCTCTCGCACCACACATTGTTCCCGTGTTGATCCAAACATTCTGTTCTGAATTTCCTATTGACAGACTCTTCGCGACTCCGAACGTCCGCAATGTACCATTCCCTGTAGTTCTTCTGCTTTCCTAATTCTTGCTTATTTCTCCCCTTCCTCCTTGCCATTGCCCCATGACCTAATCCAGCCCCAATAATTTCTCTGTGTATACAATATCTAAGCGGACACTATTCGTTGCCTTCGCGATGAGGACCGTCCATTATTTAATAATGTGTGGCCTTGCGCTGGCTTATTCCTTCACTGTTCTCACCTTGCTGCCTTCTTCATAGCTCTTTGGGACTTTCTCTCGGCCCCAAGCGACTTTCCCCTGATGTCTTTTTTCATAAACTGGGTTGAAGTCTAACTCTAAGTGGTATATTCAAAATAATAATAATAATAATAATAATAAGCTCTTTTATTTGTTTATTTTATTTCAATCTACATTTGTTCCAAGTAGGAAATTACGTGTCCCCATTCAACTCCTCTTCGGGAGCCTCAACTGCCTCCCCTGCTTCAGGATCTGAATGATCGTCCTCCACCTCATTAGCAAAAATTTAACATGCGTCTGATGTGCGGGCGCTGCATCCTGATGTATTACTTGTCAATTTTTTCGTCTCCTGCGTCCTGTGCATCCTGACCTGAGTTTTAACACCTATTGCGTCTGAAAGCTGGGTTTCACTCCACTGGCGTCCTGGTGCCTCCCCACCGCCCCTGACCCTAATGTATCGTCAGGACACCCCTCTTCCTTTCTACCCTCTTTCCTATGTCCCGACGCCTCCCCAATATACCCTCTTTCCCTGCCCCTTCTGGGTCTCATCCCGACGTACTCTCTCACTCATGGAGTGACGTCCAATGTCTTTCGGGGGCGCGACGTAGCTCTTGCCCACGATACTAGTAGTACTACTTGTAAATTTCACCCACGGTCTGACTAGCATAATTCAAGAAATTTCAATTTCTATGTCTACTAGTA
Source organism: Tuber borchii (assembly GCA_003070745.1). Classification (NCBI taxonomy): domain Eukaryota; kingdom Fungi; phylum Ascomycota; class Pezizomycetes; order Pezizales; family Tuberaceae; genus Tuber; species Tuber borchii. Next base: position 8,642 of record NESQ01000228.1, read on the forward strand.
TATACTACTACTGATCTCTTTCGTCTATATACTGATCTCTTTCCAACCTCCTGGCTTCGCCATTTCCCATGCCCAACTTTAATAACTTATATACATCCATGTTAAATCATATGGGACCAGTCCCCTTTTGCGTGGTTCAATAGATCTGGTTAAACGTTCTTAAATTGATCCTGCTGTTAACAAGCTAGTGCCAGTCCATTTCTGGTATGAGATGTGCCAGGCCTATGATCGTTCCTATATCCACAATTGTTAGTTCCCGGACATCATTCCTCAGATGAACCGTCACAAGGCCGTGTATATTTGATGGGCGCTCTGTGTTAACCACACTCATCAATTGAATGCCTGCAAGGTGGTAGACAGTTTCCTAGTGCGTGTAATCCCTGATTTTGAAAAGCGCTATGAGCTTCGCCGGGACATGCCCCCTAAGCGCACCATACATCTGCTCGCCACCAGCCTGTATCCAAATAGAATTATTCCTGCTCACCTGGTTACGGAAGAGTTGAGTACCAGTGCACCGGGCCTGGTGTATCTCGTAAACATCGGTTTCCTGGAACGCAAGCACTGGGATTTCAAGTGTTGTTATTAGTTCAACTAGTAGCGATCAAAGTACCGCCAGATATTTAGGAAGCCGGCGCCCGAGTGGCAGGTTCAGTCAGTGTCACAAATGGTGACTAACGAAAGAGGTGTTTCACATGATTCATACTTATAAGATCATAGGGTTTTAGTATCTCACATGGCTACGCGATAGCGTGTTATTCCTTTGTTATAATTGGTTTATTGTTTTGACATGACTCACGATTGTGGTCATATGATTATGACTTTCGCACATGACTCATAGTTATGAGTCATGAGTTTCACGCATGTGACGCAAGTTGCGCACATGATATGGTTATTATGTTTTGATTAGTTGATTGGTTATTGCGCAGTGACTCATAGGAGTCAGTTGATGTATTTCACACTATGACTCGCTATGAGTCATAGGGACACGTGACGCGAAGGATGAGTCATGAGTTGCGGGAAGAACGGATATAAAAAGGACACTTATGGCCTTTTTGGTTTACCACGAACCATCTTCTCTACACCTCCGGCGATTGAAATCTCAACACCATGAGAAATCATTGTCACCTTTCATCTTTTGCACTCTGAGTGAGCTGCACCCCCCCTATGATAGATTCGGACATGGGCACCCATCTCTTAGGTCCTGGCCCATCCTTCTCTTCGCTCTTGTTTTGCGTTCTCGCTTAACATTTGCACGGTCAGCAACACCCTCGCGTCCATGTTACAGACGGCTGGGATCACGGTTCGCAGTAAGAGAAAACTTTTCACCACGCTACGGTCGATTTCTCTGCTCTCTTCGATTACGTTTCGCTCGAGGCTGCCTAGTCAGACACGTACACGTTTCCGATAGTTCCTACGATACTTGGGTCTACCCTTCCTCCTCTCCTCTTGGTTTCGTCCCGTTGCTCGGTTACAGCTACACTTCCCCTCTTTTGGCTGGTACCCTACTACCACTCGGCCTTGCGCCCCCCGCGGCTGTCCACGGTCGCATCCTCGGTTACGCTCTGTCATGGTATTGCACCGCCTCCTTGATCGATGTCAATGCCTTGGGCCCGGAGTAATGTCGGTCGCCGGCTTATGTCTAAGTCATTTGAGCTGCCCCTACGGAGATGTTGTTTTATTCTTTTGTAGGTTTCTGTTTAGTGGAGTTTCTCTCTTTTCCCGCGTGTGCGGGCTTTCTTTTGTAATCCTTTTGTATGTTCAGGGGGGCTTCTGAAGGGTTTTCTGCGTCTTCCTGCTTGCTCGCTGAGAGTATTTTTTGTACTTTTTTGGGGGCGAGATGTGCGGTTGGGCCCGTACCATAGGGTCTTGGGGGCGTGGCTTTGATCCCATGAGGGAGAGATGCGTAGGTTTTTCTTGGCCATAGCTAGCGCTGCATGTCTGGTTTTTCCTGGTAGTTGTACGAATAAAATGCAAAATTGAGATAAAAAAAAAAAAAAAAAAAAAAAAAAAAAAAAAAGGCCTTTTTGGTTTAGGAGTTCTTCACACAACCATCTAAGTTAGTTTCCTACAATATACTTTATCTTTACTTTATACTATATCGGGCCAAGGACATAGTGTCTCTCACGAGCTTAGCGATATATGGTACGAGACTGGAGTCTGTATACTCAGCGGTCGTTGTTCGTACAAACCTAAGATAGTGAGATAACTATCGAGAGAGTGGTTACCTGTTGCAAGTATTGCCCGAAGGGAAGAGGATTGTAACATTTGGTTGCGTCAATATAAGGAGCACTTAACCACAAACAGACACAACGGAATCACTACAAGAAAACGACATCGAAGTAGCAGTATTTGATACTACTACACTAGGAGAAGTACTCGATCAGATATTAGGAGAATCAAGGGCAACTAGCCCAGCTACGCCAGAACCAGCATCACCAGCTGGGTCAGAAGCAACTACACTACCAGGCGGAACTCGACAGAACACAATGTCGCTAGCAACAGGAGCAACGAATACGACGGAAGGAGAAATGACAGACCCAGGAAATACCGGTACTCAGGTACCAGAACTCAATGCAGACCAACTCCAACAAATTATAGCAAACCTCACAGGAGGTAATCGAAGACCAAAGATGAAAGAACCAGAGACGTTCACACGAGAACGAACCAAACTACGAGGATGGCTAGCACAACTTAAAGTCTACTTCACAGCCGTGGGATGGACTGAAAGCCATCACACTGATAGGATCCTTTATACTTCAAGCCTTCTGAGAGGAGACGCGGGAGCATGGATGATGCCCTATGCTGAAGGACGAATTTCTCACGAATGGGAAACATGGGAAGCTTTTGTGGAAGAAGTCAAGAATCAATTTGGAGCCATCGACGCCATGGGAGAAGCAAGGCTCAAGATACAAAAGCTACGACAAGGAAATAGAACCATAACGGAATACTGGAATGAATTTCAACTTGCAGCCACGGAAGCGGACCTGGATGACCATACCGCAGGAGAATGCCTACTTACGGGCATGAACACGGCACTTCATGAAGCATGGGGAGCAGATAGTGGCGACTTTGTTAGCACAGAAACACTAGCCAAATGGGCCATTAAAAAGGAGACTAAGTTAGCCACGGTCAAACATATCCAAAAGAAAGGAACTACAGAAAGGACGACAAACACACCACGAAATCTAAACGGAACCTTCAAGCCAACAAACAACAATCCTTCGGAAGGAGATCCAATGGACTTGGATGCGACAAGGCGAAAACCAAGGCTGCACCCAGAGGAATTCAAAAGAAGAATAAGAGAGAAACTATGCCTCAAATGTGCAGGGGCAGGACACCAAGTGCGGAACTGCGATCGACCAAGAGATGGAAGGAACTATACCACGACACTCAAACCGGGAGAATTCAGGAGAAGGGTGGGACCCTGGGCAGCAAAGCCTAGCATCAAAGAGATCGAGGTCAAGGAGGACTCCGAGCAGTCGGGAAACGACGAAAGTCCCCAGTAAAGGATGGTACTAGGGACAGACCAGAACGAAAACCCATCATCATGGAAAACTACTATGCGGCACTCAACTACACGGAATCACTTGAACGGGAAAACGATCATATCATGATTAAGATACAGCTACACAGAAAACAAGAATCAGTTACGATAAATGCGATGATCGATTCAGGGGCCACTGAAGACTTTATCGACGAAGGCATATGTACGAAACATGGAATTACGAAAACAAAGGCCAAGAAAAGAAGAGAGATCTACCTCGTGGATGGAAAACCAAGCGCTATGGGTCCAGTTACTCATCTGGCAAAAGTACCTATAGACATCAAAAGTCATAGGGAATTGGCAACCTTTCAAGTGGCGAATCTCCAAAACCATGAAGTCATCCTAGGAATGCCATGGTTACGAGCGTATAATTCCACGATTAACTGGGATCAAAAGAAGATTACATTCAACAACGAACGATGTACGACATGGTGTCTCAATAGTTCGCCAGTTGCATATGCAGTACCAGAAGACGAGACTCGGGAAGAAAACCTCCTCACCAAGTACTCAGAAGTACGAACGGAAAAGGACGAACGAGTCCAAGTTCAGAAATTATCCCCTCAGGCTAAGATACCTACGAAAGAATTGAAGGAGGCAGCAGGACACGACCTGTACGCCAATGAGCAAGTCTGTATACTTGCAGGAGAACAAAGGACGGTTGGAACCGGGATAGCCATCGGACTACCTCAAAATACCTACGGACACATCGCCCCACGAAGTGGCTTAGCAGTCAGGAACAGACTCACAATCAATGCGGGGGTAATAGACGCAGACTATACCGGGGAAATCAAGGTGGTCTTGGTTAACCAAGGCACCGACCAATTCCCAATAGAACAAGGCGATCGGATTGCACAATTGATTATCGAAAAAATCAATATAGAAGAACTACAAGAAGTTCAAGAACTAAAGAAAACGGATCGAGGAACGAAAGGATTCAGAAGCACAAACAAATCCAAAGAGGAAGGAAGACCGATATCCATCAGCGAAATATCAGCCAAAGCATTCGGAAGCTTTTCCCGAAGAGGAGAAACGTGGGTAACCTAAGATGGGACCCCGTTCATGATTAGATCTATTTGGAAAAGATCAATATCAGTACTGAGCTGGCAATTAAGGAAAGACAAAGGAAGAAGGAGGAAGAAAAACATAACCTCCAAGAAACGATACCCAGAGAGTATCATGAATACCTCAATGTATTCGAAAAAGGGGAAAAAACAACATTACCACCACATCGGAAAGGAATCGACCTAGGCATCGACTTGGAACCAGGCCAGAAAGTATCCGACAAAAAGATATACCCACTCAGTTACGACGAGATTCAAGAATTACACAAATATATCAAGCAAAACGATGCAAGAGGATCGATAAGAGAAGTGAAAGCTGAAAGGGCATCACCAATCATGTTCGTCAAGAAAAAGGATGGGTGCTTGAGACTATGTGTAGACTATCGGGGACTTAACGAAGTCACGAAAAAGGACTGGTATCCATTACCACTAATAGGAGAAGCGTTGGATCGGTTAAGCACAGCCAAATACTTCACAAAACTGGATATCAAGGACGCATACTACAACATCAGAATACGAGAAGGAGACGAACATAAGACAACTTTCAGCAGTAAATTGAGAACTTACAAATACATGGTGGTACCGTTTGGACTATGCAATGTACCGGCCGTATTCCAAAAATGGATCAACAGAGTACTACTACGATACATCGACATGTGTTGTATAGTATACCTGTATGACATCCTCATCTACTCGAACGACCTAAAACAATATCAAAAGGACGTCAAAAACGTACTACAAGCACTTCGACTATCGGGAATGAAAGTCAAACCTTCGAAATGCGAATTCCACAAAAAGGAAACAGAATACCTGGGGTTCATGGTCAGCCGGGAAGGAGTCAAAGTTGACCCAGTCAAGACTCAGGCAATATGGGAATGGCAACCACCAAAGACAAAAACTGAAATTCAACGCTTCCTAGGATTCTGCAACTTTTACCGAAGGTTCATACAAGGGTTTAGTAGTATAGCAAAACCACTATATGAACGAACGCATAAGAAGTACAATGGCAAATGGAAGTGGGAAGCCGAGAAACAACAAGCCTTTGACGAGCTCCGAAAGGCGCTCACAACAACTCCAGTACTAGTACATTTTGATCCGAGACGACCTATCAAAATAGAAACAGACGCGTCGAAATATGTATACTCGGGCATAATATCACAACAATGCAAAGACGGGAAATGGAGACCAGTGGCCTACAGATCCAAAGGGATGAGACACGCTCAACTCAACTACGACGTACATGACAAGGAACTATTAGCAGTGGTACAGGCGTTCGAAGAATGGAGAAGATATACTCAAGGCAGCCGATATCGCATTCAGGTTTTTACCGACCACAAAAACCTCACAACATTCATGACCACCAAGGCCTTAACGGACAGACAACGACGATGGGTACAGAAGTTAAGTCAATATAACTTCAAAATCATATATCGACCAGGGAAAGAAGGAGGAAAACCAGACACTCTCACAAGAAGAACTGAGGACATACAAACCCTGAAGCAGAAACATCTGTCAGAACAAGAAGGAATACTATTGCCCAAGGAGCAATTTTGGGAAGAAGCAACAATCGAAGAGATGGAACTAACAGAGTTTCACGACGAAGACGAAGGAATGATACAAGAAGCATCCAAGATAGACAAAGGAATCCAGACAATCAAACAAGCTCTAGAGACGGGAGAAAAGGAGTTGAAAGGAATAGCATTAGGGCTATGCAAGTGGAGAGATGGATACCTATGGTATCAAGGGAAGATATGGGTCCCCGAGGACGAAGGAATAAGAACGAATCTTATCTCCAAACACCACGACCAACCACAAGTGGGACATGGGGGAACAGCAAAAACGACTGAACTTATCGGAAGACGATATTATTGGCCAAAGATAAGAGAAGATATCAAAAGATATGTCAAGAACTGCGACACATGTCAGAGGACTAAAGTCGTACGACATGCACCATATGGCCTCTTACAATCAAATGAAGCGCCAGACCGACCATGGAAGTCCATCGCGATGGATTTCATTACGGACCTTCCTAAATCAGAGGGATATGATATGATACTAGTGGTCATTGACCGCATGACCAAAATGAGTCATTTTATTCCATGTCAGAAGGATCAGGATGCACGGCAGTTTGCAAACCTGTTCATGAGAGAAATAGTCAGGTTACACGGACTACCACGAGACATCATCATGGACAGAGGGATGATATTCAAGTCGGATCTATGAAAAACATCAGCAAAAAAAAAATCTGTCTTTTGTGCTCCACGGTGAGCCATGTCGTTGAGCTTTACGTTTTGGCTAATCGCGAGTGACCCTGATTAATCATGATGCTTCCGATTGAGTCCCCTAATGATCAGATACAAATCTTAATTTTAGCAAAATATAAGCTATTTTTATCCATATCTCATAGACATTTTACATTACAAAGTTGTATGTTATGAACTCAAATTTCTCAACTTTGGTATGTAAAAAGTCCGTGAGTTCTTAATAAAAATTGCTCATATTTTGCAGAAAACAGAATTAATATCATCTTATTTAGTCAAACTAACGGGATTTTTAATATCGCGATCATAGGACTCACGATGTGCCAAAACGTAAAACTCAACGACATGAGGCACAGGGGGCAGGCTGTTTTTTTGCTGATGAAAGACAACAGAAAAACTCGGAATCGAATGAAGACTGAGTACCGCATTCCACCCTCAAACCGATGGACAGACGGAAAGGACAAACGCGATCCTGGAACAATATCTACGAGCATACATCAACTACCAACAGGATGATTGGCGCGGATATCTGCCGTTAGCAGAGTTTGCTTACAACAACGGTTATCAAGAAACAATCAAAAACACGCCATTCTTTGCCAACTACGGAATCAATCCCGAATACGAGATGATAGGACATTTGATCCAAGGAAATCGAAAGAAACCAGAAGAAATGACGCAACTACATGAGTCATTACGAAGCGAAATGGTGGCAGCACAATTACGACAAAAAGAATATTACGATCAACACCGAAAACCCGATCCAAACCTACAATCAGGAGATAAGGTGTGGTTACTACCACGAAATATCAAGACCACGAGACCATCGAAGAAACTGGATTACAAGAAAATCGGACCATTCAAAATCTTGGAAAAAATTAGAATAAGCGCTTATAAACTGGACCTACCGCCGTCAATGGCAGTACACAATACATTTCATATCTCACTCCTCGAACCTTACCAAGACAATCGATTTCCCTCTCAAATTCAAGAACCCCCTCCACCTATCGAAATCGAAGGCAAACAAGAATAGGAACTCGACGAAATCATCGACTCTCGACTCTACCACAGAAAGCTCCAATATCGAGCTAAGTGGAAAGGATACTTATCAGAACACGACAAAGTCTGGTACCCTTCAGAAAACTTCAACAACGCCCAACATGCAGTCCAGCAGTTCCACCAACGATACCCAGGTAAGCCAAGACTGGGTAGAACTCAAGGTCGAACTCAGACCAGACCAAGGCTGGGGAGACGATGAGTTCTGTCCAGGGCCATTTCCGCCTATTAGCCCGGGCTACAACATGCCAACGGAACAAGAACTGGACGACAGACTAGCAAAGGCCATTGAAACGGCGAAACACAATGGACTATCATGGATGGCATGCTATGACGACGGGTTCTTCATGCACCTTAGCGAGAAACAAGGACAAGGGTGGTACCCACAAGAACTAAAGCGGAAAGGACGAGCCTCAAACGAGGAACACAAGAAGATACATTGGGAACAATGTTATCGGAACGACTGCCGGTCTCACAAGAGTGAGAAAATCAAAGCCGGCTACTACCCGAGGTCGGAAGGAAGAAAGGAACCCCTTACAAAAAGGGACGAAAAAATTAAGAAAGCCAGAGAAACCGTGAGGACACGGTTGGCAGAGGAGGGGGGCGAAAAAACGGAAACGGCAAAGATTCCGAACCCGGAAAGTCTACGAAGACAGATAGACGAACTCTTGGATGAACGGGACCGCCTTCAAGAACGACTAAGGGACCAGCGATCATTGATCGAAGATCAACAAACCAAAATTTCGGAACAACAACGAGCCCTAGAGGTAGGGAACCTGACCCTCGAAGTTGTACGCAAGAGATGGACAGACTCTGAAGACGTTATTCGGAGAATGCGAAGGGAGGCGAGGCGATTAGGAAGTCGGGTAACGGACTTAGGACTTTGAGCATCGTGGGACCGATGCTAGGGGGAGAGGGAGCTAATATCACAAACGGTAACTAACGAAAGAGGTGTTTCACATGATTCATACTTATGAGATCATAGGGTTTTAGTATCTCACATGGCTACGCGATAGCATGTCATTCCTGTGTTATAATTGGTTTATTGTTTTGACATGACTCACGATTGTGGTCATATGATTATGACTTTCGCACATGACTCATAGTTATGAGTCATGAGTTTCACGCATGTGACATGAGTTGCGCACATGATATGGTTATTATGTTTTGATTAGTTGATTGGTTATTGCGCAGTGACTCATAGGAGTCAGTTGATGTATTTCACACTATGACTCACTATGAGTCATAGGGACACGTGACGCAAAGGATGAGTCATGAGTTGCGGGAAGAACGGATATAAAAAGGACGCTTATGGCCTTTTTGGTTTAGGAGTTCTTCACACAACCATCTAAGTTAGTTTCCTACAATATACTTTATCTTTACTTTATACTATATCGGGCCAAGGACATAGTGTCTCTCATGAGCTTAGCGATATATGGTATGAGACTGGAGTCTGTATACTCAGCGGTCGTTGTTCGTACAAACCTAAGATAGTGAGATAACTATCGAGAGAGTGGTTACCTGTTGCAAGTATTGCCCGAAGGGAAGAGGATTGTAACAGTCGGCTATATCGTATCAATTCTCGACAAATTGTTTTCAGGGAGATATCGGATACTCTGCTAATATTGACGATGTTGCCTATCTCATCACGACATCCTTTCAGAATCTTATGATAGGCAGGTGGGACTGACACAGTTCTCGTTTTCTCTAAATGCTTGACTACCTCTACTGGTAGATCTGCTCCAGTACGTCGCAGGAATTCTAAGTTCAAAAGTCTCATCCAGATTGCATGCTGCCGGCCATAGCTGCTTAGTATCTGTTGTGCTGCGTAAATTTTGTTTGAATGTTGATACCTGTCCTTGATCTGCTCCTTATGTGCGAGCTCTCCAAACTCAGTAGAATACATAGGAATATTGCCAAACTGGTAGATGTGCTCACAAAAGTGAATTATTAGATGCATCTTAATAAAGTTGAAATGGGATTCGGCGTGGATCAGGTTTATACGTTGGTCGTTTTCTTCTTGGCGGTCTTCCTTGTGTACCTAGGGCCTCTTCGATCTAGCGACTGACTGGTTTACTAGTGTACGCTGACGGCATAGCTTCTTGCGCAGCTCATCAGCCTTGGCCTGCATCCGTTTCGATATCATAAACTCCAAGAAGATATCTTTCGTCATGTGAAAACGCTTCGCATAGTTTTCCATATACTGTATGGTCTCGTCTGTATTGCTTCAGTATTGAGCCATCATGCTAAAATTAAGTAGTGACCTGACGCAGATGAGCGCACATTTGAAAGTTTGTACTTGTGTGCTATCAGGCTATCTCAATGCCACGGCGAGTAGTTCCAACAGACACCACCCTAGAACCCACATCTCCTTTCCTTGCCACTGCGTAATCTCACAGTAAGCTTTTTTGGGTACATAGAATTCCGGGTACAGTGGCAAAGCCTTCCAAGCGTTGTCGAACGCCTGCTGTCGTGAGTGTTTCTTGAGAAATCTCTGTATCCATTCCATCATATGCGTGAATAGTCCTAGATAAATCATATGTAGCAAATCCAGCATGTGCAGATCAGGTGCTGAAACTCTTTCAAGTCCTTGAAAAATATTTTGCTCCGTCTTTATACCAAGGCGTTCGTAACGTTCCTTTCTTATGTAATTTCTATCCCAATAATGATTGGTGCCGGTTCCTAACTCATGAGGAGGGACCTCACATGTAGGACAGGCGTTGGTTTTTATCCCGTGTATTGCCGCGTTTTCTATATGATTAGCAATCCACCCAGACAAGATCGGGAGGCATCTCCGGATTTTCCCGTTGGCACAGTCCATTGGAACGCCCTCTAGCGTAGTATCTCTCAAGGGTTCAAAGATGAGTTCAAATATGCCCTGAAGGGTGTTGGCATTAATCTGTCTCTGGAGTTTGTCTGCTGCAGAGATCTTAGCCAGTTTGGACGGAATGGGCAATAGCGCAAGAAGGAGAACACCCATTGATCCAGGTCTATTAGGTCTAGTTGACAGAAGATTTCCGATAGTAATGTAGACTGGCCATGCCTTCTTGTCCCCCAAGAAATTAGTGAGATGCATCTGATCAGACATCCCAATGATTGGAACCACTGTCGTCCTATCGGGAAGTGTTTCCTACGCACTGTTAACAACTTTAAATGAAGGAGGGCAGAAAACTATACTTGAACATCCTACCACCAGTCGGCCGTATGCATTTCGGCATATATTCTATGTCCATTCTGATTGAATTCCCGGCACGGCGCATATACTAAGTCATCTCGGTAGGTTATCTGCCGAAGAAGATATCTCACACAGTCCAGGATATTGCGATAGAAGAATGGTAACGTGCTTTTGCCATCCTCACTGGCAACATGTCCTTTGAGCCATTGTAGATATGGGCCATCCGGATCCAACGATTGAAGAAGTTTCTCCAGCATATACATGGAGCTATAGCCAATTGACGCCGGGTCACCAAGATCATTTGCAAAGTAATTATTGATTTGTGACTTCCATGATTTACTCTTAATGAACCAAGATGCAAGTTTGAACCCCTTCACACTGGTGAATGGAGCCCATGGGTCCTTGCACAGTTTAATATGTTCTTGCTCATATCCGTTGATGTCTCCAATTGCTTCTCTGGCGCGTTCATAATGCGTCTGGTTAGCAGCAGACAAAGACGTGTTGTCGCTAAGTGCGTCAGTATCGGAGTCGTATGTAAGGTCATTAATTGCATCGCGTTCATATCCTGCCGGATCACTAGCAGGATCTGATTCGTAGTCTGAATCGGGGTGCTCTCTCAGTTCATTCAAGTTGTGATGAATTATGTTGGTTCTGGGGTCTTCAATGCAATTTGAAGGTGGATTTCATAGGGTAAAAGCAAGTATGATATCGAGATCTGCATGCGCTTTTCAGAGGTGTGCCTCATATGGGCCTGCACACATGTATCTTCGATGACAAAATGAACATTTGACCAGTATGGTAGATTTCAGCTCTGTTGATTTCAGGAGTCATGTGTATATTCTGAGGGTCAGCATAACTTGAAGGTTGTGGCGATTGTGATCTTAAAGCGTAAGGGTGAGAAGCTGGGCCCGGCGCCGTGCACGCTTTGAACAATCACAGTGGAATCGGTTTAGCGTTGCTTGTCGTGCCATCATGTGGGTTCAGCTGTTTATCACTTGCGTTCAACTTGAAACAGATAATGACCAAAACACTAATACGCCTGAACTGTCAATTCTTGATTCATCTTGAAATTAACTCAAACAATTCATGATGGTTTCAACCTCTCTTGAACATCTGCGTGTTGTATATAGAATGTGGGTTGATCCCGGCAGAAGGGAGTTCATACCAAGAATAATCTCACAATGCCCACAATATCCACTAATATCAACAGCATCTACCATCTTCACAACATAAGACTCGTATCTTTCAGAATACTATCTATATAGAGCAAAATTCAATCGATATGGCTCAAAATATCAACAATATACAGTACGTCCACATGGCGAATCCGGGAGTGGGCCAGGCACCTCCGCCGGGGCAGACCTGTCAACTTCCGCCGAACTCTCTTGCAGGGCAGATTAGTATGAGTCGCTTGAATCCTAACAGTACATCAATTACGGCTTATAAATCGAATATGGGGTTTACTGCTATTCCAAAGGACTCGGTGTATACAGCATGGCGGGACCTTGCAAAAGATCTGATGATAGCAAGGAACTATGTGCTGGGAGTCAGGGCCAGTATTTATCCTGACGCCAACTTCCAGCCAATCATCGCAGGTATGAGGAGATTGCCCCCTGCATATAATGAACTCGCCACAGCATTGGCTGCGAATAATCTGGCTCGTATGCAGGAGATCGATGAGGCAGTTGTTCAACTCGTTAAGGACTGTGTGAGGAAGTTGTTTACCACAGTAAAGACTCAGGGAGCTGGTGCCACCCAGGGTGAGCTGGGAGTCCCCTTTGCACAGGTGATTGTTCCGGTGAATTTACTATCAATAAACGTCCCAGCTCAGTGGGGTCTTGCAACGACAGTGCCGAACGTAGCCCCAGTTCTCCTAAACGCTCCCCCAGCCAACACTCCTCCCGCTCCACCTGCAGACAACCAAGCATAAGGACCACCCCCTGTACCTCACGTAGCTCTATTTCCCCACTGGCAAAATGCTCCCCCAGGCAATGCTCCTCCCGTTCCACCTGCGAACAACCAAGCACAAGGACCACCCCCTGTACCTCACATAGCTCTATTTTCCCACTGGCAAAACGCTCCCCCGGGCAATGCTCCTCTCGCTCCACCTGCAAACAACCAACTTGAAGCGCAAGGACCACCTGGCAAAACACTCCCCCAGGCAACGCTCCTCCTAATCTACCCGGGAACAACCAAGCGCCAGGACCACCCCCCGTACCTCCCCGACCAGTTGCTGACCCTGCCCATCTAGTTGATGACCCTGCGTTACTAGTTGATGACCCTGTGTTACCAGTTGATGATCCTGTGTTACTAGTTGACGACTATGCGTTATTAGTTGACGACCCTGCATCACCAGTTAACGACCCTGCTCCAAAACAAATTGCACTGCCCCCCCCGGCAAATCGCGCTATGGCCAACATTATGCCAACAGGTTAGTTCTTTTCTAAATTATCTGCGTGTTTTATGCTTTCACTTACTAACGAAGAGAATACAGATTAGAGCACTCTACTTGGGCGCCCATGTGCTGTGCCTATAGCTTATGTCCTGACTTCGAGACGTGGCCTGGGGCTGTTAGCGGAACAAAGGGCAAAGGTAAATGTCCCTGCAAACCCACGAGTACTCTATTGGCATCCCTCCCACATTGCTGGTGTAGAGTTCGCCGAGCTAGATACCTATAATATCTGTGGACTGTCAGCAATGATTTACAGAACCATAGCTCACTGCCGGATTCGCTACATCGTTGACGCTACTGGTGAAGGTTATAGAAGGCTGCGCAGATTTCACAATCAGTCATTAACCTTCATAGAGTATATCTTTATCAGGCGTGATGAAGACGTACGCCCCTGGCTTCTGTCTAATTCAGGTCTCGAAGAGCCCCTCAACCTTTTAGTATATTGCTACTATGATCGGAATGACGAGAGACCAGACATAGTAGAGCCGAGGAGCCTTCCGTATCTCGATCTACAAGCCATTTACCATTGGGCTCGTGACATCCAGGGGGCACGTATAGGCCAGCCACATTTTCAAGAACTGGAACTAGATGCCGGATATGAACACTCCCAAACCCCCTTTGCGTAGGTGTCGTTTGCTCTTGCATACCGAGTGATAGTCTGTGAGGCTACCAACCCCCTAAATCTTAGTATACGGGTATAAGACCTAACGCATCCTATTTAACACAAGAATCTACATAGACTCCTAGCCTTCACAACGTGGGATATATATTTCAATTATCATACGTCCTGATTTCTATCTTACCCAACTTGAAGGCTCACTAACGGTCCAGTATTCCACCATGTATTCGAATTCACGGAGTCAGCCAACTGCCTGAGTGAGTAATCTGAACAGGCATAGGTGTGAAGTTGTACCCGACACCATGGGATCCAGTCAGCCAACTGCCCGAGTAGGCAATCTGAATGGGCGTAGGCACGAACTTGTACCCTAAAGCATAGTATCCAGTCAGCCAACTCCTCAAGTGGGCAATCTGAGCAGATGTAGGCGCGGCGCCGTACCCGACACCATGGTATCCAGTCAGCCAACTACCCGAGTAGGCAATCAGAATAGATGTGGATGCCATGTCATACCGAAGGAGTCTGGATCGGGAACACGGCAGAATGAACCAGGCAGCTTCTATAGTACGCCACTGAATGACCAGTTATCAAGTCAGAATTGTTCCTCACCCCCAATTGCAAGACGTCTTGAAGGAAGACCGCCAATGCGCCCAAGCAGGAGCACAATTCAGACCACCGTGTATACCGAACCTGAGATGGAGCCTGATGGACAAGGATATCTGGAGGCTGTTCAACATAGCGACGATAGTGGCGATGAGGAGTACCATGATTCAGACGACGGGGAAGAAACAGAATAAGACACTGAACCTGATGTAGAAGTCCTCGATGGCACAGATGGCACTCTATCTGGACGACTTTGGGGGCCTCAAACGGCTGGGAGACAGGGAAACAATAACCTAAGGACTGTGCGACTTTCGACCACCTCCGGATCGCAGGATGCAACTCTTGTCGGGTGGACCCCACGGCTCCTGTAAGGATAATTCCCGGCAGGGCCTACACCCCACCAGCATTCCTGTCATCAAGTACAGCACTGTATTCGTCTCCACTTGGAATCCCTTATACTACTACATCTAGTGTTAGAAGCTCGAGCCCACTAACAAGTGAACTAACTACACCATAGCCTGGGTGCATCAGAGGCCTAACCAACTCACGGTGAAACACGGTGACTGGGGTAGAAGGAGAAATAGTAGTCATAGCAAAATATCTGATGCTTCAGTACACCCTCTTTGTTGATCCACTCCTGGACCCAGTTACTGTGACGTTAGCGGTGCACGGTGTTTGTAGTTGCGCACAGGATGAGATTGTGGAAGCCGGGAATATTGAAGCATCTGAGAAAGTCTTGACCTCGTAAGTGCATTCGGATGTGATAAGATACAGGGTATTTTACTAACTATCAAAGATATGGCAAAAACACTCGGCCGTACAGGGGCAATTTGTATATTATATAAAAAATAACATAAAGAAATTACACGAATTGGGAAGTGACCCAACAGCTATCACTCGTAGGGTCGAATACCTCCTCGAAGAGGACAGGTTCATGTGTCCCTCAGATGGATATGAGGTTGGTATCACAGATTGAGTAACCCGGATTTTGGATCACTACTGACTATGAACTGGGTGTAGGAAATAACCTTCCAGTTCCTTGCGCCCCAGATTGCTGACACAATATATAGTAAGTATTTCGAGTGCAAGAGAACGGTGGGGATCTTAAACCCAGGTTTTTTAGAGTGTATCAATGAGATGATTGTCTGCCTCACATGTGCAATACTCTGCCATACCCTGTGGGTGTGGCGAACTAGGGCACTCCTTGACCAACCGGAGTTCAAGTCTAAGGCCGTCAGAGGTAAGAGTTTCCTGATCTCTGGGCCTTTCGTTCCGTTTGTTTAAGATGTAGAGAGCTCACAAATTTCGCAAGATCTTTTCTTACGGCAGAGGAATACATGGCGGGGGTTCCCAAGGGTGACGCAAGAGCTGATGCTCTGGAATCTGCATGAAACGATCATGGATAAGATTAACCAAGAAAATCGAGTTCTGAAGGAGAGGCGCGAAGGCTTTGCCGATAATCATGAGGCAGTTCACGTGGAACTGGAATGTCAGCTATCCAGCCGGAATCCGAGATGACCCGCTGTATGAGAACCGACACCAATCAACACTGGTGCGAGGGGCCTAATATGACGCCTGGAGAGTCAACTGGAGCGTGAGCTATCCAGCCAGGAGCCCAGACCAACAGCTACTCGAGAACCAACCCCAATCAACACTGACAGCAGGGTCCTAGAAGGACACCAGGAGAGTCAAGATGCGTCGCAGGAGAGCGCCAATCATTCAACTTTAGCCAGTCTGCCTTTACTCTGGCGCTTCGAGGCTTGGATTCTGAGTCGGTGATGTTTGATAACTCGCTAGACTTGACGCTGGAGCAGGAGCAGGAGAGTGCTGCCAAACCAGATCTAGCCAGTCGCCTTTCCCTAAACCTAGATGACTTTCAGGAAGATCAGGCAGCTGCGAGGGAGTACTTTCGCCAAAACGGCGATAAGGGCATATAAAATAAATAGATTTACTAGGCTGAGCAGTGTGAGCAGGATGTAGTAATGGGCACGATCATGCTTAATGCTCGAGCATGATCATGCCCATCGTGCCCATCGCTACAGGGCATCGAGGCGATCACAATGTAATAGTAGTAGATAAAATAAAATATGGGAATAAAGCTTAATAGAGTACCAAGCATGGAGTACTAGTACTAGTGACGAAGTCGTGAACCAGCATGTAAGATATTGAGCAATTTTGAAGGTGTCTGGAAGATAGACGTATGGATTCTCAACAGCGTCAGGAGACTTTGGCCTAGCCTCAGATGGTATCCTGCAGGCGTCCAAAGAGCACCAAGCAGCATCGGGACGTGATAGCAAAAGTAAGCTGCATCATGATGCGATTGGTCAAGAAGGTGATTGTTAGGAGGTGAGAGGTGAGGAACAGAGGCCGTCAGGATGTGAGAGGCTGGAATCTGAGGCAGTCATGATGGGAGAGGCTAGAATCTGAGGCCGGCAGGAAGGAAGAGGGTAAAATCAGAAGGCGTCAGGATGCAGGGGCAGAGCATTGGACTTCTTCAGGAAGGAGAGGATGCAGGGATTGACATCGGGATGGCGTCAGGATACGGTATAACAGGGATGGCTGTTACGGGGTAACTAACTCAAAGGAATAGAGAAAGCTAGGCCGGATTGTATTCGAGATAACGGAGGGCAGTCAGGAAGGCTTGGGAGATGATGGTTCGATAAAGGTAAAGTAATAAAATAGAAGTTCTCGAATCTTTAAACTTGATAACTTGTTATATTGTTAAGGTCTCTTCTCCATTGCTTGATTTTCTCAAACTCCGAGGAATAGCCCTTACTACTTATACTAAATTCTCGCTACTTCCCGTTTCCTAACAATCATGTATCTTTTTAAGATTTCATCTTCGTCAAAGGAAGTGCGAACACTCTTTGACCCTGAATAATTTGCCTCACTCGAACTCAGAGAACTCCTGACATCTATTTCATCTGAGAGTGTCCCAACTCCACCAGTAGATAGTCTTCGATCTCTTTGTCCTAATAGACTAAGATCATATATGTGGTCGCAATGCCAACATACCAATAGTCTTTATCATGAACTATCGAGTGATCAGTTCGAATAGCCAGATATTAACACATAATGCAGAATATGCATATGCACCAGATAAGGAATAAAGTACTCTTACTTTATCTTTCCAATCAGTAATCATACTCATGGAACATGAGTTCTTCCTGTATCCCAAGTAGTCAACATAGATGCCTCCAGTTGCTTCTACCACAGTGAGCTGAGGTTGGACATACGCTCCTCCATTATGGTGGCGCAGCCTCTACTAATAATACTGGTGAGCTATTCTCATGTGCGTAACAATGGCAATGTCCGGACAGAACATCACATGGACGTTGCGTCTAGAATGGCGCTTGACGTTTTGAGCCTCCTGAGCGTCAGCAGCACAGGACGCTCAGGACGCATATTATAATTTTTGCTGATATATCTGATGCATGAAAAGATCAGAAGATAACAAGGGACTAAAGAATTACTCCATAGGAGGGCTAATAAAAATCAGCCTATTCAACAAAAAAAGATATACGATAAGAAACAAACGAGAAATCACAGTACTCAACAAGAAAACGAGAATCTTACGATATAGAAGAAACAAGAAGGGTGGAGTGGATGTGGATTAGTAATACATAAGAGGCAGCCAGTTAGCACAACGGAGAGAGGGGGCTAGCAAGCTTTGACATACTGAACAGTCTACCTCCTACTCACACCTATAAGCCTTGTATCCAGTTCAAAATCTACCACTACCTACAACTACCACACGAATGATATTAAGTAGCCGATACAACAGAATAGTGAGGCAAGCAATGCCACCAAGAAGACCGAGACACCGCACGCCGCTATAAGTTGAACAGCATACTTCGATGACAGGTGCCTCGTGCACCTTAGCGATAAATAGAGGGTATACGTTTCCCAGAGAACAACACGACAACAGCTCTAGCGCAAAGGCAAGAAGGTACACTGGGGCAAACTAGCAGAAGAGCCAAAAGCCCACTATGAGGTGGCGCAGTTCATAGTCAAACTATAGGAAGAGATAGTGAGGATGGCTGAAGAGATGAGCCACCTCAAGGAGGCAAATTGTGCGATGAAGAGGGTGGTCATCACAGAGGAAAATGCTGGCAGGGCAAATATGGAGAATCGTCACCGCGCATACGAGAAGCTGGAGCTTCAGACTCGAGTATGACGGGCGGTAGAAGATGTGGCCAAGTTAGCTAAGGCGATCGAGGAGGACAAGGAGTTTGCCGAGTTTATCAGCATCACGGTTGAGGGAAAGGAATGGAAAGAGGAGGACCGCACTAACAGAAAAGAGGCTATGAAGCCTGAGGAAGTTGTCACCTCATGGGATTGAGGCCATGGAGTTAATAAAAGAAAGGTTTTAGGATCATGGGACTGATGCTAGTAGGGGAGGGAGCTAATGTCACAAACAGTGACTAGTGAAGGAATTGGTTTCACACTATTTATGGTTATGAATAGTAGGTTTGTATTTTCTCTCACATGACTTGCACTTGCAAGCCATAGTTAATATTATTATATGTTTATGTTATGTGCATGACTACACTTGGTGGTCACTTGATATATATTTCATACATGACTCATAGTTATGAGTCATGGGTTTTGCGCATGTGATCCCTTTTTGGCACATGACTGGTTCTGGATGCGATGATTGGCTTTGGTATATTGAGCAGTTGACTCATAGGAGTCAGCTGATAGATTTCACACTATGACTCACTTTGAGTCATAGGAGCGCATGACTAAAGACATGAGTTACTAGGGTTAGGGTCGTGAGGAGGCGCCGATATAAAAGGTGAGGCCTGGGTCCTGTAGCTAGCCTGACGAACTATCTCTCCAATTTTCCTTCCGATTGAAATCACTACTCCGGTGAAATTATCATGAGGAATGTTACCCTCTCCCCTCTTCTGATGGCCTCGTTGCCTAGGAGGGTAATGCTCCTCCCCCTTCTGCTCTCTCTGTTTCCCTTCTGATGGCTTGAGTATTTGGATGCTCTTGTCTATAGGGTCTCACGGTCGCGATCCCCCGCCCCCTTCTCCGCATTTGTTTTACTGCCCTCGCTTAGCATTTCCATGGTCTGCAACTTCTTCCCCTTATCATAAGCATAGCGCAGCTTCGGGTTATTAGTGAAGGAGTGGCCCTGGTGGCTCTGCTCTCCGGTATTGCACTATCTCCTGAGCATTTCAGTCAGTACAGTCACATTGTCGAAAAATCGTGATCCCTTGGTGGTCCTTTACTTCGTACTTCTCAGTGTTGGGTCTACCCCTCCCCTCCCCTCTGTCAGTTTCGTCCAGTCACTCTGTTACAGCTACAAGTCACTCTTTCTCTGCTAGCCTCTGGGTTTACCAAAGACTTGTTCGGGGTGGGTTTTCCTTCATTTCGCATTTTGAATCTTTACAACCCTCCGGCCAAGAACCGGGGGACGGTTGCTATTCCTCCTTCCTTGGCTTTTCCCGTGCTTTCAACTCCCATTTTAGTGGTTGGGGATTTTAATTTACATCATCCCCTTGCTGATCCCTCCCGACGCCACTCCTCCGAGGAGTTGGCTTTATCGTTTCCTTTTTTTCAGAGGGCCTCCGAACTGGGGTTTTCCCTGTTAAACACCCCGGGTGTCTTTACAAGGTTCCCCTTTGGTGGTTCCTCCAGAGCTTCTATTATTGATTTTGCTTTTGCTTCTCCTTTACTTAGTTCCTTTGTTCAGGGCTGGGATGTTTCCCTTCCCTCTACGGGCTCAGATCATGTTCCTATCTCCATTTTTTTGCAGCACCCGAAGCTGCACCCCCCCAACCCGGCTCCCAACTGGGCTTTAACAGATTGGGACGCCCTCTCCCCCCCATTTGTCTGACCTCTCAATCCCCTCACTCGCTAGTTACCCCCCTCGTGCCGCCCTCGAGACCTGGTTCGATTCATCTCTCCGCTCGGTGACCTCCCTTCTAATCAGCCATACTCCACTCTCCCACCCTTCAGGCAGGTCTAAGCCTTGGTGGTCTCCCCTTTTGTCGTTGCTTCGGCAGGAACATCATTCGGCATCTCGCAAGGCGAGGGCATCTCTCTCTCCGCAGGACAGGCTGGCGGCCAGGCTCTCCAGGAATGGGTATTTTAAGGCTATCAAAAGTGCCAAGAACTCTCATTGGAGGTCCCTCCTGGCAGAGACAACCCCACGTTCCATCTGGACGGTCAAGAAATTTTCCCTGAGCCGGCCAGTCTCTCGCTTTCCTTCCTTCCTGGATGCCATTACCCCGACGGACATCAACTCCTCCCTCCTGTCTCACTTCTTCCCTGAGAAACCAACCCCTTCGTTGCCCGCTAGGCTCCTCGCTTTCGACGACGCTCCCCCCCTGACCCCCGAGGAAGTCTCCTCGGCCCTCTCGAAGTGTTCTCCATCCTCCGCTCCTGGCCCTGACACGATCCCCTACGCCGTGTGGAAGGTTCTCCACAGAGCCCACCCCCACATCCTCACCTCCCTCCTGTCCCCCCTCCTGGTACATGGTCATCACCCAGCTTCTCTCAAGCGTGCCCATGGTGTCGTTCTGGACAAACCGGGAAAACCCTCCTACGACTCCCCAGCTTCCTTCCGTATCATTGTTTTGTTGGAAACCATCTCCAAGATCCTCGAGAGGATGGTTGCCTCTCGCCTCTCCGCCGTGGCCCAGTTTCAAGGCCTCCTGTCCCCCAACCAATGTGGCTCTCTCCCTACCCTCTCCTCTTTCGACGCCTGCGTGGCAATGGTCCATTCGGTCCGCACCCTCCAAAGGTCCAAAAGAAAGGTCTCTTCCCTCTTTCTGGACATCAAAGGTGGTTTCGACAATGTTGATACCTCTATCCTCTGCTCCCTCCTCCGCAGGAAAGGGGTTAACCGTTACTTAATTTCTTGGGTTTTTTCCTTTTTAACCGACAGAAGGTGCTGTTTGTTGTTTCAAGGGTCTCTTAAGGTTTTTTCTCCTGTTACTGTTGGAACCCCGCAAGGGTCCTCTATTTCTCCTTTGTTGTTTGTAATTTATGTTTCTTGCTTACATATTGTGGTTCCGAAGGGGATTATTTTGTCTTATGTTGATGATTTTTCTATTACTGTTGCTTCTTCTTCTTACCGCACCAATGTCAGGCTACTTCAGAGGACCTTCGGGATCATGAAAGCTAAGGCCATGGCTGTCAAGGTCGGTTTTTCCATTCCTAAGACGGAGCTCATCCACTGGCGTACCCCTAAACAGAGGGACTCACCGGGTGAGCCCTCCCCCCCCCAATTGCCCTAGATGGCCAAGTTTTTCTTCCTGCGACCCAACTCCGGTGGTTGGGCTATTGGTTCCTCCCGAACATATCTTCCACGGCACATTTCTCCAGACGGCTTGGCCTCTCACAGTCCGCTTTCGCGGCGGTCAGGAGGCTCTCAGGGTTTGGTGCCGGAGTCTCTCCCCACCTCTGCCACAAACTGGCCTACTCACTCATCTTCCCCATCCTTTCGTACGGGGCCGACCTTTTTGTCCCTACGAAGGGGCTCCTCCATATGATGGACATCCACTGGCACCACGTTCAACGCTGGGTCACGAACTGCTTCAGGTCTACCCCGATCCCAATATTGGCGGCCCTGCGTCTCTGTTGCTCCCCCCCCACCATCAACCCGGCTGCAGCTCGCCTCCCTCCCTCCTTCCCCTCCGCCCTCCCGAGTCGGGAGAAGGAGGACCTTCGATCGCTCTGTGTTGGCCTGGATCCAAACGTCAGGCCTCTCCTCTGGTCCACTCCGAAGCCGAAGCCCCCCGTAAGGACTCACCTGCCGGTCGACGCACTCGCTCATCTTGTCCTCCCCCTCCTGGGGGACGCCCCTTTGCTGCCCCTCTTGGGCGCCTCTCTCTTGCCAGATCTTCCAGACCTCCCTCAGACGCCCTTATGAGAACCTCCTATCGCATCCTACAACGGAAGGCGCGGACCATGATGATAGACTCGTGGAAGCTTCACGCCCCCCCGCTGGAGTACTGCACCTTCCCCCTCACCACGACACCACATCCTTTCATGGGCCTTGGCAAGTTTATGGCCGGCCGGATCCACCAAATGAGGGCCCAGAAGAGCTACCTGGCCGCCCACCCCTCCTGGTCCCAACCTGAGCTTTCGCCCCTCTGCCCCATATGCGGCCAGGAGGACGAGACCTTCAGCCACGCCATCCTTCGCTGCCAGGTCAAATCGGTACCCAGAGCGCTCCACCTCCAAGGGGTGCTCTCAGTCGGGGAAGACTCCCCACTTTGGTCCTCTGCTCAGCTCCTACTCGGCTTCGCCCGTTATATCAACGAGACGTGCACCAATTTCCCCCCCTCCATGGCCCTCTACCGCGCCCTGTCCCCGAGCCTGGCGTCGTTTTCTTCCGTTTCTTCCCCGTGAGACTAGGGAACCTTTCTTGAGTTTAGTTTAAAGTGGTTTTTCTTACTTGGTCCGGCCTTAGGGCCGGTGGTTTTTGTTTATGTTTTTTATGTGATAGGTTTTTCATGCTAGCTTGTGTTAAGTGTTGAGTTTTCGTGTTGGAAATTTCCGTGTGTTGGTTATGTGTCGAGTACTTGACATGATTTGGGGCAGACCATTTGAGTTTTTACTTTGTTGTTTGTTTTGGGATTAAGGTTTTCTTTACGCCATAGCTAGCGCTGCATGCGAGTTCTTGTACCTTAACTAAGAATACATGAGATAAAAATAAAAAAATAAAAAAAAAAAAATCTCTGCTAGCCTCTGTCTCCTTATGATGGTCTGGACCTGGGATCTCACATGGGCACGTGCGTGTGAGTGAAACTGTCTTATTCCTAGGGTGTTCAGGCTATCACCTCTGGCTCTGTCTTTAGTGAGCTACGCATCCATCCACTCCGCTGTGATTCCTGTGGCCCTTGGGTCTTGCTTCATTCACCACATGTTTCTGCCCCAGCTGGCTTAGTTATCTGGATCTCCGAGTCCTGCTGGTTCTCGCCTCGACTCTCACTGCTGGGCTATATGCCCCAGCCACTACGGCCCTTGTGTATGCTCATGTGGGTTGGTATATCCGCCCTTTTGCCAATGGAGTTGGGATTTCTAGCTGGGCTTGAATTTTTCTTTGCTTGTTTCATAGGTTTCTCACTGTCGTTTTGGGGCTTTTCTTTGGGGGTGCATGTCTGAGGAGGTTTTTGGTTCGTTGTATTCAGGCCTATTGTTTCCTTTGTAGTTTCTACCTATAGTACCGGGCTTTCAGTTTCTACCAGCTTCAAAGTAGTTACGTTTGTTGGGCAAGGTCAGAGGGTTTTAGCATTGGGGATACAGGATGGACTGTAGTTAGAGGTTTTTTGGCTACATTGCCCTTAATGGGTTTAAAGTGGCCTTTGTACCTACTTAGCTGCCAGCTAGATAGAAAAAATAAATCATAGGAGATAAAAAAAAAAAAAGGTCCTGTAGCTAGCCACGAACCATCTCTCCTATTTTTCTTCCGATTGAAATTACTACTCCGGTGAAATCATCATAGGGAATCTTACCCTCTCTCCTCTTCTGATGGCCTCATTGCCTAGGAGGGTGAAGCTCCTCCCCCCCTCTTCTCCCTCTGTTATCCTTCTGATAGCTTGAGTATTTGGGTGCTCTTGTCTATAAGGTCTCACAGTCGCGATCCTCCGCCCCTTCTCTGTACTTGTTTTGCTACCCTTGGTTAACATTTGCATGGTTGGCAACCCCTTCCCCTTGTCATAAGCATAGCGCAGCCTCAGGTTATCAGTGAAGTAGTGGCCCTGGTGGCTCTGCTCTCTGATATTGCACTATCTCCCTAGAGCTTCAGTCGGTACACTCATATTGTCAAAAAATCATGATCCCTTAGTAGTTCTTTGCTTTGTACTTCTTGGTGTTGGGTCTACCCCTTCTCTCTCCTCCACCGGTTTCGTCCAGTCGCTCTGTTACAGCTACAAGTCACTCTTCTTCTGCCGGCCTCTACCTCCTCATGATGGTCTAGCTCTAGGATCTCAAATGGCCGCATGCATGTGGGTGAAACTGTCAGGTTCCTAGGGTACTCAGGCTATCGCCTCTGGCTCTGTCTTTAGTGAGCTACGCATCCATCCACTCCGCTGTGGTTCCAGTAGCCCTCGGGTCTCGCCTCATTCACCACATATTTCCTCTGCCACCGGCTCAGTTATATCGATCTCCCGCTGGTCCTCGCCTCGTCTCTCACTACTAGACTATATGCCCCGGCCACTACCGCCCTTGTGTATACTCGTGTGGGTTAGTATATCTGCTCTTTTGTCAATGGGGTTGTGATTTCTAGCTGGGCTTGAAGTTTTCTTTGTCTGTTTCATAGGTTTCCCACTGTCATTTTGGGGTTTCACTTTGGGGGTGCATGTCTGAGGAGGTTTTTAGTTTGTGGTATTCAGGCCTGTTGTTTCCTTTGTAGTTTCTACCTATGGTACCGGGCTTTCAGTTTCTACCAGCTTCAAAGTAGTTATGTTTGTCGGGCAGGGTCAGAGGGTTTTAGCATTGGGAATGAGGGATGGACTGTAGTTGGAGGTTTTTGGCTACATGGTCCTTAATGGGTTTAGAGCGATCTTTGTACCTACTTAGTTACCAGCTAAATAGAACCAATAAATCATATGAGATAAAAAATAAAAAAAATAAAAATAAAAAGTCCGGTAGCTAGCTCCTCACGCAGTCATCTAAGTACTTTCCTATCTACTATCTTAAATAATGCTTCTTTATACTCTTACTTCTTTATGATCAACATAGCAAGAGAACTGTATTGTATAAAGGTTCACAATATAGGAATAGTCTAAGAATGTTCTCTTCTACTATATCGATTGATCGTCACCTATTGCACTACATCATCATCAGGAAAAGGTTTTACCCACGTTCAGGGAGGTCCTGAATGCTCCTGGTCCACCAAGGGGGGTTTTGGTTCCCATGGTCCACATGGTCCACACTGATCCACTTTGAACCACACTTTTGAAAATTTTACCAAAAATGTGGACCACGGTGGACCAGGAAGTACTAGAGTAGACCACGGGGACCAAAACCCCCTATAGTGGACCAGGAGGGCCGTAGACATTTTCCTGATACACACAAACAAGGAATATTACCTGATGATAACATTGTGGATTGTGGTCTACTGAATCATCAAGGTCTGTAACGTTGTCATCTCAACTTTGAGTGGGGTGCCAAGATCTTTTGGGGGGTGGTTGTACTTGAATAAAAATATATTACTTATATTCTACAGGGAGGGCTCAGGATCGACAGATATCGAAAAGGCTTTCTCATTGAATTTATCTTCTTGAATTAATGCAACAGCGTTTTTATAATATCAAGCAGTCATATTATATAGCTATATAAAGATGTATTTACTGAGTACTCTGAAGCAATCTTTATAGGAAATTCAACTCCGTATTTGATAGACAGTGAGAATACAGAATACAGAACTATGTACTATATCATTGGAATTTCCTAGTCTGGTAGGACCTGAAGCTTTTGGCCTTATTTATATATATCGTAGAAGAGCAGAGCCGCTCTTATTTTATTATACCTTTCTCCTCTTTTCAGACTAAGTAATAAATAATGAAATATTATAAAATGTGTCCTAGCTGTAATAATATAAATTATCTACAGGTGAGACTGAAATACAAAGTAAGTATAAGAATACATAGCAGTGTCATGAAATACACATAGGAAATATACAAAGGTTTCAGTAGTACTAAGGCCAGAGACAGAGACAATATAGGTGTAGCTGATATTATTATTTAAAATTAACTATAGAAAATAATGGCAAATAATGATGATTGAAATGAAATACTAAGATAAATACAATACTACAAGACAAATTACCAAACAACCAGAAAGTAGAGGAAGAATAAAGATTATCTATCACTCCCTTACTCAACTTAACTTCATAGTACTTGATACAAGGTAATTGATAAAAGAATTAGAAATATAAGCAAAGAAAATAATAATATTTTTCTTTAATTCTTCTAGTACTAACTATCTCTTAATAACTTGAAATACACAGATCTACACTTTTTTTTATATCTCAAATATTCGTTTATTTATGGTAAAAGAACTAGCATATACAACTAGGTATAGCCTAAATAAAACCTTGATCCCAAAAACATTCCCCCTCAAACCAAGGAAAAAACCATCACCCCAAGTCCCTATAGTATGGAACCAACTGCATATCTCATATATAAAAGAGTAACTTGCCTACTAAAAGAAAGAAACTATACTGCCACAGCTGGCTCAGTAACTCCCCCAAGATTAGAAGAAAGAAACCCTCAAAGATAAAGGCAGGAAGCAACAGGCAAACCTTCTCCATAGACTCCAGCAAAAGTAAAACCCCAAGTAGGCAAATGAAAGTATACTACTAAAAGAAAATCATAATAGATAAGGAAAACATATATTAAAGTAGGGCCGTTCTGAATAGCTAAATAGCAAGAATGTACCAATAGATGTAAAAACTCAGACTGGACAATTAAATCGAACCAAGATATTGCTATCAGCCAAGAAGGTGGTGTAATACCATGACAGAGTGTAACCAATACATGCGACCATGATGTGAGGACGTAAGAGCAAGTGGAGCAACCAGGCTGAAAGGAAGTCAATCTTAGTGAGTAAACTCGTAGCTGTGAAATAGTATCTGGACAAAACTTGGAAAAGAGTAAATGGAGGAGTAGACGAAAGTTTAAAGTCCCGACCGGAATAATAAAATAGATAGCGCTCAAAAGTGTAGAGGAAAGGTGTTGTCAACTGTGTACTAAGCAAGCAATATTATGAAGTAGGGGCAAGAAGCGAAGTGAGAACCAAAGATAGCGCTACGAGACTCTGAGGAGACAGTCCTTTTACCATAAGAGAAAAGTGAAGGGAAAGAGGGGAAGAAAGCCATGAACTCTTAGGCAAAAGAGCCATCAATAGGGACAGAGATGGTGGGAATTGACGATAATTTCTTTGGTATTGAGATTTCAAGTGTCAGAGGTATAGAGGAGATAGTTTGTATACATAGATCTCCACTCTCTCTCTATTCCTTTGAGTTAGTTACCCCGTAATACCTACAGATGATATACAGGTTCAATAAATATGATAAGTATACTAAGCTGCTTCAGGATTTCCAATACTCTCTCTTTAAGTCTGAAAGCTATATGACAATATAACTATAATAGTAATAAAATAATCAAATTGCATTTTTGTATTTTTCATTATTTCCAGCAGTAAAAATTGATAAAAGTAAAAAAGAAATAACAGTTTTTTCTATAAAATTAATCTCGGCCAATCATTTCACTTAATACAAAGTCATGTCAGTCTAAAACTACTCTATATTGAGTCAGAACATGGAATTTAGAATTGTGAGAGAATGTAATCAAATTTGAGTTGTTGATATAAATACAAGTCATTCTTGCAAAATATCGGATTTAGAATATAATAATATTAGAGTGGTAGATAAAATCTTGGGAAGCAGAGTAGATAACAGTACTTGTACATTCAGTATTTTCTGGAATATGTTGCAATTAAGTGAGAAATTATAATTCTTATATAGATCTCTATTAACTTTGAATAAGTACTATGTATTCAGGTTCAGTAGAAAATAATGTAAGGCATCTGCTATCCTTTGCAAAACTATAATACTACTAACTATATAGATTCACTTTATAAGTCTCTTTCTGTAAGCATATATACATACTTACAAGTACTCTACAGGTATTCAGATAACCAGTAGCCAGATCGTTAAAGAGCATAAAGTGGAAATTCTTGGTTCTGAATATGTCAAACCTTAGTTCTATATATGAGGTTTTTTTAAGATTATGGTAGAGTAGATATTTTGCTATATTTACTAGCATTAAAAAATAATAATATACCAATATAAATACTATACAACAAGAAGCAAGTCTAATAAGAGTGCTTCACTTCTGCAAAGAAAGTATATTTGCACTCTATAGATAAATAGAATTATTATAGCTCATCAGAACAGGCCAATAAGTAATAAGTTAACAAAATTCAGTGAAAGAATATTGATTTAATTATGACAAGAGTTCCTTCTAAAAGACTATATATATTCAAATAGGTATACTACAGATAATTCAATCAAATTAAAAGCTAGTAACTTGAAAGTTCCATGATCTATACAAGTTTTTAATATCCCACTATAGAAGTTTAATATAATTAAAGTATGGCTATAATCTCTGATACAACTCATATGACGTTATTAGAGAAATAACTAGTCTTCCTCCTCTGCTAGCTATTAGAGGAATAATATTCTTAAAATTGAATAGTATTAATATCTATATTGAATGGTTGATTTTATTAGTAAGTATATTATTAGTATACTAGTTAGATGTAGCTTATAAATACTCAGATATGAAATATAAATCACACAATTTATCTCATCAGCTCTACAAGCATTATCAAGTAATAGAAAAGAAATTTTATTAATATTATAAGTTTTATTCAAGGAAAATTCTCATAATTTTTATTACTTTACTTTATTTATAACCAAAAAGCTTAAAGTTTTCTTAAACAACTACTATCAACAATAGGGCAGTATAAGTCTTGACCAATATCCCTTTAGCTTGACCACTCTTAACATCAGTTTTTATTTATAATGCAAACTTTTGCCAGTTCATGAAGGCAGCTGAGCT
Organism: Tuber borchii; assembly: GCA_003070745.1. Lineage (NCBI taxonomy): Eukaryota > Fungi > Ascomycota > Pezizomycetes > Pezizales > Tuberaceae > Tuber > Tuber borchii. The sequence goes on from NESQ01000228.1 coordinate 37,998, forward strand.
CTAGTGGAATCTTAGTTAACTAAGTCATGAGAATAAGTAGTATCTTATTTACTTCTAGTAGAGCTTTTTATGATATCTATTAATTGTAGAAACAGAACTAGAAATATTCTCTTTGGAGTTACTCTATTTTAGATTATAATGATTGTATATTTTCTTATCTTATCAATTTAAATCATAATTATATTAACTAGTATTTATATTTCACTCATTCAGACTCTCTAGTATTTCTTGAAATATAACTCTTATATATGATATTAGTAGTATTAGCAGTATCTATAAATCTAACAATTATTAACTCGATTAAAGTAATATTCACTTTTATACTCATAGCTATATACTTCTTGATTCTAGTAATAGCTACTTTCAATCTATCAATAGTCATTCTGATAGCAGTTATATTTATATATTAAGTATTATATTAATATTCTCTCTTCGATTTAGAATAAATATCTAGTAGAATAATTTATTATAAAATCTAACTAGTTTGATAGTAGACTTTCATTTTCAGAATTAAGTTAAGAAGCTAAAATCTCAGAAATGCATCAAGTTCCAAGAAACTTGTAACTGCTCTTAGTGTTACTATTATTATTATTATTCAAACTAATCTTTTACTTTATCTTCAATATGAAATCTTACTATTAGTATTTAGAATTTTTAAAAACTAGTATTAATAATTTCCCTAGAATACTACAAATTATCTTATTAAACTATAGAATAAGAGCATGCAAATATTCTTATAAATGAGAAGTGGTAAATTGTGTAAATACATTTTATTTTAGTCATAATACCTCAGGCTACTTGTACCACAAGTGCATTTATTGAGTATTCAAGTACTAATTCCGGATAGTAAAGTACAATAATTAATGTATTTATATAATATAAGACTAAAAGAGTCTTCAGCCAAGATCAAGTACAACTTCTTAGTATTACTAGTAGTATACCTAATTACTAGTATTTATTTTGAGACTTTCAGGATTATAGCTACATAGTACTACCTGCCTACCAAACTCTATCAACTGTTCTTTTATAATCAAATTACACCAGTAATTAATTTATCTCAGAATATATTAATATATTCCAATCTCTATTATTGCCTATAATATCTAAGATTTTAAAACTTTTATTAGCATATTCCAAAATTTAATAAGATATAGCTTTAGTCATTCACTATATATAGTAAATTATAAATAATTATGAAATGTAAAATATGCTCACTTTTTTCTATCATCTTAACATTTCAGACAAGCTCTGAAGATATTCATATTGACCAGTTATCAATTGGCTATTATCTTTTAGGAACTTGTTCTCTTATTATTTTCTTCTCAAAGCTGAATTTTCAAAATCTTATTTGTACTCAAAACCTTCATCCATAAGTACTTAACTAGCTAGTAACTATTACAGCTTTTATCTAAGAGGCAAAGTTTTTTATTTCAAGCATTTGTCCATATTTATTGATAGTAATAGCTATTTGCTTTTCTGAGAGAATGTGATATTATATATGTCTCAATTCAAATGAAATTCTTATTCCAAGAGAGATTTTTTCAAATATATTTGTAAAATGCTCTAAGAGTACTAATAGTTAAAAGCAAGGTCAAGTCTTCTTTCTTTCTTTATATTATAAATTAATTCTCTAATTCAGAACTTGATTTTCAAACTTGATTTTTCTTTTTTAGGTAATTTAGCTCTTTCCAATAGTGAATAATACCTGGATATTTGGAGATCAAAATTTATATTTCTTTCTATTTACTCTGGTAAATATATTAATCTAGTAATATTTTCACAAGTAGTTATTCTTTATTCTCTGAATAAAGTTTATCACTTTTCACTTAAAGAAGTAGTTTTGTTATTGAAAACTTTTGTTTCTAGTTAATATTATTGAAATAATTAAAGTCAATTATAGAAAAAGAGTAATTAAATAATATCAGCTTGTTATTAATAAAGAGGAAGGACAAAGATATACTATTTATTATAAGAACAGTAGAATAAGCATAAGGTTAATAATAATAAATTATTGTATTTTGATTTTACTTTTTGAATTCCCATATATTTAATAAATATGTCAGAATGTTTTATATATAATATAGAAGCAAGAAGGAAGAATAAGCTAGTAGAAACCTCGAAATAGGTAAAATAGGATTATAGGAGAGCAGTTTAAAAAGAAGTATTTATAAAAAGTTTATAGTATAAGAATAATGGTGATTTTGAAAGAAAAAACTAAAGGAGAGGGACTTACTTAGTATATATTACTCTGAGAAGGAAAGTCCAAATTGTGTGTACAGACCTTATAGTTTTAACAGTCACAACAATAACCTCAAGTTACCCTTATTTGATAATCAGAGATTTATCTAATAATTGCATACATGCAATTGACAATAGGGAGATAAGTGTGATATCTTTCCCATACTAGTAATCTGCATTCGCTAGCCAAGTCTCTGTAGATCAGGCTGCTTAAACCACTACCAAACCTTCTGATAGTAATAGGGATTGAGCAAGTTTTAATTTTCCTTAACTAAGTATAGTGCAGAGATACCTACAATTACTTAATATATATACACCACTAACTTGAAAGCTCTAAAGTTTCAAGGATACTTCACAAAAGGTCTATCCTATCTATAAATTGTTGAACCAAGTTCAGACTCTACCTAACTAATATCTAGTTCACTAACCTACTAGCCCAAATCATACAATACTTGAGCCACTAAGAAAGCTCAACTCTTAAAAACAAATAACAATCTCCTTAGTATCATACTATGAGCTTATATATAGTACTGAATATACTGCTTACATACTAATAAAAGAAATTATATAGTAATAATAAGAAATAAAAATAGTAATATTTTATATCTGCATTTGCTATCAATTCTAACTATAAAAATAATACCTCTTTTATAATGTAGATTTTGACCTGTTTTATAAAATACTAATTCATCTTAGCCCAAATAGCTATATATATAGCCTAGACATTAAATTTGAGTTTGCAGACTAGTGTAATTGAAGCTTAATTGTTAATATATATAAGTTATTCTTGCTAGATATTGCATTGAAAAAGTAATTGAATCAGAGTACTAGGTAGAATCTTCAAAAGTAAAGCTAGAAGTGGTGTTTGTACTTTTCAGGTTCTCTGAAATATATTGCAATTTTGCTAGAAATCATAAAATTAATATAACTTTATTTACTACTTAGGTCAGTATATTATATTTTCTGCTTCAGTAGAAAATAGTGCCACAGTCTGCTATCTATAAGTCTAGACTAATATATCTTTATTTTTACTACTCATAACATTAACCTTCTTTATATTACAATTCTCAGCCATTATACTGAGGTGGCTAAGCTCCAGCAGACTCAGAATCTCTATTAACAAAATTATTAAAAAAGAAGATATCTTATTTATTTCTAGTAGAACTATACCATATCTATTAATTGTAGTTATAGAACTATGAATATTGTCTTTTGAGTTACTCTATATTATATTATAATGATTGTATATTTCTTTAACTAATCAATTTAAATCATATTATATCAACTAGTATATATATTTCACTCATTTACACCTTCTAGTATTTCTTAGAATATGACTCTTATATATATTAGTAATTCTAGTAGTTATTATAAGTTCAATGATTATTATCTCAATTAAAGAAATATTTACTTTCATACTAGTAGCAATATACTTTTTGATTCTAGTGATAGCTACTTTCAAGTCAGTAATAGCCATTCTGGTAGCAGTTATACAGATATTTATATATTAAGCTGTTGTATCAAGGTTATCACTTAAATCCTGAAAAAATATAAGGTATGATAATATATCACAAAGTCTAAGTACTTTAATAGTAGACTTTCATTTTCAGAATAGAGTCTAGAAGCTGTAATTTCAGGAACATATCAAGTGCCATGAAGCTTGTAGCTGCTATCATTATTGCTACTATTATTATTATTTTTCAAACTAATTTTTTACTTCATCTTTGACATGGAATCTTACTATTAGTATTTAGAATTTTTACAAACTAGTATCAATAATATCTCTAGAATAGTACAAATTATCTTATTCAAGTGTAGAATAAGAGTATGCAAATACTCTCATATAATATAAAGTTGTAGATTATGTAAATATATTTCATTTCAGTTATAATACCTATCAGTACTAGTTCATCTACTTAGTATTCAAATTGTAATTCAAGGTAAGAAAGTATACTAATAACTATAATTAAAGTATTTATATAGCATATAACTAAAAGAGACCTCTTCTAAGCAAGAGCAATTGTTACCTGTTGGTGGAGTTGATACTAGTATAACTAAATGCTAGAATTAGCTTTTTAAAATATTTAAGAATTATAGCCACTTAGTACTATTTATTAGTCAATCTCTATTAACTATTCTATCATTGTTAATTTATACTTGTAATTAGTATATTTTAGAATATGTCAATATATTCCAATCTTCATTATTGTCTGCAAAATCTGAGATTTTAAAATTTATATTATCATTCTCTAAATGAGATATAGCTTCAGTAATTCACGATATATAGTAAATTATAAATAATTATGAAATGTGAAATGACTCACTTTTTTCTATCCTATTGACTTTTCAAACAGGCTCTGCAGGTATCCAGTTTCTCTCTTTATCAATTAGCTAATTATTTTTTTGGTAACTCCTTCACTTATAACGTTTTTCTGAAATCTGAATTTTTGAAATTTTATTCATACTTGAAGCTATCCCTTTAAGTCTTCAACATCTTAACTAGCAATTAACCATTGCAGCTTGTATTTAAAAAACTAAGACTTCTATTCCAAAAATATTTTATGACTATCTCTTATATTTACTGTCCACTTTAATGTGAGAATATGATATTATATATTTCTCAATTCAAGTAAAATTCTCATTTTAGAAGAAGTTTTTCAAAAAAATATTTTGTAAAATGACTTTAAGAGTACTAATACTTAAAATCAAAGATCAGGTCTTCCTTCTTCCTTTGTAAATTAATTCTCTAATTTAGAACTTGATTTTCAAATCAGATTTTTCTTTTCTGCGTAATTCAGCTCGTTCTAATAGTAAATAGTACCTGCATAGCTGGAAATTAAAACCTATATTCATTTCCATTTAGCATAGTAAATGTAATGATCCAACAACATTTTCACTAGCAGTGTAACGTTTTGAAATGAATTCAGATCTTATTTATTTTCTGAATTAAGATTATCTCTTTTTACTTTAAAGAAGTAGTTTTTGCTATTGAAAACTATTATTCAAGTTTATAGTTACCAATATTGAAATAATAACAGTCAAGTATAGAAAAATGCTAGACAAGTGAAATCAACCTGTTACTAATATGATAATAAAAAGAGAGGATGAAGGTATACCATTTGTTATAAGAATAGTAGAACAAGTATAAATTTAATAATAATAAATTGTTGTATTCTGATTCCACTTTTTAAATTTCTATGTATTTAATAAATATTTCAGCAAGTTGTATATATAATAAAACAAGTAAGAAAAATGAGTTGGTGGAAGAAGAAATGATAGAAACTAGTATAATAAGTAAATAAGATTATAGAAGGGTGATTTAGGGCAAAGTAGTTATCAAAGATTGATGCCATGAGAATGACAGTGTTTTGAAGATGGAAGAAAGTAAAGAAATACAACTTACTTAGACAACTCTGAGAAGGAAAGTCCAGACTATGTGTGTGGGCCTTATAGTTTTGGCAGTCACAATAATGTCCTCAAGTTACCCTTATCTGATGATCAGAGATTTATCTAATAATCTCACCATATATGCCATCGACAGCCGGCAGACACAAACAAAACCTGAACCACCATGAAGGCCCAGCTCTTCAAAGCAATGGCCGTGCCCTTAGTACCGGAAGCTTGTGCATAGTGCTGACCCCCCCCCCCCATCACCAGTATCCACCGTCAGCAACATTCTCCCTCACCATCAAGAAATCCCTCTTCAAATAAACCAGAGCTCTCAGGCTCATGCTTAGCACCCGCGATTTCCCCCGATCCTATGACCCAAGAGGCCCACCAAGCCCACCCCATACCCCAGGACATATCATACTATAACCATCCCCGCTTTTCCCGCCAGGCCGGAGTAGGAATAATACCAGTACGATACCACCTAGAAATGAACGGTACCGCAAGATCCCAGATCTCAAAAAGAGAATAAACCCATACAGGAACAATATTATGAGAAAACCTCCCACATTTATACTCCTCCCCCCTTCCCGGATCGCAAGCCTTCGTATGATAACACTTTTCCCAGTGTCCTAATCACCCACCCACCAAACAACCCACAATTACCTCTCTAACAGCATTGTGCTCGCGCGGCTAAGTTGAAACCACCATCACCGGACATATCGGAATTAGTAGAACCTAACCGGGTACAGTACAGTACTGGACTGAGTAGTATAATAAATACAGTGATGGATAATCCGCGAACGCCGGAGGAAGCAGCCATTCGACGAACTCGAGTAAATAAATAAGCACAATGACTTACTGCCCCTCCCCCCCCCCTGCTGTGTGCCGTAAATATGCAATGAATGATTTCTCGAATCAGGACTTGGGGACTTGGCATCGAGGAAACATTTGTGGAAACCTCGTACCTCACGCGATATGTTGATTCGCGAGTATACTGAATTCAATACTTCAGCCGTACGATAGCGTCATACTAGTCCCTATTGTTCCGACAATCGCTGCTAGTATTGGCTGCGCGACTTTAAACCTGGCCGAGCACAGTAGCTGCAGCAAATAAATATCCTAATCACACATTCTCACTCGAGCAATTCCTAATTCCCACCCAATCGATCAATCGCTCAAACTTTCATTCAATCATCCAGGTTGATAAGCCCCACAACGTTTCCCAACGCCCCACAATAGAAATGATAATAATATAAAAAAATCACAAAACCCAGCCCAAGAGCCCCCTAAGAAGGCACACAAACGGCCCTCACAGCCCCATCCCCAACAACTTCCCTCCCACCAGCCCCAGAAGCCCCCTCATTCCTAGCGACAATCTTATAAACATCCCCCATCCGCCCCCTCCCCCCCGTGCTCCCTCCCTCCACGCCGAAAATGCCGACCCGACAACCAATCCCGGCGACCGCCAGAACCGGCACACGCGGATGCCCCACGACGACGTTAACTACTTCCTCGTCCCCAGCTAGTATATTAACTATTTGAGCGCTGCGCGCGTCCCATATGAAGAAGTTGCCGTCGTCGGAGCCTGAGACTACGTATTCGTCCTGCTGACCGAGGAAGCCCACGTCCTTTATGGTTAGGGTGTTGGCGTGGCCGAGGTAGAGAGTTGAGTGGTGGGAGGGGGGGATGAGGGCGTGCGGGTTTGGTTGATGATGTGTTTGGTGGAGGGGGGGTGAGGGGGTGGGAGAAACGGAGGGAGTGGGGGAGGTGGTGGAGATGGGGGGGCAGAGGGTTAGGAGGAGGGCTGGGAGCAGGGTTATTTTTAGGTGCGGAGTTGGAGGGGGAGAGGGGGAGTGCATTAGCGCCCGGAGGGAGGTTATTAGGTCGCTTTCGGAATTATACAAGGGGTTCCCCGAGGGGTCCAGGATTGGCTGGGGGCTTGCGTTTATGAGGATGTCTGTGAAGTATTCCCTCAACATTCTTTCCTCATCTGGATCTTCATCCCCATCATCACCATCATCACCAAACCCAAACCCAACTCCATGCTCCCCCCTAACAACCTCTAGCCCCCCCTCCCTCCCCCCGGCAGCAACCCCACAAGCCAACTTGAAAACACGATATCTGACATCGCGCGTATACTCCAATTCCTCAAAATCTTCCTCATCATCGACCTGCCCCAGCAGCAGCACCGCATGGGCATAATGCCCGACGGCACGCACCCAATCTCGGGCCTTGCGGCGCTCGCGTGCACGCTCGTTGCGTTCCCCCCGGCGGCGGCGGAACTCGGAGTTGTTCTCGGTGAGGGTGGCGAGGGTAAGGAATTCTAGGTCGCGCTGCTCTTGCGAGAGGATCTTACGACGGATGCGGCGGTAGGTGTCTCTTGCCGCGGCATAGATGTCGGTTGAAAGTTCCTCTTCCGTTTCAGTGGAAGAGGAGGTGGTATGGAGGGTTGCGAGCTTTTGTTTGAGGGCCATGAGTAGGCCAGCTGTCGATAGAAATTGGCCCTCTGGGGAGGGTGTGCTGGGGGTCTGATCTCGGTCCTGGTGCCGGTCTACGGTTTCGGCTTCGGATTCTCCTTCCTCATCGGAGGAGGGAGAGGGGAAAGATGAAGATGAAGAGTCGCGGTCTGACTCTCGGAGCCTCCCGGTAGTTGGTTCATCGGTGTTGCCTCCTCCGCCACCACTACTGCTACCGCCGCCAGGCCCGGGATCAGATGCGTCTCTGTCCCTGCGCTCGTCCGTGCCCCAGGTTCCCTTGCCCTGCTTATCGCTGCCACTACTAGGTTCTTCGGGACTCTGGTTGATGTTAAACATGTATACTCCATCCCCGCTCCAAGAGACAAGTACGTTATCCGGATGCACATCCGAGATCTTACAAGACGTAATGTGCGGATCCCCCCATCCCCCGCCGCTACCAGGCCTGGGCACAAATTTCCTAACACACCTGGTTGCCGTATCCATAGTACTCGTAGCGCTGGAGCCAGAGCTAGAGCTAGAGCTAGAACTCCTCCCAGAACCCCTCTCGGCTGCCAAATCCCTCCCAGACATCCTCCTATCGTGCAAGAAACAATTCAAATTCCGACCCCCCAGCGCAATGTAGAACGGTTGACTGGTCGAACAAGAAACGGCATTCAGCTCAATCCCCCACGGGCGGTAATCGATCAGCGGGGGCGCCCCGCCACTAGCCAACCCATCCTCATCCTCGTCGTCAATCACCGTCATGCCATAGTACCCCCTCCCCCTACCATCCCTCCTCCTCCAAGTCGGTCTAGCGTAGAACTCACTCGGCTGCCTAAGATCCCACTGCCTCACAGTCCCATCCTCGGAGCAGCTCAGGAATGTATAAGGATTCGTTTCGGTCACAATCCTCTTGACTCGCGAGGTATGGTTTCTGTAGACTTTGTTCTGATCCAATGTGTACGAATACCGCTTCAACGGAACAATGTCACTACCGGCAACAATCCTCCTCCCGAAGAAAAAGTGCTGCCCGACAGCCGGCGCAGACGCAGGGGGGAGTGGCCGATTCGACTTGTTCGCCGCTGAGTTTAAGCTCGCGGACGCGTACTCGACGTCGAAGATGCGGACTTGGGCGTCGCCGGCCGCAGAAATTATCGTGCGGTCGGAGGAATGCGGCATGAACTTTACGCTGAAGATGTTCTCTGTGTGGCCCGTGTCTATGCGGGTGTTCAGCGCGAAGTCTGGGTATACGGTGTGGATGTTGACCTGTGTGTCGTCACTGCCGGAGGCTAGGAGTTCGCCGTTGCGGGACCAGCTTTTTACTCAATTAGCCCTACTGACCACGCAGCAGGCTTTAGAGGGGGGGGGGGCACCAGAGTGTGTTAATACATCCCTCATGCCCGGAGAGTTCAGCCACTAGATCCAACCTCTCGATCCAAGAACGCGCACCATAGAAACTGGCATTGGACCCAATCCCACGGGCACCATTGAGCTCTCGATAAAGCTTTCTCTTTTCCATTGAGAAATTTTCAGCAGAAACAAAAAAAAACGACAAACAAACAAACTGCGCGGTGGTGGAGAGAAGGAGAGTGGTTGTTTGTGAGGTTGAGCTAGAATGACGTAAAGCAACCCACTTGAGCGTCCGCCTCCCCGCTGCTCACCTGCCTAAAAATCTTGGCAACAGCCCACGAAACGGCTTATCGCGATAAGCCAGGACAAAGAGAAGAAGAAAATCAAAAAAATGATCGCGGCAGGGATCGAACCTGCAATCTCTTGATATCAGAGGAACTCGTAGTCAAGCGCCTTGCCATTGGGCCACGCGACCTTGGATGTTTCAATTCTTCGATTTGGAATACTTGTACACTTGTATGGGCGAAGGAAACACCTTACGAACACAAAGGGAGCTCGTTTAGCAACACACAACGAAACCAAGCCATTAAAGACTTGAGCAATTTCGCCCAGAACAAGCGCCAAGATAAAGCAGTTCTTCCTGTTTAAATATTCGACTTCACTCAAGAACGGACGCCAGTGATTAACCTCCGGAATGATCTTCGCCCTCTGGCTTCTACTCGAGTACTGCGGGGGGGGTTGCATCATCCTTGAGTATGGAAGGAGGGAGAAAGAGTGGAAGTAAAAAGTCAAGTTCCCTTGAGGCACTTAGAATAATAGCTTGTATGATACCTTTCTATTTTTTCCCCATCACATTATCTCGCAAGTTTTTGGTCGAGACAGATTGGGCTACCGGTATGATGGCCCTTAAAGACCCAGGTGTCATGTCTGGTATGAATTGTTTCTCCCGTGTGACCCGGCGAACTACGGTAAACGTCGAAAGGGGAGGAGTGCCGGTAACACTGTGTAGCACAATACAAGCGAATGACTGTTCGTCCATAAATAATAACTACACTTCAGCCGAAACAGCATCTACAATGCACCCACAAGCCCAAACTTCTAAAATAGACCGGAAGGAAAGGATACCCTTCAAGCAAAGTACCCGTACTTCAAGCCAGCTAACTCTCATACTGCTGTATCGCGCAAATATCAGAACAGTAAGAAAACAAAAAAGAAAAAAGAAAAAATGGGGATAAAAATCCAGCTATTTACACCAGTTTTAAAATCGCACAAAAAGAAAAGAAAAAAAGAAAAAAAGAAAAAGCAAAACGCCCCACCAATGCTTTTTTTCCCCCAGATCTAGTGTTTATGTTCCTCAACCTGGCCAGAGACATCCTCCTCCTTGAAAACAAACTCACTGGGGGCTTCGATGCCCTCTTCCACAAAGCGCACCTTGATCCTTTTAACGCCTCTCACTTCCGCGCCGACGACTCCGCGCAGGTCTTCCTCCAGGGCTCTGGTTTCGTGGACCGTGGTGCCGATGGGGACTTCCACGGTTAGCTCGACAAGGTAGTTCTGCCCGGACTTTGAGCCACCAATTGCGCGGATGCTGAGTCGCTCTTGACGGAGCGCGAGGGCCTTATCCGAGGCTTTCTGTACGGATTCTTTGATTTCGCTATCGAGGCCTACGTCCACCAATTCCATGAGTGCAGCACGGGTATTGCCCCAGCCAGCATTGATGACCATGAGCGAAACGATTAATCCACCAACAGGGTCTAGGTAGGATGCGTTTTTGAGAAAGTGAGCTCCACCGATGGCGACGAGGGCAACAATAGAGGTTAGCGAATCGATGCGATGATGGATCGCGTTGGATGAAAGAACCGAGGATTTCCTCTCTTTTGCAATCTTCATAGCTATTACCCAACTCCAGTCAGCCCAAGAGTTCAGCCGTAGTATTACCCCGGACAGACTTACTCGAACGGTAGAGCCACTCCTTGACAACGATTGAACCAGCAGCCAACCAAGCAGCATTCACATTCGGTCCCAAGTCAGAGTGGGAATGCGAATGACCATGGATGTGTTCCAAGAACTCGGGTAGGTTTCCACCGGTAAAGAACTCGGCATAAAGATGAATCAACGCAGTGTATCCTGTCACACCCCATCCTATCTGTCAGCTTTCCCCACTCCAAACATTGAGAGAGGGAGGGAGAGAAAAAACAAAAGAAAAAAAATATAAAAAAAACACAAAGGGGTGAAAACAAACCCATAGCGATCCCACCAAATAACAACAGACTACTAACCCCCAAGCTCCCCAAACTCTCAATCTTCCCATAGCCATTCGGAAACTTGTCCGTCGGTCTCCTGAGTGCAAAGGCCACGGTTCCCAGCGTCATAAAGTCCGAAACCAAATCGGTTAGTGCATGGAAAGCATCCGCCACCTTGTATCACCATCCCATCAGTCACACCCCCGGGCGAAGCAAGAGGAGGGGAAGCAAACCAAAGCCTGCGAGTTGAAATACCACCCTCCAATCCCTTTCGACACAGCCATCATGAGGTTCACGTAGAGCCCAATCCTAGTAATCCTCACTCCGGCATCAGTCTTATTCTTCGAGACCAGGTATGTATTGTCATGATGGTGATGGTGTCCGCCGTGACCATGAGAATGGGAATGTGAATGACCAATGTGGTCGCGCTGTTGCTGTGCCGACGCCAGCTTGAATAGGTTTTTCTTGGATATTCTAAGGGTACGAGTACTAGTGGTGGCGAGTGTGTGTAGACGAGAGGAAGAGGAGGAACTATGAGCAAGGGAAGAAGGGGGAAAGGTGGAAAGTAGAAGGCGAGCGCTTGTCCGCAAGCGCACAGTAGATGAGTAAATGAGGGCAGAAGCTATGGCCGCTGGCGTTGCTGGAGAAGTAGGAATGGTGGTGGGAAAGCCAGCCAAGATATAGCAGCGACGTCCAACCACATCTCGGAAAAGCATCTGTGCAAACGAATAGCCTCCGCTTGCTCCGGATCGGGGTTGAAGGTGAACAAAAAAAGAAAAAATGAGAGAAAGAAAGCGAGTGAGTGGTGTGTGTGTATGATGAGTTGGGTGTGGGTGGGGAGACGATACGAGTACGATAGATGGATATGTGGGTAGACCGCTGGGGAGTAAGGTACTTACTTGTACAGCACAGTACCGGTACTCGAGTACAGTATTCCCGGGTCAGTTACAGAAGCGGATAGACTTTATTTTCTCCTTCCCCGGCGAGGGAAAGGCTAAATAAAAGCCTACGACTGCGACCACGGGGTACGACGACAACTACCTGGAAGAAGGGGCGGAGGACCTTTACATACGTAGGCATTACAAGCATAACATCCCTAATTAGACTACGCGTTCATCAGGAGCACAAATTGAGAATCCGAACCATGTTCATCCTCTCCATACAGGTAATATATATGCCATCCCGGATGAGAGGTAAATTTTTAAAGTTAAGGAGTACCCCCCCATCAATTGTGTCCACATTCACCTTCACAATGTCATTCATTCTCGACCCACTCTTAAGAATACCGGTATCATACTTGTACTGTACAAGCACAACGTTTCCCCGCATAGCGAGCACCGGATTACATGTACAAAACTCCCCGAGCCATGGAGTACGGTAGCTACTTAAACCAAGAAAAGGCGGGGAACAAAGAAATAATATTTGTAACCACTACTGATTCCCAACTCCTCATCCATACCATAACGTACGTAAAAGCCAGGCGCCCAGCAACGGGTCTTGTCAGTTTATTCTCCGCTCGACGCGAAAACACTCCTCGCCATAATAAGTGACGAACAGGTCGACTGTAAAAGTAATGTGTTTTAATGTTATCGGCGTGTCTGTCTGAGGAAAAAAAAGGGAAAGAGAAAAACAAAAGGAAGGAAGGAAGGGGGTTTATTTATACCATGAGATTTTGCAGGGATTGTTTGATAGATTAGATTAGATTAGATTAGATTAGATATGGAGGGAAGGAGGGAGGGGGAATAGCCAAGTTTTTGATCAAGTATCATACACTATCATACTGTACCTACAAAACCTACAGTCAAGTGAACAGCGCAAGCAAAACACATTTTACCATAATAATAATAATAATAATAATACATAATATATAATATATAATATTTATTATTATTATCATTATCATTATCATTATGTCGACCTATTATACAGTACAGTACTCCCCCAGCATCATAATTACAAGTACAGTAGGGTGCCGTAGTCTGGAGTAATACTGTACTTTACTCACAGGCACCTGGATAGGTACTTTATCAATAATCCAGTCCTGCACGAGCTCTCAAAAAGTTATGAGTGCTGTGATATCCAAGCCATGCCATCATCCGTACCACTCCTAGTCCCAAGCTCCCACAGGCATCAATCAGTGACAATCACCCTCTTAATTTCTTCCTCACACCCGTGCATCATCACCATTACTCACACCGCCTCACTCACTCACACATTTATTCATTCGTGACCAACCTCTGTTCATCCTCGTGACTTCCATCACCCGCTCACCCAGTAGATGCAATTTGATTCGCAAATCTCTTAAAATACAAATTGTCAAAACCTAGACTAAGTTACAATGCTACATACGTACAACATGGGGTACGGTACATACAACCCAAAACTGAACATCCCTCCTCCGTTCACAATTTGGAAATGAAACCGGGCAGAAAAAAGAGGAGAAACAAAGATGTCAACTTGAACGCCCAGATATACTTTGGTTCTCCTAAGCATGCCCGAGTGTGATATTGTAACAAATGAGCGAAGCGAAAGAAAATCAATATTACAAAACGCGAGATGTGGTAGTCAAAAATGGTGCAAAAATGAAAAAGACAAAACCCCCCACCAGTGCATGCACCCACGATATTAAAGAAAATGGTAATGAAAGGATAATCTTTTTTCTTTTTTTCTGTGGAATCTCATCCAATAATCTCAACGCGTGAAAAAAATCCTATCCCAAAACCCCAAATCAATGCCGTAACGAAAAAAAAGAAGAAAAAAAAGAAACAAAAGTCACTAAGGGCGATTAAAAAAACAGCGGCAAGCCTCGATCGGTGAGTAGAGAGGAAAAAAGGCCTCCGAAACAGCCCAACGGCCCAAACCAAGAACTCAAACAGAAGGGAGAAAGTCAACCCTTACATGGTGCCCGTGTACTCCAACAGCTCACAGTCGTTCTCAAAGAACCCCTCTCCATCAGGACCTAGTCTCCCTCTGCCGCCCTTCCGCCCTTTCTTTGTCGCACTAGTCCCGCTTCGGTCAAGCTCTAGTCCACTTTCCATTGCTTCAGCCAGCCCGCCTTGGTCACCCGTGAACTCTACCTCGCCGCGTGCCGAGCCAACGTTCAGTTTCTCTGCAGGGATGAGAAGGCCAAATACCCATTGATCACCGCTCTCCGGCATAGGGCTAGTCGCAGGAGACACTGCTAGAGGGATGTCCGGAGCCGGCTCGGAAGCCGATTCATGAACTGGTTCTGGGGCTGAAACTTCTTCAGGAGGAGGGGTGGCTGGAAGAGGAGATTGACGTTTGGCCTCGTCCTTGCGGAGATGCGCCTTCGCCTGTCTTGAACTGCCCGCGAGCCAATCGGTTGCCTTAGAAGTATGCTGCAGAAGCCCGTGGGCACCTGCCGCGTCTGTATACACAAACAAACTTACGTGTCTGTCGGTGTGGAAGGGCTGGAACATAGCGTTCGTTTCTATTTCGGCAAAGGATAGTGGATTTTGTTCAAACTTCTGTTGCTCGATGTTATGTACCGGATGGTGGTGGTGATGATGGTGTCTTGCAGTCCAGAACCCACCCACTTGCTTCTCCTCACCTTCGACAGAAAGAGTGTTCTGCTGTGAAGATCCATCGGGTAGCATAGGCAACTCATATTCTAAAAAGTTGTTCATGATCCCCCCAGCATTCTTCTTCTTGCTTCCGCCGCCTCCAGGTTTAACTTCGTAGATCCGGAGCACACCGGCTCCCGTCAGGGCTACATGCCCCCTCTCTTTCCCGACCAGAAATTTCACCGAGCCTGGCCGGATACCGCCCAGCCCTTGAGGGAGTGAAACCTTATTCCCCCCTATATAGTCATTAGGTGATCCACTGCCACTGCCGCTCTGTCCTGGACGGCGGCTGGAACTCCCATTCAGAAAGATACCCCCGCTTGGTGAGCCAATACTGTTGCTCCTGCTTCGCCTCTTGCGAGCTGCCGATAGGAGGGGCTGGGTAGAGCTACTGAACAGATTAACCGCACCAGTGACTGCCGCACCCGCGGCTCCAACTTGGGACCCGGTGGTTATAGCGCTAGAAGAAGGCGGTGGTCGCCTTGGAGGAGGCCACTGGTACGCACCACTAGGCAAGTCATAGAAGTGGACTGTTCCTCTCTCTGTGACCACTGTCAACTTTTCGCCCTTAGGGCTGGACCATCCGACATCTACAATTGTTGTTGGTGTTATACGGCTAAACCGAGCGATCTGCCTTACATGTTTCCCAAGTGCACCCCCGTCTGGCCCATTAGGGGTTCCGGAAAGCTTCGCGTTGTCTTGGACTCCAGGACCAGACTTTTGACCACCATGTAAAAGATTCCCGGGTGGGTGGTGAACAACCCTCATTAGGTCCCACACAAACAGCAGGTCGCCTTTAGAGCTCGCCGTCAGCAGTGCCAACCCACCAGGGGCGAAACTAAGATAGCTCACGCCTGCTGGGGGTAGGAAAGTCGCCATCGGAGTCATATTGAGTTGCTGGCCGTTGAGACTCACCCCGCCATCGAGACTTTGGGAGATCTTGGACAAATCAATAACGCTCACTAATCGTGGCTCGCTCGCTGGCTGCTGAAGAGGGGCATTCTGGAAAAACTGGGATTGTTGTGGCATCCCTCCCATCTGTTGCATCTGCCGCAATTGTTGACCTAATCCGCTAGGCTGAGGTCCACCGTGGACACTTCCTCCACCCATATTGGGAATCCCGTAAATCCCGCTATTCATCATGTTCATAGGAAGTGGGGGAGGCGGAGGCGGAGGCGAATTATTTTGAGGCCCGTTCCAATAGTTTTGAAACGCCTTGATGCTGGCTTCCGTTGCCCGTTTCGCTCCACGAATGACCTCCTGGGTTACTTCCCTAGCCATACGATTCAGGAATGCCTCGTCTTCCAGGGACACTGCGGCCGTGATAGCTGGCTGTGCAGGCGGTGACTGGGATTTGAGGGTTGGAGAGCTGAATGGAACACCGATTTCACCACCCATATGATAAGCTGAACCAGCGGACGCGGGGCAATATGCCAACCACCCGTCTGAAAGTGAAAATACTGGTGTCCCAATTTGCCCTCCCATGCTCGTCATCTTCCCATCACTACTGAGACCTGAGATTCCGCTGTCGGTGGAAAAACTTCCTCCAGAATGCCCCTGGACAGCCGTCCACAGCTTTCCCAAACACTTCCACCCGGCATTGTCACCCTGGAATCCATTGCCACCGTCCAAGCCGTATACATACAATTCTCCACTTATTCCAACACCTACTGCTATTTTTGTGCCAACAACTTCTACCCTCAAACCCCCCCAAGGAGGTGGCGGACTCCCTATCCCGAAACCAAAATCTGCCGTTGACACCAAGGGACTTGTAAATAGTCTTGCAATCCTTATACGTGAAGACAAACTCCAGACCTCAACTGTAGTTTGCCACTCAGTTGGTTGTGCTGGGGAATGTGCACTTCTGTTGGAGGCGGAAGTTGAAGGGCGGGAAGGAGGTGACGTAGAGTAGGGCGTTTCATCTTCTTGCATAATCGGTGGAGGCCTTTCCCCTTCTAGGACTACGTGAGGGGTAACGGGGGAGTGTAAAGTGAGACATATAAGTGGCCTATGGACTGCTAGAGGATCATCTCGAGGTGGTGTTGGTAGTATCTGGAAGCACATGCCTGTTAGTAACCGATGGAGGCCTTAAGCAAAATATTCAACATCCCGCTCACAAAATGGCTCCTCGAATGTGATTGGTACGACGATCCGATAAGGCACCCCAGACCCGAAATAGAATCAAACCCGCGTGGACCAAAATAACCGAATAAGGGTAATGAAGCAAAAAAAAAAAATCGGGTAAAGAAAGGGCAGAGTGTCGTTACCTTAGCACCCTTCACCCCACCGCCCAAACCCTCTAGTCGCCCAACTTGTTCCACAACTCCCCTCCCCACTCTCCATATATCAACACCACCCTCCCATCCGAGACAAACCACGTTTTCGCCCCCCCCATTTCCGTTGCCCCCACTCACAGCCAAACCCATGAAGCCACCGTTTGCTCCACCAAAGGCAGGCTCGTCTAATGTGTCAAACGTGCATACAAAGTTACCCTCTCCTGGTTGCAACAGTGTGTTCACGGTTGCCGCCGCCCCGAACTGCGCGTTTAACGGACTTGGTGATCCCTGTGCATATCGTTGCGTTGGATTATAGTATCCCCCATGCCCATGATATGGCGAGTATTGTTCCTCAAATCCCGGGTATCCACGCACTTGACGTGTAGCACCAAAATTACCCCCAGAGTTATATGATGCTGGCGCACTCGGAGGTGGTGATGCACCACCTACGCCTAATCCTATACCGCCGGAGGCGGAACCAAGGCTGTTTGGAGGTCCGGTGGATGGCGTGGAAGACGAGAGAAAGCCAGGGAACGGAATGGAACGCGATAATAGCTCCCCCGGAGTCTGGAAAGCGGAGAGGAGGGGAGATGCGGTACTGGAAAGATGAGGAGACTTTGGAGCCGAATTGCGACTAATACCGCTGCGAGCCATGAAAGCCTAATATTAGCACTCGATACTTCACAAAAGTACAGTGGGATCCCTCTCTTTCTCTAGCAGAGAGGAGGGGGGGATAATGAGATAGGTTATAGGTGTAGACAAATGCACAGAGAATGACCTTAATGAGATGAAGAAGGGGAAAAGTATGAGTGATTATATGGTCGGGGAAAGAGCCAGGAGAAGGGATAGGAGGTGTGACTAGTGGGGGGGGGGTGTGAGAGGAGCAAAAGTTGTTTATGACAGATCACGGCTTGCTCAAAGGAAAGGGAGAGAAGGGAGGAGGAAATGGGTGAGTCAATGGAAATGATTGGGAGCACAGACTATTCTTTGGGGTATATCCGAGCTCTCGACGAACTAAACGCGCTCCCACCTCCGAGTGTAGATGAAATAACTGAAGCTTGTGCGGCGATAGGTACAGGATTTGAAGCTAGCGAGCTAGTTGACGAGGTTCTATTTTGTTGCTGTTGGCGGGAGTTCTTGAAGTGTTCAGTGTACGCGGGCATAAAGTCGGGACTACAAAGGGAGAATGAGCAAGGGAGGTGGTGATAGCTGAGGATCTCTTTCTGGCTCTTGCTATATTCAGACAGAGATATTGCAGTATAGAAGAAGGGTTTAAGTGAGAGAAGAATATTCGGGAGTGGACGGGAAGGGAGAGGGGGGGGAGGGAGGGGGTTTGTATTGGTTTTGTAGTTGCGGCGGCAGCAGGCACGGGGGGGCCGGAACCGGGAGAGAGTGGGGGGGGACAGGAATGATGGAAGGAGGGGTGTTAAAGGCGTAGGTGGGAGCGAGCTAAGCTTAGCTGAGCAATGAATGTAGGGCAGAAGAGCAAAGAAAGCAGCTTTCTTTCTCTCTTTCTTTCTTCCTTCCTTTCTATCTCTCCTTCCCCTGTCTCTCTCACACACTCTAGCTCACTCGCCCTGCACGGGTCAGGGGAAACAATAAATGATGGGGGAAAAATAGGGCACGGTAGTTCTGACGAATAAAAGACGGCGAAATGACGACAACGAATAGCAAATAGTGTACGATATGTAGAGAAAGCCCTTTCGCGCTGCCGTACGAATCTCAGTAAATGGTTGAGCGAACCGTTTTCCTGAAAGCGGATGAGGGCAGGAGAATGTCGTGGTGCTCGTGTAATGTATGTCACGGTAAAAATTATGTACTGTATGGTACCGGTATGCAGTATACTGTGCTTGTGCTGTAACTGTGTAGCCGCGGTGTGGTGTCGTTAAAGCGGGCGAAGGGGAATAGCACCTCTCTAAGTTATCTAGATGTCTATATGAATGCGTGGATGGAGCGCAGGCGTGCCAATTTACACTGTCTCGCCCCGTTCTGCTTGCCTTAGCTTACTGAGAAAATCTCCATCCTACAACTAATCTACAAAAAGCAATAAACGAAACATAATCGATATCCGTACAACTATTTGTATACCGTACCCTAGACCCAAGTAGAGTGCATTACCGTATGGGAATCTGTCGGTATGATGGTATCCTTTCCTTCCCTATCTAATTTGGCGTATCAGGTGGATGGGAAGGAGCTGTGCTTCCTTGTGCAGATGCTTGCTTGGTTGCAATGCGTACGAGTAGATTACAGTATTGCTGGTACGGCAAGCGCTGTAGCAGTTGGGCGTGCAGGAGCAACCACACCCACCGCACAGCAATAATCAGCCAAACCTGTGCAAGTGCCCATCTTGGAAAATCCACCACTCTCAGTACAAGTACTCGCACGGTACCGTGATCTGCAACAGTAAAACTGAAAGCTGCTCCTTCCTGACCTATCACACCCCATCATCCGAAGCAGGTGGGAGTAGGGAGGCTTAAGAAAGGACACCTGGAGGGGTTGCCTTCGCTCCCGTTGGGGCTCCAAAACTAGCTGGTCCCCACAGTAATAATGACCCAAGGGGGGTTGGACTTCTAAATAGGACAAGCTCATCATGCGAAATGCCTCTTTCACCCCTCAAACTCAGGCTTGGTTTAAGGCCGCGATTTTTTGGTGTGGCACTGGGAGTGTGGTGGGGGACCTGGCTGTTGTTCTGTTGCTCCATGCAGGAAAACTGATGGGATTGAAAACTGATGGGATTGACAACCCTGCCGCCACTGTGCGATAATGTAGTCACGACAATCGGACGAAGGACGCTGCACGGCGCCCTTTATCAGTATGGGAGTCTTTGCTCTTACCCAAACACCACCACTTTGCTATCATCGCCATTTGGACTACATGGAATTAGTGCGGGGACCGTTCCCAACACTAATGACTTCTAGAGCTCGTGGATGCGTGTATTTATCGTATCGAAGATCTCCCGGTCCTCTTTGCTGTTTTCTATCTCGGGTAGGATCAAAATTGCTAGTAGAGTGAAAGATAAAGTGGGCAAGGTTAGAGGAACTGCTCCTGCATCGCCACCCATATCCCTTCTGCATCTTGGAGTTATGTAAAGAAGGGACGGAAAGGCCTGCCTGCGTGCGCACCTCCCCTGAAGGCAGTGGGAGTTGGCACTGGTTAGAAAGGTTGTACCTGGGCTTGCTTTCGCTGCTAGATGAGCTGTTCGGGGGGAGAGAGGGTCGAATACAACGGCATGCAGCAGCTATACTTGCAGAACGGGCTGCAGAGCGAGAGAGGAAGACAAGGGACGGATAATGCAACCGTCTAGCATACAAAACGGTACCGATAAATTCTCCTTTGATAGAGGCTGGTGGTCTAGTCTGCCCCTCAGGTGTGCTATCGCTCGCTATGTGAAGCAATATACAGAAGAAGCCCTCGAGGCGAGGTATGTTCCTTGGGCACACCATTCCCATAATACTATTGTCACCGTAGGAAGAAGCAGACCATTCACCGAGGCCCGGGACAGAGTGAAAATGCCCTACCGTACTCTACTCGAGCATGCTTCCTTACTCGTAATCTAATGTTCCACTAGACCACGATAGGTATTGTAGAACTTGGTAACCATGCCCCTCCGTACCCGATAGTTTGTGCCCTTTTGCTCGCTCAGGGATACTTGGCGATCATTAGTTATCGATAAGCGTATCGCAGTGCATTTCCACTCTTGAGGATATTACAGAGATTTCTTTAGCTCCGATACCGTCAGTCTTCCCTCTTGCTGTATTCTAGGCGTACCGGATAGATGAGCATAAGAGAGTACCGTAACCGTACTGGTACCTTAAATTTGTGAGACGTTCGAGGTGGATTCTCCGTTTCTGGCGACAGGGCCGAATACGGTGCGGCAGACAAGCAGCAAGGGCCTGGATAGCGGGGACGACGGACCACAGCACTCGAGCACCGCACCAACAACTAATACAATAGCTTCACTTTTCCCCGTCAGACGGGCAATTGTCGAGCATGGAAGGAAAAGGGAAACACGGGTGATTTAACGAGGTTTCACTTTTGGTCTCCTGATTTCCTCATCCGGCGTATTTCAATGCCTTGGCGGATCGGATTTGGGTGTGATCTCTGGATCTGAGTGGAGGGGAAATATTTTTCTGGGTGGTGGTGGTGGTCTTTGATCGGAATAACCGGTAGCCTTCGTTGGGCATCAGTTCTGCCGCAGTTTGGGAACTCAAACCGACTTTTCGTGTCTATGATTACAACAGCTGCGATACCTGTGCTATACTCGAGTACATTCACACACGCATACAAACATACACCTTCACTTTTTCGAATCGCCGTGTTCATTTTGTTGTTGTCTTTGGCATCTGGTGTCGCATTTACAGCTCCCACGGTTCCTTGATTCCTTGCCTTACCCCCCTCCCCCCGCACCACACGGGGTCAACAGAAACCGCCTTTTATACATACCTCCTTCCAGGTACGGTCCCAGCTTTCCACGCTTCAAGATCTCCGGCGGGCATCAGAATTCTCTCCTGCGAACTGTTCTTCCAAAACTGCAACACTCTAAACTTTTTTTTTCCATCTCCGCTTTATCAGGCATATCATACCAACAGAGATAAAACGGTCGAAAGGCTAAGGCATCGCTACTGTGCCATAGCGGCGAGAGAAAAAAAGAAAAAGAAAAAAAAAAGAAAAGGACCTTTTCTCCCTCGTGCCGCCAAACTAACCGGTACGCCTGTCTAGCTAGGCTTCCTGGTTCCGCACGGTCATCTGAGCCTCACCCGCACAGCACGAAGCCTTCTTTTCTCCGTCGATTGATCTCTCTTTCTTCTACTATCCGATTGCGCGTTCTCCGTAGCTTTGGAGAGCACAGTGTTCTGCGCAGTGCTATTATTCTGTAATACCTAGTAACGCGCCTACGAGGCATTTGTCAAAGTGTGCGTGTACATCCTGCCCCCGTCTATCCCCCTCCATCTATTGTCATTGATCTTTAGTCTGCAGTCCCTCCTGCCCCCTCCCACAGTCACCCGCATACAGGCCGCCCGCTGTTTTATCCATCCGTAACCCGTCACCACGGCGTCTATAGTTCAATTCTTCGACCATCTTTCCCTCCAAGCCAATCACGCTTGGACCATGGACGAAATGGAGATCACTTCGTCTGCATCTTCCCGCGGGCCCGAGATTCTCTCCAATCCCGTCATCATCGAATCCATTCTTCCAGCTCTTGAGCATATGAATGATATACTCTCCCTTTTACTTGTTTCTCGCCAAACCTATCTACTCGTCAACCCCCTACATCCGTTTTCTGCTCGCAAACTATCGTTCGCAGATCTTGCGCACGTTAAGAATAGGCATATCATTGAGTTCCTATATCGTCCACTTGGGGGTATTCAAATAAATAGTAGACGTCGGCTACTTGAAGATGGCCGCACAGTAACTGTTTCTGGAGGTTTAGAGAAGGGGTATGTTGGCGCTTGGAGGTTCCTCAATAGTATCGACCTGTCCGGGACCAGTATAACTACTAGGCTTGTCAAACTCCTCATCGCTGCTACGGCCGGTGGAAAGATCCCTGGTCTTCTCCCCGATAGATCCTCGGATCGAGCCCCGACAAGCGAGATGGAACACGATACTTACACTATTAGAACAGGGCTCTTCTCCAAGGAGTTTGAGTCCATATCGGGGGGTGCATACAGGCTACTCGCCGATCAGTCCTTGCGTCTTGAGAAGTTGTGCGTAACCAATTGTCCGTCCGTTGAAATCGGGGAAATAAACTCGTTTCTTAAAAAGATCCTGATTGTTGTAACCGCTCCTAAACGGAGGGAATTGAGGCTGAAGGCTACTCAACAGCTTGCAGCGGCTCAGCAACAGCAAAATGGGGGCAACGCAGGTGCGGTGGCCAACAATGCAGGATTTGGTGCCATCCAGCAAAACCCCCAGGCTCATGCACAGGCGCAAGCGCAAGCACAGCAACAGAATGAAGATCTTAGCACTGTCCCCTCTCCACTTCCCGCGACTGTTGAGGAGCTCGAGGAGTTTGGGCTCCCGTGTCTCTCATTGAGACGACTTGAGCTAGCTAACGTGACCGGTCTATACGTGGATCCTCCCGAGAAGTATAAAGGGAAAAAAGAATGGCAATATGCTAAGGAATGTCCGTATGGGAGAAATGTCGGAGGGTTGAATTCTATCGCAGGATGTCTGGGGATTGATGTCGATGTGCTCTTCTGCCAGGGTGCCGGCTGCGCTACCAGCTTTGATCATTCAAGATGGAGGCTCTCGCATACTGACGGCGAGGAGACGCACTTTATCTATGATGACGAATTTGATGTTTCCACTTTAGCCTCTAACCCGGGCAACCAGACGGAGAATCCCTCACAAGCGTCTGGTAGCGGTGCTACAGCTGGTATGGCGGGGGACAGTTCTCATCATAACAATGGATCTAGGAACCCGCGCAAGACCTATCACTATCCTCTACCAAGACTTCCGGGCGAGCGTATACTTATTCTGGATGATGGAAGAGTATTTAGAATTCCCAGACATGCTATCCCGGCCCCACCGGCAACTCAACAGCCTCAGCAACAGCAACAGAATGCCCCAGCGCCGGCAGTTCCAGCCCAACTTTTGGCTGCTCCGGGCCTAGGACAGGGTCAAGGTAACGTGGTCAACGTTGGCGCTGCTGGTGGCGGTGGTGGAGCCGTAGTGGGAGGGATAGCTGGAGGTGGAGGTGGTATCGCTCCAAACAATTCTCAGGGGTGGTCTGCTGGGCAGTTTCTACAAGATCCTGCACAGTATGGCCTAGGCGTGGTGGTGAGCACGGGCGCTTCATTATCTCGTCCTCAACAATCACTTATACAGCGTTACCTTCTAACACATTATGGACTTAATAATCAGGGGAGTGCAATGCCAAATACCAGCGCGCTAGCCCACATATCACAAATAGCGGGGTTACAGGGTATCCAAGGCCTAACAGCTGTCGCCAATGTGGCATCACAGATAATCACTGGAGGTGGAACAGGAGCAACCCACCATCCCGCAACATCTGTCCAACAAGGACTGCCTCCCCCGACTTCAAGCGTCGGGACCGGTGGTGTGCTCTCTCCGAATAGCTTGCCAGATACGCCAGTCGCGGGCCCATCCACGGCAGCTAGCACCCAGCCAGCCAACACCCCCGGAGACGTAGCGAACGCGAATCTCGGTGATGGAATGAACACCGCCCTTCTAGACTTGATGGCAGCGGTTCAAGCT
Organism: Tuber borchii; assembly: GCA_003070745.1. Classification (NCBI taxonomy): domain Eukaryota; kingdom Fungi; phylum Ascomycota; class Pezizomycetes; order Pezizales; family Tuberaceae; genus Tuber; species Tuber borchii. The sequence goes on from NESQ01000228.1 coordinate 62,753, forward strand.
AGTACACCGCCCTTCGGCCCGACAGCAGCAGACTCCAACTCTCCTCCAGCAGCCGCCGGCGTTGGTGGATTTCTACCCCAGATCCCCCACAACCACCAAAATATCTTTACACAAAACAACTTTACCCAGCAACAACCAATAACCCAAGCAAACATACATAACCACTTCCACCACCCTGCCCCGCCCCCTCAACAAACCCACAACCAAAATCAGCCAGCCCCGGGCATTGGAGTCTCGCTCGGGCCTAGACGTCGCAATAATTCCCCAGGAGGTAGGACCGGCAGCGGGGCTACGGCTGGCAGGCCCGGACGTAGGATTGCGATGCTAGATGGGCCGAGAGGCTTGTGCGAAGGTTGTGGCAGGGAAGTCTGGCTTTGCGAGAATTGTAATAGGTATTGGGTCGTCACCTGTGGTGGATGTGCCAGTCGTGGATAACTTTTATTCTTCAACTACTCTACTTTTATTGCTATCAAAAACGAAAATGAACCAGCTTTCGAGAAGGTATAATAGTCTTTTTCTTGCCTTTTCTCTTTTTCCTTTCCGGCCACGCTCACATCAGAATGGGCATTGGATACTGTGTATCTTCTTTTCTGTTTGTTTTTCTCTCATTTTCTTGGCACGATAATTCGTGAATTGCTCTATGCAGGGCTACTGATGACGACAAAAGCTCACATATACATGAAAAAGAAAAAGAAAAAAGGCTCCCGGTATGCTAATAGGGATTAGGCGCTACTTTTTTTCTTTTCATTTTTCATTTTTTCATTCTTCTTTTTCCTTTTTCATTTCTTAGATGGGAATGGGGAGTTAGGTTCTTTTTTTCCCCCTTTTTTTCATTCCATTTCTTGAACTCTGGATTGTGGTTGAGATGAGCTAGTTTCTGTGGGATTGATTGAGTGGATGAATGGACGGATGGCTGAATGAAATTGCGCATTTGTCATGGCTACGGTATTAGTGTGTAGGTTCTATGGGTGGTTGGTGGGTAATTGTGCCTAGGATGTAGCTTATTACACTTAATAGTATTTCTTATCGCACAGTGCTAGTCGGCCATGATTATATCTTCCCTATTCCGAGACAGGGGAATAGCCGAATTGGGTTGAATTGAATCGAGTATAACCCACACCCACGATCCCGGATCTTGAGACCTACTTACAATACAATCCCTTGCCGTTTAGTATAAACCTTTGTGAGAGAGTTCTGGTTTTTTCCGATTTTTGATCGCTCTCTCGCTTGCTCACCTACCTACCGGCTGTACTCGTACAGTGCCGGGCAGATCTGGTTGGTTTCGACTGAAACAAGGCATTAAAAAACGACGCTATTAATTTTGATTTTAAGGGGTGGTGATGGTATTATAGTGGCGGTTCTATCATGATTTTCTTTCTTTATTCATTCGTATTGATGTGTATGAGGACGCTATACGCTTGACCACTGATAGTGGTGGAAGAGGGATCTCTTGTGATTTCTTGTCTGGAGGGTAAGTGGTGGCGTTACAAGTAAAATTAACATACCGGTATTTACAGTACCGTAGCTGTTTGGGTGGCGTCGGGAATTGGCCATTGATCTCGAAGGGCGTGATGGTGGCTCATTCCATGGTTTTCTTCGTTTTTTTCGTTACTTCTCATTGCTGTACGCTGCACTATTTTACATTATACGTTGGCACCTGGGAGATGGATGGGTGATTGCTGTTGTCTTGGATTGTGGAAGAGTGATGGGTTGTGAGTGGTCGTGCACAGTTACTACTACTTCCCGGGGGAGCGGAGTTCTCCGTCTAGCACAAAGCCTATGAATCACTACGACAGGGACTATCCACAATAGCGGGCCCTTGGATCTGGAGGTTATGTTTACATAAGATCATGCGTGTATACGGATTTATTTGAATCTACTGTGATGGCGATTCGTTGATCATGTACCGGTGCAGTATTATGGGTTTATGAGGTCTATGGTGGACGCCTGCTTTGCAGCCTAAGAGGTACTAACTAGTATTCTACACTCTCACCATCAAAACTCAAAGATTGAGTAATTTAATCTATGATATATACTCTCGCCAAAACCCCTTCTCCGTTTCGCCCACCCATCTGAATTGTATTGCGTTAATGCCTTTCCCCAGAGCCCGTGCCTTTCCTCTCCAAGGGGGCAACTAACCAGTCCACCCTGACCCTTACACAATCACGATAGTCACGGAAGTTACAGGATTGGTACGTTCAATTAATACTCAAAGAGATATTGAACACCAAAATCTATAGTAGGTATTGGATTGGCCTCTCGAGGTTGTTTGGTTGGTTTGTTGGTTTGTTGGTGGGTGGGGACTATCGTGAGGAATGGTGGTGATTTTGGCGTCAAGATCTTGATGGGTTTTTCTATGGGAGCTGGGAAAAAAAGAAAGGGTATCTTAGATTCTTAGTGTTGTTGGAGGGGTGGAGTTTTTGTCTCTGCTATGGTCATCGTAGGCACTTGCGAGTTCATTGGCTTAGGAAATGTCAACTACAGTACAAAGTTTCATTTATTGGCAAAGTGATCAATAAGCCTCGCTAGCTCAATCGGTAGAGCGTGAGACTCTTAATCTCAAGGTTGCGGGTTCGACCCCCGCGTGGGGCTTAAGTTTTGGTAATTTTTCTGCTGGGTTAGTGACAATGCCCTTGTTCGGGGCTGAGGTTCTGGCACGGGGTTTCAGGTGGGTTTTGTGCTTTGGGGTTTGTTCTGGAACTGTGTTAATATGTAGACCAGGGCGGTGCTCATGGGGGTAGTACTCTTTATCTTGGGTTTTGCTGTTTGCCAACGGCCAGCCGCAATCGCGGATGGGCTTTTATTTTATTTTATTCTCGATTTTTGGTCCGCTAGCTAAAGAGAGGACCACCGTAGTAGCGTTGCTGTGGGTTACAGTTTTGTAATTACTTACCAAAGTTAAAAACGTGGGGAAAGCTTATTTTGCTTTGCTGTTTCATGTAAGCTTGGCGCAAATAGAAATAGTTAACTTACTACCGTATTGCCGTGCTTTGTCCTATCCTATAATACTTATTTTCACCGATTCTGAAAAAAACCAAAGCCGTTGGGAATTGGCCAAAAGCTTGGAGTGCGTATTCAATTACTCGTAATGTCCTGACGTTTGTGAACACGACCAATATTGCATGATGCCAAGATCCGCGCAAAAAAGCTGAATTTTGGCGTTATGCAATAGCAGTTGTGTTCACAAACGTCAGGACATTACGAGTAGTCTCGTACCGGTAGTAGTATGAGAACCGCTTCAGAACTCTTAAGACTTTGAAAACTTTGGAGAACATATGAATTGCCGGTACTGTAAGTGGGGGGTGTCTGGCTGCCTTGTACTATGCCTTTTTAAATGGCGCATGCAGAATCTGAAGTGGGGATAAGTTTGTTTTTGTGTGCTTCTACTCGTATCATACTCGAATTGGTGGATGGGTTCGAAGCGATCTTCTAGCCAGTGACAAATTCTATTTGCTTTTGTTTTTTCGTTTTTTTTGACTTGGTGGTTAGGCTACCGCAGGTGGGGAAAAGTCCTGGTGATGTGGCTATTTTATACCAAAAATAAGCAGAGACCTGGCTTTTGAATTTTTCGTTAGTAAATCGAAAACTGGGGCTTCTAAAATTCTAGGCTTAGGCTTGCTTTATCTTCAATATCTCATGATTGATTTGAAGAATACCTGCCACCAACTGGGGGTTCTACATGCATATTGAGCCCTGCTACCATTTAAAAGTCATTACTATTAATCCATTGGGGTAACTGCCTCGGCGATACCTTACGAAAAAAATCGTCCAATCTCTGATGAATTATAGGATGATGAGGATAGGTTGGAGGACTTTGTAAGCAGTTGGAGGATAACCTTTGCATGGATATATAACTACTTGGATAGTTTTGGGGGAGCTTTAGCCTAAGTTTGGTGTAGGAGCACTGTACGAGCTTAACCTGCCCTGGGTTTAGAAAGATAACAAAGGCAAGAAGCCAGCTTTAGCAAAATGCGAGTGTATCAGCTGTCGTGTTCAGGTGGCGCTGCGAGTATGTTATAGAACAAGTATTGGAAACGACAGATACTCGAGTACAACCACCGCCCGGAAGATCTTGGCACCCCCCATTTTGCACCAAAAGTATCTTACTTTAGAGGCATTTATCAAGCCCTTCTAATGCAAGCAAAAATATACTGGTAATTAAACCAGAGTGGAAAGTCCATGAAAATTTGTCTTGTCACAATTTTTTTGTATTGAAAAAATTCTGTCAAGAATGGTTGTGGTGCATTTAGCAGTTGGGCAAGTGGTACTTGCAATTTTGTATGTGAGCCCCATATAAAAGGTACATATATATGATATAATCTGTAGAATACCTAAAATAGCACTTAACCAATGTAACATAAGAGCACAAAAATGCCATACAATCAAATTTCATGGAATTTCCTACTATCCATAATAATTACTTTCATTGTTTACTCCATATAACTTGTTCATTAAGTTTGTGAAGTGGGATACTTTTGGTGTAAAATGGGGGGGGTGCCAAGATCTTCTGGGCGGTGGTTGTACAAGTAATGAAATTAAAATACATCAGAAAGGCATCTCCGTGCAACCAACATAACCATGAAAACCTATGAATCTTCGCTAATGTGCCCTTCGGCTTATCAACACCTTCATCTGAACCCTGATTGAAAATATTGTCATCGGCTCCCGTCTTCACCGCCGAGAACGGACTCCTATCGGTAGTGCTTAGTCGTGGAGTATAGAAACCTACTCACTATAGGGGTGCCTGCTGATAGTTTGGGATAGTCGAGGCCTCCACATGAGTAGTACATTGATCGAAAGCCAGATAGCGACGCGGACGATATATGAACCTGAACGCCTTCTCCTTAATCGTACCACTGGGAGCAGATCTCAGCAATCTAGTACCAGAATCGTAAAATATCTGACGATAGTGATGCTTATTCTTGGCGGAAAAACCAATCCATTCCTCATCCTTCTCCTGCTGCGCGTAGAAGAGGGGACTGTTCACCAATTAGAGAACATCACGCATACCGGTATACTCGATTGGGACAACACCCACCAGATTGGGGGCCGGTGGGGGAGTGTTGTTTGGTGGTGTGAGGAGTGGATGAAAGAGCGGCCAATTGGGAGCAACAACTGACTCCTGGGAAAAACAAATCACATGCAGATAGATCAGGCAATGCCATGTTAGGTGGAAATTGATGAAAGGTTTCTGAACCTTGATGATAGGATGATAACGTAGATGTTTCCTCTCCTTGAACTCACTGGTCATGACTTTGGCGGGGGCATTGACATTTCCCTGACGATGAGGTCCGGGTCTAACCACCTGCCAGGTGGGAAGGAAAAAATTCTGATCGTCGCCCACATCAGGAGAGGTGACAATGTAATAACTCTGATTCTTGGGTGACGGTCGAGATCCCTGAGTGATCGTTCTGTGCTAGGAAATATTCTTGCAATGCGTGACTGCCGCACGTATCTTGCGATGAAACTGTCTTGTCATTATAATCTAATAGAAACGTCGACCGCGATAATATGGTCAGTGTCTAAAGTAGCATCTGTAATAGTGATGGCGATAGAAAGCTATGGAAGAGAGTGACTCAGAGGAATCGGGACTGCAGTCTTCCTTTAACCCTTGATAGATATTTGGATAATGCTCACGAACGTAAGACTAACTCACTTCAGGAGCCGAAAAGGATTCAGACACCTTGTATGACATGTTATGATTGTCATTCATGCGCACAATGATAATGCAATGCGATGAAAAAAAAAGGAAAAGGTGGGATGGCAGTGGGGAAAAATAAATAAACATAATAGTGGGGTAGTCAGGTTATCAGCATTAGCCACTCTTGGCGTTTGAAAAATAGAGTCCCATCCCACTGCCGTCATCTCGATAATATTAAATAGAGATGACGGCACCTTATGTAATCAGGAGTGGGAGTGGTACGTATTGTGGCCCAGAGGTACGTAACTCACTTAACATGTAACGGGATGGATTCCCACCTCGACAATAATGCAATGATCAAACTATACCATATCTTCTCCACACATCGATTAGACACAAAACCTCTCTCTTGATGTTATCCTACAGATTCCTTCTTCTCCTCTGAATCCTACTATGCCTGATAACTGCGATCGGGAAGAACTCTCCACTTCTGAACCAGATACACCAGATGAATCGCTAAGTGAGATTCCACTCCTAGAGCAACAGCCTTCCCCAATACCGAAACCCCAATAATGGAATAGGAAGAAAGCCAACGAAGCGGCAAATGTACTCCTTCATATGAAGGACAATACCTCTCTACCCCAATCGATTGGCTAGCCACCCCAGAACCCAAACCAAGTTCCTGGGTGGTGGGCACATCTGAGCCAGTACCAGGCACTCGATCCATAGCGGTCGGAAGAATTTGCGCAAAACACCTGTTGGTCACATATCCCCGTTGTAACGGCCTCCCCTCTGACCCGATTATCCTCAGTCTCCGACATTATACCCTTGAGTTTGGACTGGGAGTAGAGTTATATCGCGATGGGGAACTTTATTATCACGCTTTCTGTGGTAGAATGGACTGATGGAAATTCGAATCCCGAAACATGCGATGCTTTGACATTCAATTTAGGGATTGTGTATTTTCACTGGAATATACTGGTGGTCTACCAAACTCCACAAATGGCCTACCACTAGGTTGGGACGGATTCCGGGGTTGTTGTAGAGGATTTCGAGGGGGAAAGTATTGAAGGGGGAGCATCAGGGGGTAGCGGTACGCAGTCGGCTGCGCTATTACAATGCTTCGATGAAGGTACAAAGGAACAAGTGAGTGACCCAACTTCACCAGTCCCCGAACAGGCGGTCGATACAGAAAGACCTTGAGTATCTCTATTTAGTTATTCCTTTTGAAGTGGGGGGAGATATGCATGTCTTGGGAACAAGGCTGATTTGGATGAAAATAGTTTCTCGAGAGCATGCAAACTTTGGCTTCCCGCCTTTATATCGGCAGCTACCATAATGTTCAGCTGGTAGCAAACAAATACTATCAGACTGAGGAAGACAAGTACCTTTCCCCTTACGCCGAGGATAGCTGGAGGTTGCTGAGCGAAATAGTAGATTGGTATAGTAGATTTCTTTCTTGGTATTGCGATGATTCTTGTACGGGTTTTCCAAGTTTACGTACTTTGTCTCTCGTTTTGTACGGTCCTACCAGGACGGGTAAGACCGAGTGGACATGGAGTTTGGGTAATCATATCTGCTTTTCGGGTCTGTTCAATCTCTCATTCTATCACAAAACTTACAAATATGTCATCTTCAATCATGTCGAGTCCTCACATATGGATGTATTCAAATATTGGTTCAGTAGTCAGTTGGACTTTACAAGTACAAATAAATATTGCAAGCAGACAAAGATAATTCATGGTTAGCCTGTAATAGGATGTTTTAATCATGATCCTTGCTTAGAGAGTTATGCAGACACAGAGTGGATAGAGGGTAACTGTATCTTCGTACATGCAACAGAAAGATTATATCACTCTTAAATTTAAAACTTGACATATATATCGTCCAGCGACCCCGCCACCAACCTAAAGTCGATGAAAATTTTTCTTGTCACAATTTTTTTATAATGAAAAAATTTCTGTCAAGAATGGTTATGGTGCATTTAGCAGTTGGGCAAGTGGTACTTGCAATTTTGTATGTGAACCCCATATAAAAGGTACATGTATATGATATAATCTGTGGAATACCTAAAATAGCACTTAACCAATATAACATAAGAGCACAAAAATGCCATACAATGAAATTTCATGGAATTTAGATTGGTGGTGGGGTCACTAAGAGGTCCAATAGTGGTCAGTTACCGTTAGGTTGGGAGGCGCCAGCCCCCCTACCTTGAGCGAGGCTTATACATCACCTTTAGAAAATAAAACAATAGAGTTCAAAGTACCCTGTATTTCACAGATCATCGCTCCAAGGATGGCGGGGTCTTTAGCGCTGGCCCAAGTAAATAAATATAAGTAAATAAATAAAAGTAAATAAATAAAAGTAATTATATCTACTATGTATTATTTCACACAGTCAGGTATCACGATAATTCACACGGTCGGATATTATAATAAATATAAATAAATGTATTTTTCACATAGTCGGATATTATGATAAATATAAATAAATGTATTTTTCACAGGGTTGGGGATTACAATAATTCACAAGGTCGGATATCATGATTTATAGGCAATGCCTGGTGTGATTCAGTCGTTGGGGGTCCTGGGAGTTGAGGTGGGAATCCGTCCCGTTATATGTTGTGCAAGGTACGTACGTCTGGGTAAATAGAGGTACGACTACACCACACTCCTATCCCTGATTACATAAGATGCTATCATCTCTATTTAATATCATAGAGATGATGGTAGTGGGATAAGACTCTATTTTTAGAAACAGAATTGTGGCTAATAAGAGTCACATGACAATGAAATTGTGTCTAGTAACGGTCACATTACCGTCAATCCACCATTACGTTTATTTAATTTTCATCGCAATCTCACCAGTTCACTTATGTTTTTCATTGTCATTGCTATACCACCGTTTTTTCATCAATGTCACATTATTGATTATGCATATTTGCATCATCGCTAATGATCTATATTTGAATCGCGTCACTGTTTAATCACATTTGCATCATCGTTGTGCGTATTTGCACCATCGTTGATGATTTCTATTTGAATTGCGTTACTTTTTAATTACCATTTACATTGTTATGCATACGAGAATAGCGTACTAGTATTATTAGTAGACACTGCGCCACCGTAAGAGAGGAGCGTATATCCAATCTCAACTCACCGTAGTAGGAGCAACTAGGGGTATCTATATTGACTACTTGGGATACCGGAAGAACTCACGTTCCATGAAGCTGATTACTGATTGGAAAGATAAAGTGAGAATACTTTATTCCTTATCTGGTGCATATGGATATAATGCATTATGTGTAATTATCTGACTATTCGAACTGATCACTCGATAGTTCACGATAAAAGACTATTGGTATATTGGTATTGTGACCGCATATATGAACTTGATCTATTAGGGCGAAGAGATTGAAGACTATCTACCGGTGGAGTGGGGACACCCTCAGATGAAATAGATGTCAGGAGTTCTCTGAGTTTGAGTGGGGCAATTATTCAGGCTCAAAGAGTGTTCGCACTTCCTTTGACGAAGCTGAAATCTTAGAAAGATTCATGATTGTTAGAAAACAGGAAGTAGTGAGAATTTAGTATAAGTAGTAACATCAGCAAAAAAACAGCCTGCCCCCTGTGCCTCATGTCGTTGAGTTTTACGTTTTGGCACATCGTGAGTCCTATGATCGCGATATTAAAAATCCCATTAGTTTGACTAAAGAAGATGATATTAATTCTGTTTTCTGCAAAATATGAGCAATTTTTATTAAGAACTCACGGACCTTTTACATACCGAAGTTGGGAAATTTGAGTTCATAACATACACCTTTGTAATGTAAAATGTCTATGAGATATTGATAAAAATAGCTCATATTTTGCTAAAATTAAGATTTGTATCTGATTATTAGGGGACATAATCGGAAGCATCATGATTAACCGGGGTCACTCGCGATTAGCCAAAACGTAAAACTCAACGACATGGCTCACTGTGGAGCACAAAAGACAGATTTTTTTTTTGCTGATGAAGGGCTATTCCCTAGAGTTTGAGAAAATCAAGCAACGGAGAAGAGACCTTGACAATATAACAAGTTATTAAGTTTAAAATTCGAGAACTTCTACTTTATTACTTTACCTGTATTAAACCATCATTACCCGAGCCTTCCTGACTTCCCTCTGTCACCTCGAATACTATATGGCCTAGCTCTCTCTATTCCTTTGAGTTAGTTACCCCGTAACACTATATTGTTACCCTCAAGTCACCAAGGCTTCTCTACAATACATTAACCCCTCACATGCCAAGGCAATATTACGATTGCGATAGCTTCTTCCAGTGCCCTTCTTGCAAGAAGTGCAAATGAGCTTTTCCACACAACTTTTTTCCAGTCTGTTATCCAGACTACGAAAGGAATATTCGAAAATATAGCACTCCAGACAGTTTGAAACATTCACAATAAGAAACAAAATTACAATTTCCGATCTATCGAAGCTATCGTAAAGCTTTTCTATAGCAAAATATTAGCCTACCCTCTGCATTTATCGAGTACTACTTCCCCTCAATATTGCGTACCTTTCATCATATCTGATCAATGACAATCAGACTCCTCTGTTCCACCGCCTACCGATCCAACAGATACTAGTGACAACAGTTCCACATCAACAGGATTAGTACCACCCACCAACAACTCAAATACTCCTACTACCGGGTCTTTTGCCCTGAGTAGGACAGGTTCATATTTCCTTACAACATCAAGTCCGAGTTCACGAAGACCTTCCAGAATTCCCCTCAACCCCTATGTGGAATTCAGAAACCAATTAGCAGAGGCTTTTCGTTTCTCCCTTGGAGAAATCCAGCAAAGCCAGGATGAAAGATATCTTGCCCTAAGTAGCTTTACAGCAAAATTTCAGGCAGCATATACCAATCTCTTACTATTCAATAGACCCTTAGCCAGAAACGAGGAAGTTACTGAAGCAGAATTCGCCAAACACTGATAATACCTACTTGAACTCCAAAGTGTGATGAAAGTAGCACAAGATCAATTAAGAGAAGAAGTCCGAGAAGCTTTTAGACTACAACAAGAGCAATGGGCTGGTGATAACTAGGACTCCCAAAGTCAAGACCTCGAATAGGCTGAACAAATGTTCTTTCTGAAACGCCGATTTGATCAGCAAGAGGCTAGATGGAAAAACGAACTTGAGAAACACAAAATCGAAGCAGCAAAAATCTTGAAATGGCAGGACAAAAAAACACTGCCGCCCAATTCAACGATAATTACAAGAAAGCACGAGCAATCTTAATTCAGCAGAATAAAGAATCACAAGCTGCAATAGACAATCTTGTCCGAAAATTTGAAGGTGAATTAATGGCTTATTCGGTAGCTACTTTAGTTGCAGCAGATGACGAACCTGGACCCTCCAACTGAGGTCGGTCAAACCCCTTAGAAATACACGATATTACCAACAAAACAAAAAACTCAGCATCAACTTCTCAAGATAAAGGAAGAGGAGTTGAAGGAAGAGAAGGAATAAACTCATCACCACCTCCACCTCCGCCACGTAATACTGGTGGAGACCCAAACCCTGGTGACTCTAATGACAATGATGACGATGGAGAAACCGACCGAGGCAGAAAGGGCAGCAGGCCGGCAGGGGCTTCTTGGAAAAAGCCCATTCCCAGAGATCTTTTCCTGCATACTAGAGCTATACTAGACTTCATTCGAAGCATCAGGGAACCATAGCGACCATTAAAGCAGATCGCTAAACATCCTTATTTCTTTCAGGATGAAGACAACCAGGACGTACGAAACTGGTTAGCGGCTTGGGAAGATTATTTTGACCGCAATCCTGTGTAATGGGAAGATCATAGCCATCGAATTGTGTTTGCTCTCAGTAAAACAAAGGGCAACAAGGTCATTACTTTGTCGGAGAAATACCGAAAGGTTTTGAAAGGTTTAGGTAGTTACACTCAAGACCCTGCCTATTCTACGTGGAAGCGATTCTGACAAGAAATAACCAAACGATATATCGGAATTGAGGAAGAACGAAGAGCCCTTGAGGAAATGGATAAAGTTACATACAAGGGCAGAATCGATACCTATCTTCTTCTTCTCGAAAACCTGAATATCAAAGCAGGTCTTACTGGAATAGCGTGGAGGGTAAGAGTGGAGAGTAAACTTCCTGAGAACATTCTTAGACGACTTTCTCACTGTAAGTTTGCTAATAATGAAGAATGGATGGAAATTCTTCGAGATATTGGAAGAAAAGAGGAGGGACTTCTCGAACAGCGGAAAATATCGAAATCGATAATAACTCCACCAATACCAACGACTAAGCGAAAACCAGAAGTCAACAACGATAAAGGTTTTAACTCGAAGAAGAGACCTGATTGATTTACCGATTAAGGTTGAAAAGAATATGCTTCCAGATGGAAGGCTGTTCGGACGACACCTGTACAGGCAAAAAATAATTCTAAAGACAAACATACTGATTAGAAGGAGGCAGATAAACGAATTCCTGATGAACTGGTAGCACAACGAAACAGAAGAACCGTTGCACTCATTGCCACTTCGATAACCACCGATAGCAGAAGTGCAGAAAACAAGCTGGCGTGGCAACAACCTTTTTAAACAATAAGGAACGGGATAAAACAAAACCCCCTTTCTGACAGTGAACGATAACCTTAGTCGTGCAGCAACCACCTCCGCACCCAAAACCCACCCCTAAAGTCAACCAGATTTATCGATCCTCTTCTTCGCTTGTTTGGGAATTATCGGATACCGTGATGCCACAAAATGATTTATCAATACCCGTTGGTCTCCCTAAGTCCATAAGTTCAAATCAATCTGGCTTAGTACACAGACATCAGAGCCAACCAACTAGTTAAGAATGACAACAAAGCGGTACTTATCTTGGTCTTGAGAAGCAAGCAAGAAAGCAAATTTTTACGGCAGGCAGGAATCAACAGAGCATTGATATAATCGAAAATGGCACCTGAGGAAAAAGCTTGCAAAACCATCAAGGTAAAATATTATTTTTAATTTTTTACCAGAAAAAAGTTACAACCTTTATGCAAAGGTTACACTCTATTTGCAAAATTGCTCACAACCCGGGTGGAAAGGATGGGAAACTTCCTGAGGCGAGTATCAACCATAGACTCTCACTACTCTCCTTCCTGCCACCCCCGGGCAGTACGACCTAAAAGAAGGCCACCGGAAAGTGGACGAGACAGAGGGCATTCCGGCCAACTACTTTTCCAGGAAGCTGGGGAAAAAAGGGGAGGGGCAGAAAAAGAGCAGGCTTGCCCCCTTTTATGTTGTGCAAAAGTTCCCTAAGGTGTAGGTAGCAATGGTGCAACCCCAGAAGGAAAATCAAAAAAAAAAAAAGAAAAAAAAAAAGAAAAAATCAGCTAAGTTTCCCACTCCTTTGTGAATTTCTCATGTTTTTCAGGAACCCCTCGGCAGGGGGTATAGACCATGAGTAGTGGGCTGCCCGGGAATATAAGCGTAATTTTTAATTATTATGTTTAATCTAGTTTGTCTGAGGAGACCTAAGTGCTCAAAACGACGCGGGCGTTGTCACAAACACCTTACGACAATAAATCAACATGGCTTCTAAGTGAGCCAAGAAATTTCCCATTCCGTCCGGCAAGCGGAAAAACAGTATTATTCAAGAACCCCTGTGTTACGACTGTCTGGAAGGCCAGGCATACATCTATATCCTGGGAAATTGCTATCGGATTCCAGTCTTATTAGACTCCGGATCAAATATTTTCCTTATTAATGAACAAATCGTTTATGACCTTCACATACCTTATAAATCTAGATCTGATGCAGTATAGATCCAGGACTTTACCGGCGGAAGTATCTCCTCTGGCGGATCGCACTATACTCATCCTCTGTACTTAGAAATAGGAAAACACCATCACCTCTCCCTCGTTTCCTGCGAAATAGCTCCACCAGGAAAATATGGTATGATTATACCTTTTGGATGGTAGCATCAGGAACACCCAATCAGCCATATCGCAGATCGGGACGCTTGGTCGTTTAATGCAGATTGCTGTTGGTCACAATTGTTACTAGAGGACAAAGGAATTACAGTTGAGTAGGACGAAGATATTCTTAATGATCCTAATGCGGTAGTCATAGGAAGAATAGAAAGAGAAGATGATGAGAAAGATACTATCATTGATCGTCTACCTAAATGCTACCATGACTACCTCGATTTATTCCACCCCTCAACAGCAGAGAAACTAGGTCCTTATCATACCTTTGACCATAAAACCTCAAATCTGATATGCACCCACCATGGGGTCCTATATACCCCTTATCCGAAAAACAACTCCAAGCTCTCCATTCCTATATCGCCGATATGACAAGACAAGGGAAAATTACCACCACCAAGTCTCCAGTGGGAGCATCTATTCTCTTTGTACGAAAAACCTGATGGTCAACTTCGGTTGGTAGTAGACTACCGAGGATATTATAAAGTTACCATCTACAACAAATATCCAATTCCTTTAATGACGCAACTAAGGAATCAGGTTTGAGATGCAAGCATCTTCACAAAACTGTACCTGAAGGATGGATTCCACCTGATTAGAATCCTTAAAGGTGATGAATGGAAAACAGCTTTTCGAACTTGATATGGTTTTTATGAATATAAGGTTATACCTTTTGATCTTGTCAACGTACCAGCAACCTTTCAGACCATAATGAATGAAATCCTCTGCGAATTTCTTGATTAAGGAGTTGTTGCTTATATAGACGATATCCTAATTTATTTGAAATCCCTCACAGAACATATCTCTCTCATTCGAAAAGTCTTAAAGCGGTTGCGGGAATACCAAATGGCAGTATCATTAGAGAAAAGTACGTTCTATGTTAAAACAGTTGATTTTCTTGGATATGTTGTGACAATGGAAGAAGTTACGATGAAGGAGAAGAAGGTAGAGACAATTAAGGCTGGGAAACCTCCGACATCAGTAAAGGATGTCCAGATTTTTCTGGGATTTGCAAATTTCGATCGATGATTTATCAAAAACTTCTTGAAGATTTGTACCCCAATTACCAATCTGCTAAAGGGAGAAAAAGGAAGTTTTGTATGGTAAAGAGACAAGGATAAGGTTTTCGAATATCTTAAGCAATGCTTTGTTACAGCCCTGATCCTATACCATTTTCACCCAGAATGCAATACAGTCGTTGAGACTGATACAAGCGATTATGCCCTTGGCTGCATCCTCTCACAGTTTCAAGGGAAAGGATTACACCTGGTCGCATTCCACTTCTGAAAACTCAACTCAGTAGAAATGAACTATGACATTTATGATAAGGAATTATTGGCAATTCTCATTGCCTTTATGGAATGGAAACATTACCTCTAAGGAAGGGAAAAGCCAATTACAGTCTATACCGATCATCAGAATCTTCAATACTTTCTGACCACAAAAGCCTGGATGGCATGCCAAATTCATTGGGCGTAGAAATTATACGACTTCAATTTTATTATCATCTATCGACCAGGCTCGAAAGGAGGTAAACCTGATTCCTTAAGAGGACGGCCGGAGTACCACCCTGAAGAGGGAGCTACACTTCACGAACAGCATATTCTACAACCTAAACACTTCAGCAAATTCCAATTTGCGATTGATTGGAGCGAAACCTCTTCACCTTTTTATCAGGAAATTTCTCAGTCAGAAAAAGAAAACTATATACGAGTTTAAAGACTTTCAGAAAATGTAAGAATCCCAACTCGAGGATTCAAATTTGCGGCAGGATATGACCTGTACAGTATTGAAACCTTAACAATCCCAGCTAAGAACCGACATCTTGTTAAAACTGGATTAACTATTGCAGTTACAAGTTGTACTTACGGTCGCATTCCACCAAGAAGTGGCTTGGCAACCAAAGCTATATCGGTAGATACTGGAGTTATTCACGCAGACTACAGAGGTGAAGTCAAAGTCCTTCTCGTTAATCATGGTTCTTGAGATTTTGAGATTCAGAAAGGAGATCGCATTGCGCAACTCGTGGTGGAAAGAATAGATGATCAGGACTAGATGGAGGTAGATGGGATGGATGAAACAGAAAGAGCTGGAAAAGGATTTGGCAGCTCAGGACGAGGATTATAGGCAAAAAATCAGCCTGCGTCTGATACGTCGGCATTGGGTCCTGACGCAAGTGACATCTTGCTTCCGTCCCCTGCATCCTGTGTGTCCTGTGCTATGTTGCAACCATTCTTTGCATCCTCTATGTCCTGACTCACCTCATAACTCTCTGTTCCTTCCTGATGGGATATCACCTCGCCCCAGCACCCTGACGACCTGTCAGCTATAGTTTCTTTTTTCACATCCTGACAGATTCCTGAGCTTCTTGCGAGGTTCAACTATTGCCTGAATTCCCAGTGTCACCGGCACAATCACAATCACAATCACAATCCCATTGGTGTACTGATTCTCTATCATACTCATTCATTATTAATTACTAGATACTTCTATATACACCGCTAAGCATCCACGATAGTTAAGCCTACGCTGGAGAGCTGGCTCCCTGATAAATCTACAATTATACACGATACGCAACAATATTGTGTATAATTGTTGATTTATCAGAGAGCCAGCTCTCTGGCGTAGACTTAACAGATCTCATTAAATGTCCTCAAATCAATCCGGCTGTTCACAAGCCATGTCCGGTCTCCTTCTGGGATTAGGTACGCCAGTCCTAGCATTGTCCCTATGTCCACAATTGTAAACTCCAGTGCATTTTCCTTCTGCTATATAGTGATAAGGCCATATGTGTCAGATGGGTGACCAACGTTTACCGCGCTCAAAATCTGAATACTTGCGAGGCGCCTAACCCTGATGCCGCTCTCGGATGTGTAGTCCCTGATTTTGAAAAGCGCTATGAGCTTTACCGGGAGACGCCCACTCAGCAAACCATACATCTGTTCCCCTTCATCCTACACCCAAATCCAATCGTTTCGACTCCCCTGATTCTCGAATAGTAGACCGCCCATGCTGCGTGCACGATGGATATAGTAAACTCCGGTTTCTTGGAACGCAGGAACATTGATATCTAGCTGAGTCGGTAGTTCAACCGGAGGAGATCAAATTATTGCTGGGTCTTCCAGAAGACGATGCTCAGTGGGTAGGTTACGCCGGCTATAGCGAATCAATTCACGATAGATGCTCTCTTGGGATACCCCCATAACCTTGCAAAAATCTATAACATCGGTCACCACGTGACGACATCCCTTCAAGATCCTGCCACGCAGGACTGGTGGAGGATCTGTACCCGTTCTATCTAAATATCGTAAGAGGTCGGCAGGAAGATCGGCTCCCGGGTGTTGAAGGAAGTCCAATGTCAAATGTCTTATCTGGATCTTATGTCGACAACTGTAGCTGTATATGATCTGTCGTGCTGGATCGTTTTTACTAGATTGCCGCCACCCGTACTTAATTTGATCCTTATGTGCAAGCTCCCTATCATCCGTGGAATACATTAGAATATTACTTAACTGGTGTATATGATCACGAAGGTGACCTAGAAGATGCATCTTAATAAAGTTGAAATGAGATTCGGTATGGATCAATTCAATACATCGGTCGTCTCCCTCTGCGTGATCGTCATCACGGATCCGGCGCCTTTTGGTGGGGGCCACCGGCCTGCTCATCTGCGCCGGTTGGCATCGCAGTTCCCTTTGCTGTTCATCAATCTTAGTCTGTGTGCGTTTGGATACCCAAAACTCCAAGAAATTATCTTTCATTTTGTGAAACTGGTCCAGATAATCTTTTATATAAGTTACTGTGTCAGGTGTGTGGTTTCGGTATTATGCTATCATATTAAAGTTGACAAGGTACCTGACGCACACTAGAGCACATTTGAAAGATATAACTTGGGTGCTTTTTGGCTGTCACAGTGCCATAGCAAGAACTCCCAAAATATAACGTCCTAGATTTCTCATCTCTTTTCCTTGCCACTGCCTTACCTCACGGTAGGCTTTTTTAGGAATATAAAACTCAGGGTACCTTGGTAATGCCTTCCAGGCGTCGTTAAAAGCCTGCACTCGTCCGTGTTTCTGGAGAAAGCCTTAGATCCAGTCAATCATGTACTTGAACAATCCGAGATAAATAGTATGGAGCAAATCTGGCATGTGCAGATCAGGTGCCGAAACTCGGTGGAGCTCGTGAAAAACACAAGGCCCCTTATTGATCCAGACTGTGTTAGACATCACGTGGGCGTTGTCCGACTCTGGCCCAGGCGACTGATACCCATTTTCTTGTTCGTGACGTTCGTATCTGGCAAAATCTCTTGCTGGATATTTGTTCTTGGCGTCAGTTCCTAATTCCCCTGGAGGAACCTCATATTTAGGGCAGGCGTTTGATTTTACCCCGTATAGGGTAACATTTTCCATATGGTCTGCAATCCACTCAGATAAGATTGGGAAGCACCTCTGAACTATCCCATCTGCACAGTCAATATTGATGCCCTCAAGCGCCACATGTTATAAGGGCTCAATCAAGAGTTTGAGTACACCTTGTAGTATATCGGTATTGATTTGCCTCTGCCAGGTATTTGCGCAGGAGGACTTTGAGAATTTGGGGGGGACGGGCAATAGTGCAAGAAGGAGAACAGCTGTTGATCCAGGAATGTTGCACCAGGTTGACGGAGGATTTCTGAGCGTCATATAGACAGGCCACGCCTTCTTGTCACCGGAGAAGTTGCTGAGATGGGTCTGCTCCGACATCCCAATCACCAGAACTACAGTCGCACCTGGCCGAAGTGTCTTCTATAACTGGTTAGCAAATGCTTCTGTAAAGCTGGTTGGGATGATGCACATGAACGTCCCACCACCAATCCGCTGTATGCATCTCTGCATATATCCTTTTTCCGCTATAGTCATGTTCACGTACCGGTGGGTAGATTAAGTCGTCTCGGGATGCAATCTGGCAAAGGAGACATCTGACGCAGTCTACGGCGTTGTGGTGGAAGAACGGTGATGTTCTCTGGGAATCTTCAACCTGTCCTTCAAACCATTGCAGATATGCACTATGCGGGTCCAAGTACCGAAGATGGTTCTCCAGCGTATGCATAGAGTTATAGTCGACTGACGTGGGGTTACCAAGGCCATCTGAAAAGTATTTATTAATTTATGACTTAGATCCTTTATTGTGAATGAGTCAAGACGCCAGTTTGAAACTGTGCGCACTAGTGAATGGTACCTATGGGTCGGCACACAGATTACGGTGTTCACATTCAAATCTATTGACATTGCCAATAGCTTCCCTGGCGGGTTCAAAATGCTCCTGTCTGCCGGGTAATGAAGACACAGAGTCGTCCTGTATCTCAGTATCAGACTCGTGAGCAATGTCATCAGTAGGCTCAGGTTGTGATTCATAGTCGGAATTTCTGCACTATTGTCCTTCGTGGTGCAATAGGTCTATTTCCGCGTCGTCATTAGTTTTCATGGATGATATGTATTGTACGGTAGATGCTAGGACAATGTCCAGATTTGCATGCGTAGTTCGCAGGTGTTTCTGGTATGGACCAGCCTGGGTGTATTTTCTGCAGCAGAATGAACATTTGATAGGCATCGTGGGAGGCAGCACAATCTCAGATAACCTGGTATTTAGATTCTAGAGTACCGGTATTGTTTAGTGTTGATTCTAACGCGTGTGCGTCGCACTTAGGGTCTGATTAGGAGCTAGTAGTCGAACAGGTTTAGCGCCCTATATTCGGATATCATGTGGCATTAGCTACCATATGGTTTCTTTCAAGAATAGAGATAGCGAAGGTCTCGTCCCTGAACTAGCTTCAATATCATGTTTCATTTATTCATCTTAAATGAAAAAGTGGCAGGGTCTTGTCCTTGAGCATCAGATCTGTCAATTCTTAGCAAATCTTCAAACAAATTCATGATACTTTCAGACGCTCTAGGACGTCTGGGAGTTGTATATATAACGTGAATTTATCATGGTAGAAGGAAGTTCATACCAGGATTTATCTTATGTTCAGAACATCTACAACATCTACCATATTCACACTACAAGACTATTATCCCCAAGATCACCATCTATATAAACCAAAAATCAATCGACATGGCGCACAATATCAACAACCTACAGTATGTCCACATGCCAAATGCAGGAAACCAGTAGGCTCCGCCGGGGCAGACATACCAAATTCCCCCTAATTCCCTCGGAGTGGTAACTGTGAGGCTCCCAGATCATTGGAAAATCACCCAGTATAAGCTGTCTAAAGGCAGCACAGTGAGCGCTGCAGGTGAGGATCTGTATGGGCGATGGCGGGACATTGTGAAAGATTAAATAGTAACAAGAAACTTTGCGGATTTGCACACATTTCCTGACACCGAATTCCAGCAAATTGTCGACGGTATGAGGAGATTGCGCCCGGCTTGCGATACACTTGCCACAGTATTGGCTGCGAACAACATTCATCGTCTGCAGCAGGTGGACGACGTAGTCCTTCAGCTGGTTAAAGACTGTAGGTGGAAGTTGTCAACCACCCTTGGCAATCATCTTGCAGCTGCTGCTAGGGGTGCAAAGCTGGGGCCACGGGGCCAGCCGGGAGTCCAGCCTGAGCAGGTGATTGTTCCAAACACGTTACTGCCAATGAACGCCCCAGCTCAGTGGGGTCCCCCACTGCCAGTGCAAGTCGGCGTCGTCCCCTCACCGCCAGGTCAAGGTGGACCTGCTCCCCCATCTATGCTCCTACCGTCAGCGCAAGTCAGTGTCGCCCCTCCACCAATACCTCCACGGCCAGCACAAGTCGGTCTCACTCCCCCACCAATTCCCCCACGGCCAGCACAAGTCAGTGTCGTTCCCCTACCTATTCCCCTACAGCCAGTGCAAGAAGGAGTGGCTCCCCCATCATTGGATCAAGGTGGACCTGCTCCCCACAGCCAGGACAAGTTGGTGTCACCCCCCCATCGCTGGGTCAAGGTGGACCTGCTCCCCCACCCCCAGAACAAGTCGGTGTCGCCCCTCCACCACCGGATCAAGGTGGACCTGCTCCTCTCCCGCCAGGACAAGTCGGTGTCGCCCCCCTACCGCTGGATCAAGGTGGACCTGCTCCCCCACTGCCAGGACAAGTCGGTGTCGCCCCCCCACCGCCGGATCAAGGTCGACATACTCCCCCACTGCCAGGACAAGTTGGAGTCGCTCCCCCATCGCCGGATCAAGGTGGACCTGCTCCCCCACCGCCAGGACAAGATAGACCTGCTACCCAACCGCCAGATCAAATCGTGATTGGTCCCTGGAGAAATCGCCCTACGCCAACCGGTGTGTCCCCTTCAAAATAATACACATACTTTAAGTTTTTACTTACTAACTATCGAGATATAAATTGGAGCGCCCTACTTAAACGTCCACGTGCAGTGCGTATTGTTTGGGTCCAACCTACCAATAGCAACTCAAATAATTCAACCCACTATCAGTCATTTCAGTGGCATCCCCCTCATGTCAATGTAATAAGGTTTGCTGAGTTAGATTCCTACGAGATCTGGTGATTGTCAGTGATGATTCAGAGAACTATAGGGGAAACCAGGATTCGGTACATACTTGGGGCAACTGGTGAAGGTCGTTGGCAGCTATGGCAGTCTCCTCAGCTGCCGATATCTTGGACAAAATATGTCTTCATCGAAAACAATGAAACTGTAAGCCCCTGGCTCCTGTCGAACCTGGTTCTCGATGACCCACTCGATCTCTTGATCTATGGTGACCGCATCTCGCCTGAGGGGATGGTAACCAGGGTGAGAGCGACGCCACTACTGAGGTGGAACCCATATCTCTGTCAAGATTCCGTCCACTAATGGGCCTTTGACCCAGGAGGACGTGTAGGCCAAATGCATGTCCGCACCCTGGAGCTAGACTGCGAGAATGATGACAGGCAGCCTGGTGAAGCAGCTGATGTAGCAGATGAATCGGAAGATGAAGATGCCTCTCATATGTCAGGGGGCCCATTTTCTGACTCGTTATCAGATGTCTCGAACCCAATGGTGGGATGTGGAGGCAGGATGCATAGCTGGGCACCCCTCATTGGAGATGACATTGAATCCCGTGCAAATTGTATCCCCATCGTTATCAAATCGTTGAACTGACTGAAAACCCAGGAGATATCGGAAATGAGACAGAATCCTACTCAAGGTGACTTGATACGGAAGGAGATTTTGAATTGCAAGGAGGAGTGGAAGTATGGTACCCAGTTTGATGACGAACGCAAGTCTAAGAGACTGTGAATAGACTCTATAGCTGGGGAGATTTTGGATTGTAAGGAGGAGCGGAAGCGTGGTGCTTAGTTTGATAACGAA
The DNA here is from genome assembly GCA_003070745.1 of Tuber borchii. Lineage (NCBI taxonomy): Eukaryota > Fungi > Ascomycota > Pezizomycetes > Pezizales > Tuberaceae > Tuber > Tuber borchii. The sequence goes on from NESQ01000228.1 coordinate 84,710, forward strand.
CAGTATTCTAAGAAAGTGCATCCAAGTTTCGCTGGAAGTGTATAAAAGGCGAGGCGCAGATTGATCGTCTATCTATTTGTCCAGTGTTAGCGGTTTAGTTCAGTATTTAGTATTTCATGTAGCTGTTGAGTGGAAAGATTGTCTCTAAACTCTGAAGATTCTCATTGCTGATGAAGTCGATATAGCGCGAGCTAAGAGGGTGAGGCTCTTAGCTCATATCTTATCAATCCTCCATATAAGAGGACGCCAAGAGATGTCATTCTACATCTCTGGGGCAACTACGTCTCTTGGCGTCGGGCAAATCGTGAGGCTTAAAAGCTTATTTCACATTCCATGAAGATTCGCGAAATGCGTGAATTTGTATAGTCAATTGACTGTGAATGGTGCAATGAATGAAGCTACTCACTAGACTCTTACAGGAATCAGATAAGGAGGATCATCGGCCAAATTCGACGTCACGATTTCCCAGGGTTCAATATTTGTCTTGTATCATACTAGTACACCCACCACTGGTAGGGCTACAAACATGGCAACACATACATGGCCTCTGATACATCTATATAAAAGCCCACTTCTACTCCACCTCCTTCTCAATCCCATCCCCCATCTCTCTAGTTACTAACACCTTGCACTCAGATATCAGCCATCTACACCTCAGGTTCTGCTCTGCTGTCACTGTTTTTAAACCTTCAAATCGTTCCTCCCGGATGAAATGTCGTCTACCAATAAGCAAAAACCACCCGGGTGAAAGGTAGGGTAATTACATACCACCCAATCACTGACTAGTGGGCAGTATTAATCTTGTATTTATATTTAGAGAGCCAGCCATGCATGACGCTGAGCCAGTGCAAGCTAGTGCTGTCAGTTTGAGAAAGTAAGCACAATCTTTTCCATGATTAGCCAGTAAGCAATATTGATATTTGGATCTCCTGCAGGTGCCCGGCTGTCCAACCTCATGAAAGTGAGGTGAGGAGGGGCAAACACAAGCCTGCCCCTTATGCCGTCGCTGAAAGAACATAAGCAACTATTCATCTGTATCTTTGAGGTTCATATATCGTGGGATGTGGAATTAGCAATTGACCTTCATGTCCCAGCCAAATGTCAGAACCGGACGAGAATCTCCATCTTGACCCAGACATGGCAGACTCCAAGTAAGTGAATAATCGCCTGCTAGAACTCACATGTGTCAGAATGCTTTAAACTAACTATTATATTTCAGAGTGCCCTATGGCAATATAGTATATGCTAAAAGTTGGTGTGGATTCAAGAATCCTAGGGATCAAGTTGGCCCCTAGAATACATGGCGTTGTGAGGTCAAGACCTATATGCAGGCGGGCTCATTCGATCCCGGACGGCTAACTGACACTCAAATCACAGCTGTCATTGATTTCGCCGTTTCTCTTAACCCTGTCCAGTCACGCATCAAGCTTATTAAAACCAAGTACCATTCTGACGACGCCAACGAAGTCCATCGACAGCTGAGAATGTTGGTCAAGAATACAGCTAAGAAACTCCAGACGGCAATTGAGCATGAAAGGATAAGTGCCCTGGTGATGGCGAAGTAATAGGACCTGCGGGTAAGTGATCATCTCCGTGGAAATTCAAACGCCCCTATACTAACACATTTTCTCAGGGGCCCCATCCGACTCGGCCTTTAGTAATTGCCCACGGGTTATAAGGATCTATATTGTTCGTAGAATGAATACCCCTAAAGCTGGGCATCCATTCCTTGGGTACACCTGGTACGCCGCTGACTCCAAATGTGGAATTGCGTAGAGTGTCCTGGCATCACCGAGCATGCAAGGGCTGCTTGGGGTCGTCAAGGCGCAACATATGGAGGAGGCAATCGGATGCCCTCGATATCTCATCGGTGCCACTGGAGATGGCAGCCGGATATTACATCATGCACCCGTAACCCCTCTCCCTCTCTGTGAGCTTATCTTTCTGAATGAAGATATTGACATCCAAGCGTGGCTCCCCGCCAACGATGGTAGATATCCCTTAAACCTCATGGTCCTGGAATTGCGCACCGACGTGGGAGAGGACCGCAGTCAAATGCCCGAGCCTGCTAACGGGACATACTCATATTTTGATTCCAAAGTCTGGGATCCCTCTGGGCAAGAGGAGGACAACAATGAAGGAGAAGAGGACAACGAGAAAGACAAAAGAGATAACGAAGATGAAGAGGACGACGATCAACAGGGCGGGGGGGGGAAATCAAGGTTGGACTGTGCGCAGCTGGACGACATGGACAACGAGGAAGACGAACAGGACGAGGATGACGAGGATGACGAGCACGACGAGCACGACGAGGATGATGAGGACAACGAGGACAACGCAGATGACGAGGACAACGAGGACAACGAGAACAACGAGGATGATGCGGATGACGACGACGACTACGACGAGGTAGTGGATGGTTCTTGGAGGCGCTAGCAGGAGGATGTAATCGTCATCCTAGTTGTAAGTTGCTATGCCTTAAGTTAACTTAAGATACAAATTCAATAACTGAACCACCGGGGTAGAATGGCGCAACAGGGCCCTTGACGCAATTACACAAGCCGAGGCTGCGCCCATGGGATCGGGAACTAGAGTAGGAGCTGACGAGCTCTACCAGCGATCCCTTCATTGCTGGGTCACGCCCCAGGCCATCGATGCCATCTGAGGCTGAGCAGATCAGATACATTCGGGAGGCTGTCAGTAATCGTCCCTAGATTTCGCGACTCCTGACGGAAGAAGCCCGCTGGCGTGTTGAGCTCAATGGTGCCATGGACAGCTCTCCTGCTGGGCCCTCAGGCATCTTTGCGGAATGTCCGGCTGCCCACCTGTCTCCCATTTACCCCACAGTCCCTCCGGCTCCTAGAACCTCATATGCTGCCCCTATTGCTCCAGCTCTCATGATGCTGAATACTGCGTCTATTTCGCCGCCTTCTACAACCTCCAATCCTGCGACATCCATTGCCCCCATCTCCCCCGTTAACCCCACAGTGCCTCCGGCTCCAGGAACCTCAGATGCTGCGACTATTGCTCCAGCTCCTACGGAACTGAATGCTGCATCTATTCTGTGACATTCCACAACCCCCCGATCTTGCGACACTTCTCAAGATTCACCCTAAGGCGTAAGCTTCCCTGGCGTCTGACTCCCAAAACGTCGCCACGACGGGGGCACAACGATGCGGAGGCAGCAGCTACACTGACGAAGCGGCCTGATTGCGAAAAAATGCCTTTGAATGTTTGGAGGATGTTCTTGGGGGGCTTTCTTTTCAAGCCGTCTCTGATTGTGATGCTGCTCTGTAGTTGAACTATCTGGAATTGTCCCTATAGACTCGGAGTAGTCTGTTCCTTTAGCTAGTATCATAGTAATCATACCATTGAGCCCTTGCTTTAGCATCTTATATCTATTTCGATCTCTCATGCCATGCATAGTATAAGATAATTATGCCGTTTCACCCCCTTGCTCTGGCATCAGGGATTCACAGCCTCACCTCGCCTCACCTCAGCAGTTCTCGTATGATGCTTGAAATTCTTCTGAATTCATCCCTTCTCGCTTTCGCACTCCAGAACAAGCCTGGCGTCAAGGGACCGTGAATACTGTGATCCACATATTCAGCAGTGCTGATTCGACGTCCAGGGATGAGGCTCGATAGCTCTAATCTATTTTAGGCACGGTATATGTCTCGCTAGAATTAGTGTCACTAACTGATACTGTTTTTGGCTAGTCCCCACCTAGGCCCCTACCTTAGTAAGACCTCATCCCATCCAACCTTTTCATACCAGTCTCGAAACTACCAGAATTGAGCATATCCAGATCACGAACCTAATACTAAGTGATGGACAACCACTTTTCTCAGGAGTAACTTTATAGTCAATACCGAGTGATAGTGTTACAATCCTCTTCCTTTCAGGCGATACTTGCAGCAGGTAACCTTTTTCTCGATAGTATTCTTACTATCCCGAATTTGTACGAATAACGACAGCTGAGTATACAGACTCCTGTCTCGTACAATATATCGCTAAGCTCGTGAGAGACACTATGTCCTTGGCCCGGTAAAGTATAAAGTAAAGATAAAGTATATTGTAAGAGAATAAACTTAGATGATTGCGTGAAGAACTCTAAACCAAGAGGCCTTTTTTTTTTTTTTTTTTTATATCATGCGTTCATTGTTTTAAGGTACAAAAAGCTTCATGTAGCGGTAGCTATGGAAAAAACAAAACCTATAAAGCAAAAAACTTATAACAAAAGAAACCATTTCCCTCACCTCGGTAATACTAAGTAGTGAAGCCATAAACTGTCGGCCTCGTCTGTCAAAAACATAAAAATATAGGGAAAATCCAACATACTTCGCGCTTCGCAAACTTTACAAAGGAAATTTTACAAACGCAACATGTAGGCCGTGGGGTGGGGGCGATGGGGGGGAGTTGTACTGTGCGGGGGGTGTTGTGAGCGGTTATTCGAGGGGAGGGGGTCGCCGGGGGGGAACCCGGTGTGGGTGTCTAGGATGAAGCGTCGGAGGGCTGAGAGGGAGGGAGGGTGGTTCCAGATTGGGCTCTCGGGCGAGAGGCTTTCGACCGCACTTAGGTGGCAGTGTCTGGCTTCAGCTCTGGCCGGGCAACGTAGGATGGCGTGTTCGAAGGTTTCTGGGGCTTCTTGACACCGGGGGCAGGTGGGTGGGCGGTCTGGGTCTTCGCGCCAGGTAGGGTGGGCCAGCAGGTAGCTTTTGCCTGCGCGCATTTGGTGTATGCGGCTGGCGGCGAATTTGTCGAGCCCCATGAACGGATGGGGGGTCGTAGAGGCGGGATACGCGTAGTAGGGGGGCGCCGGGAGAGATTCTTCCCAGTCTTGGAGTAAGAGTTTCTGAGACCTCTCTTTGAGAGTGGCGTAGGTCCGTGCCATGAGGGTCGGGGGTGGGATGTCTTCTGTCAGGGGGAGGGTGGCTCCCCCGATCTGGGGGAAACGAGGGAAGCCGTGGCCGAGGGGGAAGGCTAAATGTGCGAGTTCGTCGATGGGGAGATGTCTCCTCATGGGGGGGGAGGGGACTGGGGTTTTCCAGTTAAGGGGGAGATAAACGGATGAGAGGCCGATAGTCATTGGACGGCAGGTGTCGGGGGCCCTAAAACTAGATAGGGAGGGAAAGGTGGGCGGGAGACGGGCTGCCGCGGGGTTGAGTGTAGGGGGTGAGCAGCAGAGCCTGAGAGCTGCGGTGCGTCTCTTATGCCTGCAGTAAGGACCTATGGGGGGGAGGCATGCCTCCCTGGAGAGTATCGGGATGGGGGTGGCGAAAAAGCAGTTGGTGGTCCATCTTTGGACCCTGTGCCAGAAGGAGCTCATGCGGGTGGTCGAGCGGGCGTTTGGGACGAAGAGGTCTGCACCGTACGTGAGGACTGGGAGGACGAGACCCATGGTGAGTCGGTGTGAGAGGAAAGGGCGGACTCCCGCTCCCGGGGAGGCGACTCTCCTTAGGAAGGAAAAGACAGCGTTGGCCAAAGCCAGGCGCCTCTCAAAGTGGTTGGTGGTGGTGAGGGTGGGGGAGAACCAGTAACCAAGCCACCTTACCTCCTCGGAGGGGCGGAAGATCTGGTCGTTGAGGGTGACAGGGTGGTTGGATTTGAGGGAGCCTCTTTGGCTTGGGGTACGCCAATGGATGAGTTCGGTTTTTGGGATGGAAAAGGACACACCCAAGGGTGCGGCGCGTCGGGATAGGGATGTGAAAAGACTTTGTAGCCGGCGCACATTGGACCGGTAGGAGGGGGAGGAGACTGTGAGCGAAAAGTCGTCGACGTAGAAAAGCATAAGGCCTCCCTTGATATCGGCATGGAGGGGCGCTACGTATATGAGGAACAGTAGAGGAGAAATTGGGGAGCCTTGTGGGGTCCCGACTGTGACTGGGGAGGGGGTTTTGGGGGAGCCTTGGTAAACTAGTGTGCACTTCCGTTCTGAAAGGAAGGAGGAGACCCAGTCGACCATGTATTTGGGGGTGTTTTTGTCCAGGAGACGTTTGCGGAGGGTGAGGGCGTCGACGTTATCGAAGCCGGCCTTGATGTCAAGGAAAAGGGAGGATACCTTGCGGTGGGTGCGTTGAAGGGTTTTGACTTCGTGGACCAGGGTAGTGCAGGCGTCGAAGGTGCCCAAGCCTGGCACGGATCCACATTGGTTGGGGTGGAGCAGGCCAGATGATGTGGCCAACGAAAAGAGCCGGGCCGCCATGATCCTTTCCAGGATCTTGGAAATGGTTTTTAGTAGAACTATGATGCGGAAGGATGCCGGGGAGTCGTAGGAGGCTTTGCCTGGTTTGTCCAAGACGACGCCATTGGCGGTTTTCAGCGAGGGAGGGTGGTAGCCATACGACAGAAGGGGGCTTAGGAGATCTAGAAGGATATCAGGGTAGTACTTGTGGATGTGTTTCCAAACGGAGTAGGGTATATCGTCCGGTCCTGGGGCGGAGGAGGGTGAGGACTTGGCAAGGGCCAAGGAGATTTCATCTCGGGTGAGGGGGGCTGCGTCGGGCATGGGCGAGAGCCTCCCCCTGGGCGGGGGTTCGGGCCGAGGGGGAAGAAGTGGGCTAGGAGGGCATTGTTGATGGAGGTGGGGTCGTTGGCGTCTGGGAGGGAGGGGAAGCGTACTGCCTGTCTGGGGGTAACCAGCTTCTTGGCGGTCCAGATGTTGTTGGGGGTGGTTTTAGCGAGGAAATCGGCCCAGTATGCTGATTTGGCGCGTTTGATGGCTTTGAAGTAGCCATTTCTGGAGAGTTTTGCCGTTTCCCTTGCTTGTGTGTTTAGGAGTTTCTTTGCTTTTCTTGTAGCTTTGTTGTATTCCTTTGGGAGGGCGGTGAGGAGGGGGGGTCCACCATGGTTTAGATTTGGCGGAAGGTCGTGATGTAGGGGCTGCCATTCTCAGAGTTGAGGTCAGGCAGGACAGGGAAGCCGAGAACCAGGAGTCAAACTGCTGGGGGGAGGGTGTGGGGGGGGCGGAGGGACGCGGAAGGCCTTAAGGGTAGGTTCTAGGATAGTCCAATCCAAGAGGTCCCACTTGGCTTGGGGGGGAGGGGAATGCCGTAGGGGGGCTGAAAGGGAGATGGAGATGGGGACGTGGTCCGATCCTGTGGAGGGTATAGATGAGGTGTTCCAATTGTGTACGAAAGGAGTCATGGCGGGGTTGGCAAAGGCCAGGTCAATGACGCTAGGGCTGTGGGGGCCAGAAAGGGGGAACCGGGTATATTCCCCGGGTGTGTTGACGCAGGAAAAGCTAAGGTCATCGGCTCTGTCAAAGTAGGGGTCTGCAATGGAAGCTTCCTGAGCAGAGGGGAGGCGGAGGGGGTCGGTGCGGGGGCTGTGGATGTTGAAATCCCCCACTACGAGGTAGGGAATATCAAGGGGAACAAAAATTTGGTCTGGTTTGACTGTGTGGAGTTGTGGGTATCTAGAGCGTGAATAAATATTCGCTAGGCGAAAGCAAGGAAATTTTGTGCCGAAGCAACCTGAGGGGGTATAAATATTAATATGCATGCAGTCGCTCACATCCGGCGTGAACACTGGAATTACGGAGTTGGATTTCAAAAATTCAGTAGAAACGTAGCAGGCCACCTTGGGGAGGGGCGAGGGGGGGGCGAATGACTTGTACCCGTTGAAAGTAGGTAAAAAGCCTTTGGAGGACGGGGGTTCTTGCAAGAAGACCAGTTGAGGAGGATGGCGCGTTGTGAATGACGAAAGTAAGAATAAAAACACATCCCAGCTTCCCAGGCTGTTGTGTTGAGTGAGTGTGATATTAGGCTCGGGGGCCAGCCCCTTGGTGCTGTTGGAGGTTTGGGCGTTAGTCATGGCGGGGACGCCCCCGACGGTTTACTGGAGTTACGGGGGGCGCGGGGGGTCCTGAGGGAGCAGGGCCCATCGCGCCTTCTAAACCAAGAGGCCTTTTTTTTTTCTTTTTTTCTTTTTTTATCATATTTTAAATTTTGTTTAAGGTACAAAAATAGCATACATCCACAAGGGATACGGCCGCAACAAACCTCCAACTACAGTCCAGCCCATCGTCGAGGCGGTGGAAACCGTGGGGCAAAAACCCCTGGTCTAAAACCCGCACCAAGCGCCCGGGCGCTGAATACAACAACAAAGTATATACATGAAAACCACAAAAGCCAAAAACATCTACCGAAAAACCCAAGAAACAACCCGACAGTGAGCCAAACCAAAAATACCAAAACCCGTAGGAAATCAAACCAAGAGAAAGCCCATCCGTCACTAAGAACGTTTGCCGATCCCAAGGAGAAAATCAAAGATCCGTAGCCATACTCGAGGGTAATAGTACCGGGGCCATATAGGCCAGGCAGTCGGGGCTAATGGAATAGCGTGTGGCGGGGAGAGCCGAGGGAGTCCACGAGCCTAAGGCGAAAGTGGCGGAAAGGTGCCGGTAGCGCAGGCCGCCGAGCGTGAGGGGGGGAGGTGCGCCGGCCTAAAGATAGGCCGACGGCGTGCGGGGGGGGTTGGCTGTAACCGAGCCACGGGACGAAACCAAGCGGGGGAGAGGAGGGGTAGACCCAGGACAGTGACGCAGGAGACGAGGACCACCAAGGGGTCACGATTTTTCGCGATTCGACCGTACCGACCGAACCGTTCAGGAGAGAGTGCAATACCAGAAAGCAAGGCCACCAGTGCCGCTACTTCACAGATTGTCCGAAGCTAAACGACGAAACGCAGGTATGACGAGGGTTGCCGACCGTGTAGATGCTAAGCGAGGACGCGAGACAACTGTAAGGAAGCCAGGAGAAGACGCGAAGCAAAAACTTGAGAGGATGTAGGGACAGGCCCTAAGAAACGGGTGCCCAAGTCCGAATCTATCATAGGGAGTTGCAGCTCACTGGGAGTGCGGGAGGTGGATGTTGACGATGATTTCTCGTGGTGTTGAGATTTCAATCGCCGGAGGTATAAGGAAGATGGTTCGTGTCTAAACCAAGAGGCCTTTTTTTTTTTCTTTTTTTTTTTTTTTTTTTTTCTTATTTTAAATTTTGTTTAAGGTACAAAAATAGCATAAATCCACATGGGATATGGCCGCAACAAACCTCCACTACAGTCCAGCCCTTCGTCGAGGCGGTGGAAACCGTGGGGCAAAACCCCTGGTCTAAAACCCGCACCAAGCGCCCGGGCGCTGAATACAGCAAAAAATATAATACATGAAAAACCACAAGAGCCAAAGAAATCTACCAAAAACCCAAGAAACAACCCGACAGTGAGCAAAACCAAAAATACCAAAACCCATAGGAAATCAAACCAAGAGAAAGCCCATCCGTCACAAGAACATTTGCCGATCCCAAGGAGAAAACCAAAGATCCGTAGCCATAACTCGAGGGTAATAGTACCGGGGCCATATAGGCCAGGCAGTCGGGGCTAATGAAAGCGTGTGGCGGGGGGAGCCGAGGGAGTCCACGAGTCTAAGGCGCAAGTGGCGGGAAGGTGCGGTGGCTCAGGCCGCCAAGCGTGAGGGGGGGTGGTGCGTCGGCCTAAAGATAGGCCGACGGCGAGCGGGGGGGTGTTGGCTGTAACCGAGCCACGGGACGAAACCAAGCGGAGGAGAGGAGGGGTAGACCCAGGACAGTGACGGAGGAGACGAGGACCACCAAGGGGTCACGATTTTTCGCGATGCGACCGTGCCGACCGAAACGTTCAGGAGAGAGTGCAATACCAGAAAGCAAGGCCACCAGTGCCGCTACTTCACGATCGCCCGAAGCTAAACGACGAAACGCAGGTATGACGAGGGTTGCCGACCGTGTAGATGCTAAGCGAGGACGCGAGACAACCGTAAAGAAGCCAGGAGAATACGCGAAACAAAAACTTGAGAGGATGTTGGGACAGGCCCTAAGAAACGGGTGCCCAAGTCGAATCTATCATAGGGAGTTGCAGCTCACTGGAGTGCGGGAGGTGGATGTTGACGATGATTTCTCGTGGTGTTGAGATTTCAATCGCCGGAGGTGTAAGGAAGATGGTTCGTGTCTAAACAAGAGGCCTTTTTTTTTTTTTTTTTATATCATGCGTTCATTGTTTTAAGGTACAAAAAGCTTCATGTAGCGGTAGCTATGGAAAAAACAAAACCTATAAAGCAAAAACATATAACAAAAGAAACCATTTCCCACGCCCTGATAGTACTAAGTAGTGAAGCCACAAACCATCGGCCTCGTCTGTCAAAAAATAAAAATATAGGAAAAATCCAACATACTTCGCGCTTCGCAAAATTTTTAAGGAAATTTTACAAACGCAACATGCAGGTCATAGGGTGGGGGGCGATGAGGGAGGAATTAAACTGTTCGGGGGGTGTTGGGAGCGGCTATTCTTCGAGGGGGGAGGGGTCACTGGGGGGGAATCCGGTGCGGGTGTCCAGGATGAAGCGCCGAAGGGCTGAGAGGGAGGGGGGGTGGTTCCAAATTGGGCTCTCGGGCGAGAGGCTTTCGACTGCACTTAGGTGGCAGTGTCTGGCTTCAGCTCTGGCCGGGCAGCGTAGGATGGCGTGTTCGAAAGTTTCTGGGGCTTCTTGACACCGGGGGCAGGTGGTAGGGCGGTCTGGGACATCGCGCAAGGTTGGGTGGGCCAGCAGGTAGCTTTTGCCGGCGCGCATTTGGTGTATGCGGCTGGCGGGAATTTGTCGAGCCCCATGAACGGATGGGGGGACATAGAGGCGGAAAACGCGTAGTAGGGGGGAGCCGGGAGAGATTCTTCCCAGTCTTGGAGTAAGAGTTTCTGAGACCTCTCTTTGAAGGTGGCGTAGGTGCGTGCCATGAGGGTCGGGGTGGGATGTCTTCTGTCGGGGGGAGGGTGGATCCCCCGATCTGGGGGAAGCGAGGGAAGCCGTGACCGAGGGGGAAGGCTAGATGTGCGAGTTCGTCGATGGGGAGATGTCTCCTCATGGGGGGGGAGGGGACCGGAGTTTTCCAGCTAAGGGGGAGATAAACGGATGAGAGGCCGACAGTCATTGGTCGGCAGGTGTCGGGGGCCCTGAAACTAGATAGGGAGGGGAAGTGGGCGGTAGCCTGGCTGCCGCGGGGTTGAGTGTAGGGGGTGAGCAGCAGAGCCTGAGAGCCGCGGTGCGTCTCTTATGCCTACAGTAGGGCCTATGGGGGGGAGGCATGCCTCCCTGGACAATATCGGGATGGGGGTGGCGAAGAAGCAGTTGGTGGTCCATCTTTGAACCCTGTGCCAAAAGGAGCTCATGCGGGTGGTAGAGCGGGCGTTTGGGACAAAGAGGTCCGCGCCGTATGTGAGGATTGGGAGGATGAGTCCCATGGTGAGCCGGTGTGTGAGGAAAGGGCGGACTCCCCCTCCAGGGGAGGCGACTCTTTTTAGGAAGGAAAAAGCAGCGTTGGCCAGGGCCAAGCGTCTCTCGAAGTGATTGGAGGAGGTGAGGGCGGGGGAGAACCAGTAGCCGAGCCACCTCACCTCCTCGGAGGGGCGGAAGATCTGGTCATTGAGGGTGACGGGGTGGTTGGATTTGAGGGAGCCTCTTTGGCTTGGGGTACGCCAATGGATCAGTTCTGTTTTTGGGATGGAGAAGGACACACCCAAGGCTGTGGCGCGTCGGGACAGGGATGTGAAAAGACTTTGTAGCCGGCGTACATTGGACCGGTAGGAGGGGGAGGAAACTGTGAGAGAAAAGTCGTCGACGTAGGAAAGCATAAGGCCTCCCTTGATATCGGCATGGAGGGGTGCCAGTATATGAGGAACAATAGAGGAGAAATTGGGGAGCCTTGAGGGGTTCCGACTGTGACTGGGGAGGGGGTCTTGGGGGAGCCTTGGTAAACTAGTGTGCACTTTCGTTCTGACAGGAAGGAGGAGACCCAGTCGACCATGTATTTGGGAGTGTTTTTGTCCAAGAGCCGCTTGCGAAGGGTGAGAGCGTCGACGTTATCGAAGCCGGCTTTGATGTCGAGGAAGAGGGAGGATACCTTGCGGTGGGTGCGTTGGAGGGTTTTGACTTCGTGGACCAGGGTGGTGCAGGCGTCGAAGGTGCCTAACCCTGGCACGGACCCGCATTGGTTGGGGTGAAGCAGGCCAGATGACTTGGCCAACGAAAAGAGCCGGGCCGCCATGATCCTTTCCAGAATCTTGGAAACGGTTTTTAGTAGAACTATGATGCGGAAGGATGCTGGGGAATCGTAGGAGGCTTTGCCTGGTTTGTCCAGGACGACGCCATTGGCGGTTTTCAGCGAGGGGGGGTGGTAGCCATACGTCAGAAGGGGGTTTAGGAGATCTAGCAGGATGTCAGGGTAGTGTTTGTGGATGTGTTTCCAAACGGAGTAGGGTATATCGTCCGGTCCTGGGGCGGAGGAGGGTGAGGACTTGGCGAGGGCCGATGAGATTTCTTCTCGAGTGAGGGGGGTTGCGTCGGGTATGGGTGAGAGTCTCCCCCTGGGTGGGGGTTCCGGTCGAGACGGGAAGAAGTGGGCAAGGAGGGCGTTGTTGATAGAGGTGGGGTCGTTGGCGTCTGGGAGGGAGGGGAAACGTACTGCCTGCCTGGGGGTAACAAGCTTCTTGGCGGTCCAGATGTTGTTAGGTGTGGTTTTGGCGAGGAAATCGGCCCAGTATGCTGACTTGGCTCGTTTGATGGCTTTGAAGTAGCCATTCCTGGAGAGTCTTGCCGTTTCCCTTGCTTGAGTGTCTTGGAGTTTCTTTGCTTTTCTTGTAGCTTTGTTGTATTCCTTTCGGAGGGCGGTGAGGAGGGGGGTCCACCATGGTTTTGACTTCACGGAGGGTCGTGATGTAGGGGCTGCCATTCTAAGAGTTGAGGTCAGGCAGGACAGGGAGGCCGAGAACCAGGAGTCGAACTGCTGGGGGGAGGGGTGTGGGGGAGGAGGGGGGACGCGGAAGGCCTTGAGGGTAGGTTCTAGGACAGTCCAGTCCACGAGGTCCCACTTGGCTTGGGGGGGAGGGGTATGCTGGAGGGGGGCTGAGAGGGAGATGGAGATGGGGACGTGGTCCGATCCCGTGGAGGGTATGGATGAGGTATTCCAATTGTGTACGAACGGGGTCATGGCGGGGTTGGCAAAGGCCAGGTCTATGACGCTGGGTCTGTGGGGACCAGAAAGGGGGTACCGGGTGTATTCTCCTGGTGTGTTGATGCAGGTAAAGTTGAGGTCGTCGGCTCTGTCGAAGTAGGGGTCGGCAGTGGAGGCTTCCTGAGAAGAGGGGAGGCGGAGGGGGTCGGTGCGGGGGCTGTGGATGTTGAAATCTCCCACTACAGGTAGGGGATGTCAAGGGGAACAAAAATTTGGTCTGGTTTGACCGTGTGGGGTTGTGGGTATCTGGAGCGTGAATAAATATTCGCTAGGCGAAAGCGAGGAAATTTTGTGCCGAAGCAGCCTGAGGGGGTATAAATTTCAATGTGCATGCAGTCGCTCACATCCGGCGTGAACACTGGGAGCACAGAGTTAGATTTCAAAAATTCTGTGGAGACATAGCAGGCCACCTTGGGGAGGGGCGAGGGGGGGGCGAATGACTTGTACCCATTGAAGGAGGGCAGAAAGCCTTTGGAGGACGGAGGGTCTTGCAAAAAAACCAGTTGCGGAGGATGGCGCATTGTAAATGACGAAAATAAAGATAAAAATACATCCCAGCTTCCCAGGCTGTTGTGTTGAATGAGCGTGATGTTAGGCGCGGGGGCCAGCCCCTTGGTGCTGTAGGGGCAATGGGTGTTAATCATGGCGGGGACGACCCCGACGGTTTATTGGAGTTACGGGGGGCACGGGAGGTCCTGAGGGAGCAGGACCCCTCGCGCCTGTGGGTGGCGCATGAACGGCATCTAAACTAAGAGGCCGTAAGGGCTCTCTTTTATAACCGTTCTTCCCGCACTCATGACTCATCCTTCGCATCACATGCCCCTATGACTCATAAGTGAGTCATAGTGTGAAATCCATCAGCTGACTCATATGAGCCACTGCGCAATAACAACTAACCAATCAAAACACAATAAACCTATCATGTGCGCGACTTGCGTCACATGCGTAAAACCCATGACTCGTAATTACAAGTCATGTACGAAAGTCATAATCATATGACCACAATCGTGAGTCATGTCAAAACAATAAACCAATCATAACAAAGGAATGACACGCTATTGCGTGGTCATGTGAAAATACCTAAACCTATGACTCATAAGTATGAGTCATGTGAAAACCTCTCTTGCTAGTCACCGCTTGTGACAACCTTGGGCAAGTTGGATCAGCCTCAGCGTCCTTCCAGCCTTTGTGTGCTCTCAAGTAGCTCTTGCCGGCCCTCATCTGATGAAGACGGGCCGCGGCAAACTTATGCGTTGTCATAAAACGCCAGCATGTCCTGAAAGCCGGTGTGTAACCGTAGTATTCAGGGTAGCTGCGCATCTTCCACTTGGTGTAGACATCATCCCGGACTTTTTTGAGCGTGTCTTTGTAGTACTTGTACTCTTCCAGCTCCGGGGGGTGCCATGGGTTGGGTTTCTTTGGGATCGGCCACTTCTTAAAGATCAGTCTGGCCCTTCGTGCAATTCCGTCAACCGGCAGAATGCTTTGGACCGACGTCAATGAAGTGGAATTCCATTGCTTTGGTTTTAGTCCTCCTCTCTTACTGAAGGCATGCCTCCTATTCGTAGGGTATCTGTATGTGTCTTGAATCGGAAAACCAGGCGGCAGCATGGCTGTGGCGATGTTGTTTTCAGGCAGTGCCGTGGCCCATCTGACTGTAGCCATGTCGCGTATTTGTTCAAGGTAAAGGTCAATCGGCATCAGGCAAGCTTCAGCCGACAGTACGTTGGTGTTCGTCTCATAGAAGCAATTTGTGATCCAGTGTTTGACTCTGTTCAGGAAGACTTCAATCTTGTGTATTGTTGTTTTGTTAGGGTCGAGAAACTCCGCGCCGTACAATAGTGTGGGGATAATAATTCCTTTCGCCATTCTTCGCGCGCTGTATGGTGTGAGTCTACCCCCAGGTGAAGAGAGCCTTTTGATGCGATCAAATGCTGCTTGAGCTAGGGATAGCCTTTTGGAAAAATGTGTCAATGTGGCCATATTGGAGTCAAAGTGAAATCCAAGCCATTTTATAGATTTGCGTGCCAGTTGAATGCATTCTCCGTCCACCACTATAGGGTGCTCGCAGATCTCTGCCTGCTCCCTTTCGGTACGCCAGTGCATCAATTCGGTTTTGTGAGTTGAGAAACTTAGGCTCAGGATGGTGGCCTTAGCGTGGACTTGCCTATAAGATTCTTCGAGTAGTTCGGTATTCCTTTTCCAAGATGGAGAGCTAACTGTGATTTGGATGTCGTCCACATAGGACGACCTGAACTCGTGTGTTTGTCCGGGTATACCATGGAGTGGCGCCACATATATCACGAACAGTATGGGTGACAGGGGCGATCCTTGAGGTATTCCGGTATTGGTGTTGCACATCTTCCTGGGCGAGCCCGGAAAGATCATAGCACATTCCCGATATGAAATGAAGTTGGATATCCATTTGACCATGTAGTTTGGAACGTTTCGGGTTCTTAGTCGTTCCAGCAAGGTCTGATGGTCCACATTGTCGAATCCTCCTTTGATGTCAAGAAACATTGTGCTCGCCTTCAGGCCAGCCGCTTGTGCTTCCTTCACCCAGTGTTTTAACGATAATCCTGCATCGAAAGTCGCCCTCTGCGGTAGGCTGCCCGTCTGATTGATTTTGTACAGGCCATTCGATTTTGCAAATTTCATGAGTCTTTGGTTAATTACCCTTTCGGCTATCTTTGAGAAAGTCTGCATTAAGGCGATAACTCTGTAGCTCGCGAAAATCTCGTAATCCTTTTTGGCAGGTTTGGGTAGGAGGATTCCTAGTGCGCTCTTCAGGTTTGGTGGGTGTATTGACCATCTGAACAGATCGTCCAGCAAGTCTGGGATAATTTCGTGGTTGATGCCATGAATGCCTTTCCATACGCTATAAGGTACTTGGTCAGGTCCTGCGGCGGATTTGTTGCTGCACTTGCTTAAGGCAAGTGATACTTCCATAGCGTCAACTTTTTCGTATTGGTCGAGGCTCTGTAACTCGGGATTGTGGATTGGTACAGGTCTCGGGTTGGGTGGGAAGAAGTGTTGCATTATGGCGTTATTGAGTTCAGTAGCTGACGCAAAGTTACTGCCTCCTGGCACCAATGATCCTAACCTCTTTTTTGTGAACTGATGTGCCGTCCACACATCGTTTTTCTTCGCCTCTTCAAGAAAGCCCCTCCAGTGCGCAGCCTTACACCTTTTCACCGCGTTCTGGTACTTCCGTTTCGCCTGTTTGGCGGTTTCTTTCTGTCTTGGGTCGTCGCGAGCAATCCTACCCAATCTACAGAAGTCTTTCCATAGTTGTGTGAGTTCCTGGGTCCACCACGGCTTCCACCATCTGCATGGCCTTTTCGTAGGGGCATATTTTTTGAGTGTGTGGCTTATTAGCGAAAGGTTGAACTCGAAGTTTTCGATTGCTTTCTCGGGCTCATTCGGTAGCGTCCACCTGAGGGTAGTAAGGCCTTCTTCACTGCCGTCCGCCATTAGTCTCTTCAAGTCCTCTTCGATTGCCAGGTCAGGTTTCCCGTCAATCTTCCATTTGATCTCGTTCCAGTTGGGAGCCGGTCTTGCCATGCAGTGAGGTTTAGAGATAATAGTGGTGTTTATCGCGATGTGATCCGAGCCCGTATGTGGTATATTGGTCTTCCAGTTTTCGACATAGTCTGAGAGTTGTCTATTGGCTAAGCTATAGTCGATTACCGATATCCTGTGTGTCGGTATATCCGGGGTTCTGGTGTAAATGCCCGGTTCGTTTAGTATTGAGAATTCGTGTAGTCCAGCCACCCTAAAGTACTGTTCTCCGCGTCGTCTCTCGCTAGATGTTATGTCCCTTTTTGGATCTGAGTAAAGGGTGTGAACGTTGAGGTCCCCTACTATCAGAGTGGGGTGTTGAAACGTCTTAAATAGCTCGGTGGGGGGGACCGTATTGGCTCCATCCACCTGCCTGTTATAGGTATTAATCAAAGAAAACTTTTCAAACCCCCCTATTATCTTACTTCCATCTGCCCTTGACAATAACAAATGAAACACATCAACAGCAGGGGTAAAACATAAATAACTAAAGTCCTTAAGTGTGAGCAGGTTAGCATAAATTGCCACACTAACTTTACTACCGGGCATATTAGGAAATAACACTTGAAATCCGGGTGCCCTCAAAGGTTTTCCGTTAAACAAAGGTACATCTTGCAAACAAACAAAAGAAACATTTCTATTCCTAATGAGCGAAAATAAAGTTATGAACACCATATTGCTCCCTCGGCAATTATGTTGTATTATTGAAATTTTTTTAAAGGAGTGTTACGGTCGGGATCAATTGATTCAACCATTATTCTTTGCTGGTATCCATTGCCTCTGTAGAGCGGGGACCTCTAATTTGGCTGTAGTGTTTTTTGGCGTCCTCTTTAGCTTTGACCTTTACAGGGCAGCTCGCGTGGTAGGCCGGGTGGTTCCCTCCGCATGCAGCACATTTAGATGGAGTTATCGGACAACAATCTGCAATTACCTTCCTATCACCTTTTTGCAGGCATGTACGGGATGCGCATTTGTGGTCCTTTAGTCTGTGTTCACCGGCACAGATAGGGCATGTGTATTTATTGTCTTTGCATCCTTCTTCTGGATGCCCGTATTTGCAGCATTTGCGACATTGTTTCGTGGGATTGGCTTGCCACATAATTGCAGCTTTCTTCCATTTACCGTGAACCAATACGTTGGGGACGACTTGGTCGACTAGCTCCGAGGGTATCGATACTACCACCGAGGTATACTTCTTGGTAGCCCTTATCGTTAGATCCTTTTGCAGGAGCCTTGCCTGGGATGCTTCGATTTGTTGTGACACTATCAGGCTCTCCTTCATAATCGAGGCCATGGTTCCGCTGTCGTTGGTAGTAGCTTCGAGAGAGAGGCCGTGTATGACTATCTGGGTCTCGGTCGGAGCTTTTCTAAATTCTTCGTAATTTCTCGAGTCCTCTGGGAGCATCACTTTTAGGGCTTCCGTCATGGGCTTGAGGTAGTTTTCGTATTCTTTTGCCTCCACATTTGGTGGTGTGGTGAGGGAAATCGTCCCGGTTGTTGCGTTGATTTGAATCTGCATGTTGGTGGGTGCGGTGCATCCGCATTCAGGTAGCTTCTTCGTGATCGCCATGTTGATTTTGGGCTCCAAACTTAGAGAGTTTTGAAGTGGGGCTGGTTCGGACCTCGTAGAATAGATCCGTCTTTTTGCTATTGTAAGAGACTTAGGGCGCAACTCAGTAGGGGTTGTCTGGCCCCCACCCTCCGCTTCAGCCACGTCATCCGGTGCCTTGGCATTCTTGGTCTGCTTATTTTTCGGGTTTTGTGGAGGTGTGGGTCCGACCGTGCCAGTCCTCTTCCTTCCTTTTTTGGGTGTTTGTGGCGTCGGCTTATCGTTAGGAGTTGCCGCTGCCTCAGCATAGGACATGGGTTGTTGTCTTTTCAGGATGTTGATTTGTAGTGTGATTTTTGCCGTGGATGCTGCCACATTCGTGGAGAGGTCCCTGGCATTGTTTGAGAGGTTCGTGACGGTCTCGCTTAGCGTTTTAATCTGTTGCTGTAATCCTAAGATCATAGCCAGCATCTCGAGTTGAAAGGTTACTGTGGTAGTTTCACCGTCTGTGAACTCTCCTTCGTCGGGATTCGTAAGTTTTTTCCTCAGCGCTGAGCCTTCAGGGAGTGATAGGGTGGGGAGTGCTCTTGTAATTCCAGTTAAAATCTCTTGGAACCAAGGGTCTTTGTGAGGTGCTCCAGGGGTAGGGGAATCTGCTGCCATGTCTTCACTTTCAAACTGGGAAGCCACACCAGTTTTTAGTTTGGTTGAGTTGGGGTGGCCTGTTGCCACCGAGGTATCGCGATCGAGGTCTTTGGTGTTGAGCTCGGTTGCGTTCGAGGATACTATTGGTCTATTTCTTTCGCGCGGAAAATAGAGGGGAAGAAGCTTGTTTTTTTGAATTATCTAAGGGTTGTTGGAAACAATACAATAGTGCACTTAGGTCTCCGGGTTAGAGTTGCTTTTTGTCCAGTACGAGGACACCAGGAAAAAAAGCAAACTTAGGCGCCTGGTGACTAGGGTGCGCTCGCAAGGTTTTGACCTTTCAGCTCCCCACCTTTACCCAAACCCTGCCAAAAACAATACTTCTTCCATCGTCGCTACCCCCTTTCCTAATCTGCTAACAACACCAACAAGAACTATAAGAAAGACAAGATGGGTTCTGCAGCATATTATGGAGACCCGACCGTCACCATAAACAGAAACGTTGGCAATGTGGCTGACAGTTATAAGAATGTGTGGAATAACTGCCAGATATCAGTGCGGGATGAGAAGCGGCAGATTCTGGAGTGGTTATCACCCTTGGCGCCACGGGAAAGGCATCGTGCTGTGAGTGAGGGCCGAGTAGAGGGAGTAGGAGACTGGCTTCTCCGAACGAACGAGTTTGGGAAATGGTCTAGAAGCGAGGATCAGGCTGTTCATCCTGTGTTATTCTGCTATGGGGATCCGGGTGTAGGGAAGACACATTTGAGGTATGTAAAAGTAGCTCTATGAACATGCCGTGCGAGACTAAGCGTGGAAACACTAGCTCTCTTGTGATAGATACTCTGTGTGATGCGATTGGTGGGGACAACGTTGCCGTTGCTTGTGTGTACTGCGACTTCCATACTCATGAAGAGCAATCCGCCACTAGCGTATTAGCAGCTCTCCTGAAGCAACTTATCGCAGGGGTAGAGCTGATCCCGGAAGAGGTAACTGAAGCTTTCGAGCGAGCGAAGAGAGGGGTTGACGGCCGGGCTCTCCGGCTCGGTGAAATCCGCGGCATGCTCGTCCAATCTATCTCATCTCTACGACGGGGATTCATCTGTATTGACGCTTTAGATGAGTTTCCTATAAAACATCGAGCGGAACTTTGGGACTCATTGCAGCACGTTGTCCGCAAGTGCCTAAACACGCGGCTATTCATTACCGGGAGGCCACACATGCGAGAGGAGGTCAGGAGATTTTTCCCGGGATACCCCGACCTAACCTCGATAAAACCTACCAAGGGGGATATTGCGGGATACATTGCTATGAGGTTGAAAAAGGACTTAGAGTTGGATGCAATGGATGCGGAATTGGAAGCTGACATCATGAGAATTATTCCGGACAAGATCTCCGGGGCGTATGTGACATCCCTAAATGGTGCGTCCAAGGTTATCAGCTAACAGTGGTCCATAGATTTCTTCTCGTTGCCCTCATTATGGATGCTGTTCTAGAAGATGCGACAATACATCAGAGAAGACAAACCCTTCACAAGATGACCAATGGCTTTGGTTTAGATGATGCATACAGCACAACCTTGAGTCGCATAAGGGAGCAGAAAGGAAACAAATTGAAGCTTGGGATGGAGGCGCTAATGTGGGTTTCACGTGCTAAAAGACCGTTAAAAGCACAAGAGATATGCCATGCATTAGCGGTGGAAGTAGGAACCACAGACCTCAATGCCCACAATGTCCCCTCCATAAGAACCTTGTTGAGCTGCACTTTGGGACTGGTTACGATCGATGAGCAAACATCGAATATTCGGCTCGTACATTTCACTCTTCAGGAGTACCTTGCTGCACATCCCAGCTTGTTCATCACGTCTCATTCGATGATGGCTGAAATATGTCTTATTTAAACTTTCGGTCAATCTGTAAATTGTCAACCGGTCTCGACACTACCTCGTCTACAACGCCGTTTCTGCACTATGCCTCGTGTTACTGGGGATTCCATGCTAGGAAGGAGATGGCAGAAGGCGTGAAACACCTCGCATTACGACTTCTTCAGACAGACGCGAATCATGTATCGGCCGACATTCTACTTCGTGAAGAGGCTGTGGACTTTTTGTCCTGGACGGATCGCCACATTGGTAAACATCCAGATCTTCGGGGATATAGTGGACTCCACTGCATCTCATACATGGGGATTACTGAAATTGCGATTGATATGATGAAGATGAAAAGATGGGACTTGAACAGGCGCGATTCTAACGGTGCAACTCCGTTAATATGGGCTACTAAATACAGGAATTGGGCGCTCGCAAGGCTGCTTCTAGAGCAGTGGGATATCAGTCCCACCATACCAGATAGGCAGGGCCTAACACCACTCATATATGCTGCCAAGGCAGGGCAGGTAGGAATTGTGAGCTTACTCGTGGAGAGAGAGGATGTCAATCCTGATTCGCCGGATTTGTCTGGCAGACACCACTTTCATATGCTACTGAATCTGGGCATGAAGACGTTGTTAAGATACTCCTCGAGCTTGTGGATGTCAATCCCAATTCTTCAGATAACAGCAGCCTGACACCATTATCATATGCTGCCCGGTCCGGGCATGAGGGAGTGGTGAAGATACTCTTTGAGCGAGCGAATGTGAGTCCTGATTCGATGGCGGAGGATGGACGGACAGCACTGTCATACGCTGCGGGATCTGGACATGAGGGGGTGGTGAAGGTACTCCTAGGGCGAGGTGGTAACCCTAATTCGGCGGATAAGGCTGGCCGGACATCACTATCATACGCTACTAAATCCAGACGCGAGGGCGTGGTGAAGATACTGCTGGAACGAGGAGATATCCACCCTGATTCATCGGATAAGGATGGCCGGACGCCACTCTCACATGCTGCAGGATCAGAAGATGAGGGTGTGGTGAAAATACTCCTAGAGCGAGGGGACGTCAATCCTGATTCTTCGGATGAGCGTGGCCGGACACCACTATCATTCGCTGCCCAATCTGGACATGAGGGCGTAGTGAAGATACTCTTGGCGCGAGGAGATGTCAATCCCGATTCGTCAGACGAGGATGGCCGGACACCACTCTCACATGCAGCCGAATCTAAGGATGAGGGCGTGGTGAAGCTACTCCTAGAACGAGGGGATGTCAATTCTAATTCGTCGGATATGACTGGCTGTACACCCCTATCATATGCCACCGAGTATGGGGGTGAGGGCCTCATGAGGACTTTCCTTGAGCGAAGGGATGTTAACCCTAATCTGCCGGATATTGCTGGTAGGACCCCACTATCATATGCTGCTGGAATTGGAGATGAGGATGCGATTAAGATATTCCTCGAGCGCGAAGATGTCAACCCCAACTCGTCGGATGAGTATGGTCGGACGCCACTATCCCATGCTGCCGAATCTGGACATGAAGGCGTGGTCAAGATACTCCTGGAGCGCAGAGACGTCAATCCCGATTCGTTGGATGAGAACGGCATGACACCGCTATCCTATGCCATCGGATCTGGAAATGAGAGTGTGGTAAAGATGCTCGTGGAGCGAGTGGATGCTGACCCTGAATCGTCGGATAGAGATGGCCCAACCCCATTATTACTCGCTGCTCCGTCTGGGCGCGATAGCATGATGAGCCTTTTATTAGAGTCAATGTCTTTTAGTCGAGAAGCATCGCCAAGCATCGACGTAACCCGACAAATATCCGCCCTTGCTACTAGTGCCTTGGAAGAAGTAGAGTTAGGTCAGGCATCACAATCAGAAAACAACGCTTCTGGCACCCGACACGACATTACGGAATCCGTTAATCCCTCCCATCCCGACAACTCTCCCCCGAGTCAACTCACAGCGCACCCCTCCTCACCTACACTCACGGCCACGCCCACATGCAACACTATCCCCGACCCCACAATATTGAACCCTTCCAGGCTACTGAAGCGCCATCGAGCTACCCCGCCGCCTTTGCCTTCTTCCAAGCGTCCCCGATTCCCTCCACCTTAACATTCTCGACAATACTAATGATCTTGATTGGTGTGTATATAGGAATTTGCCACACAATTGCAACACTAGTATACGCACCAGCATACACACCTACATCATCAACCCACCTCAATTTTTCTCCATAATCTATTTGGAAACCGCGTCCATTGCACTTCATTAAATCAGATTTCGGGGCCTAATGTATCTTCTTATTTCCTATCAGCTATCCGAAGGATACCTGAGCCCCAACAGCTATAGTTAACACGGAAATATGGGCTAGAGGGTCTCTCTCACAGCTCTCTTCTTGCTTCCAGAATGGCTTCCCGTTTCTCTATCATTTCCTTTGTCTTGTCTTGCCTTTCACCTCCGCAAGGACATGCCGGTCGGTGTAAGTCGCCGGGATTTCCATATCGTAGTGTTTTTGTTCCTTCTTTTCTTTCTCCCTTTTCCTTTCTCCTTCCATAGTTATCTTTATTTAGACTGCGAATCTACTGGTGGGGACATATTCAGTGTTCCCAACCGTCCGGGGGACTCCCAAGAGCCCTAGACGGGACGTGCCGGACGGCGGGGCCATACAGGATGAGACATATGTGTTCGGGGTGGGGGGGGGACGGCAAGGGACAGCCGGGGACTGTAGAGGACGGCTAATGATTGTAAGGGACGGCCGGGGACGGCACGAATGATATATCATGATACTATAATGATTGGTTCGGAGGTGTGTGGTTCCTGCTTCGGCTAGTACTGGGGGTCCAGACGCTATGACTATAGTCCCCTACAGTGTATCCAGTCCTCACTTCCCGGGCGTAGTTCATCCTAGCAGCCCTAAAAAGACGGACTATGAGCCGTAGTCCGTCCCATCCTACCCCGCGGACTGGACGGCTGGGAACACTAGGAATAATGCCATCGGAGCAGAGGAAGCCAGCATAAATACAATTAGTAGAAGGTGAGCTCTCAAAAAATGTGGCCATGGTGGTCGTCATGTTAAACTAATATAGAGCTATTTCAGAATGCACGAGAAGGGGTTGCCGCATGGACAATGAAATCTATTTGTACTTGCATGCGCACAGATATATTATTTGGGAATTTAATACACAAAAAATGTAGTGCTTCAGCCATCCCGAACTCCAGGAGTCTGCCAATGTTATGCACAATGTTATACAGCGCGGATAAAACAAGCCATCCAATGGGTTGACCCGGGTCGAAAATGGGCCAACCCAACCCAACCCAAACCCAACGAATCTTCAACCCACCCAACCCAACCCAAGGAAGCAAGACCCGGGTTTGCCCAACGAACCCGGTGGGTTATTGAAGAAATAGGAAGCTACTCTGGTTAAGAAAAATATGATTATATTAGGTATTACAAGTGTTATATGCTTACAATAGTTGAGAACCAACGAGGGTGGGGGAGGCGAATAGAAGTAATAGATATTACAGAGTGAGGGAGGAAAGAATAACATCAGTGGTAGAGTGTAATTAGGAACCAGAATACCAACTGAGGAGACACTGAGTTGCTTGAATAGTTTCCGGATTGGGGGAATGGTAAAGTACTTGAAAACAGGCAATAAACAACAAATTGGAGCAATACCAGATAAGTAGTTGCATAGGAGGGCAGGCAAAAAATAATGTTAACTTGAGGAAAATAGTTCAAGCTCGTATTGAGTGTCTTTAATCCTTCAGAACGAGTGATCCTCCGAGACCCTAGTCACTCTTAGGTCTACTAGCCTTTCCAAAGACTATTCAAATTAGAGAAACCTTTCTACAACAGTAAATACCATCTTAGAATTCTGTGGTTAGACTACAGTTTCCACGGTAATCGCGACAAAACAAAGGGAACGATGTTCGTCGGGTTCATTGGGTAACCCGGGTTACTCTCCCTTCAACCCAACCCAACCCAACGAAGCTCCACCCCAAACCCGACCCAAGGAACCCGACCCAACCCAATGAATGACCCGGGTTAACCCACCCAAGGCCGGACCCATTGGATGGCTTGGGATAAAAACTACAGTTTTATAAAAGCCTTCGTTAGGAATAAGGATTGAAAGGAATAGGCCATATAGACAGACCAGAAGATGGTACTTTTAGTCTTGTCCTGCATGTGTAGCTCACATGGTTTAGGCCTAAGGTAGTATTTCTCTCTAAAATATGTTTAAATATCTAGGGAATAAAATTTGCAAGACTAAACTAACTGCTCTGAAAGTTTTATAGTATCTAGCATCACCTTATTTAAGTATTGTCTATGGACAAAATTAACTGCGCATCAACCCAGAGACAAAACTTTCGGCGATAACACTCCACCGCCAACCCCACTACCATTAAAACCAGGAAAAATAATCAAAAATCTAAGTACAGGGTAGAATAAATAGTAGAAATTAATATTTGAGCTAGAAAAAGTTCTTTAGGTGGTGTTGAAAGTACGGGGTGATGAGGAGGGTTGCGTTGCCATCGATCATTGATGCGCGGTTAATTTTGTCCATGAACAATATATTACAAAGTATTGGAATATTACTCTCACCCAATAAATAGATGATTTATCATCTATTCCAGTTTATATGATACATATTTACCATTACTATTGCATATAGTCTCAATACTTGTTACAATAGCTATAAGCAAATACAAAAGTAGTTTACAAATTCAATGTAAAACTTATAAGACATTATTTACTTAAACTAGTATTTTTATAGAAGGGAGAGATTTTACGTACAGTACCACCTAAAGAAATTTCTCTAGATCAAATATTAATTTCTACTACGTATTCTGCTGTGTATTTAATTTTTAATTCATTTCCCGTTTTTCGTAATAGTGGGGGTCGGTGGAAGAGTGCTGTTATCGTGGCCAAAGTGTTTCCTGTTCATTGATGCGTAGTTAACTTTGTCAACGTACTATATTATAGCTTTAGTTAATTCGTATGAAGGGTGCGCTTCTGTTAACAACAAGCCTCGCTGAGGGCTCCCCGTGCCCACTTGTTGGGGAAGGGTAGTCGGAGCAGTTCCCCTCTGTTCAGGGGGCATTGTTCTTGCCTTGTAGGGCAGACGACTGGAAACTATACTGTGCTCGATTGAAGTCGCTGGATTACAGGTGAGGTTCTTCTAATGGTAACACCAAGCCAAATCAGCCTCAATCAAGTATCATAACTGGAGTGGTGCTGGCAGTGCCATGACCTTTCAGCTTGCTCACCCCTGTCAAACCGGTTTTAAACTATCTATCGTTATCCTGTATTTTAATCTACGAAGAATACGATCGGTGGCAGCAAGAAGAACGATAGGCAAGACTCGATGAGTCTGCCACATATCCAGAACTGGCTATAATCATAAACACTAACTTTAGTAGTATAAAGAACAGTTGTAACAATGTGGTATCGGACGAGAGGCGCCAGATTCTAGAGTCGTTGTTATCTGTGGCACCACAGGAAAGCCACCGGGTTCTGAGTGAGGGTCGGATAGATGAAGTAGGGAACTGGCTTCTCCGAACGAACGGATTTGAGAGATGACATAGGGACGAGGGTAAGGCTATCCATCCGGCGTTATTTTGTCATAGTGATCCAGGGGTGGGGAAGACATATCTGAGGTATGTAGTGTTGGACATTCTGCTCGGCATGCTAGAGTTTCTTTTGTTTCATGAAAGCGCGGAGCTTAAGAAATGACTAACCCTGGCACCGGAGTGGAATGTGGTGGTGGACAAAATTAGCCGCGCAACGCAACCTCATCGCACGGCACATTGAGCACCACCTAAAGAAATTTCTCCAGAGCAAATGTTAATTTCTACTACCTATCCTGCTGTGTATTTGCTTTTTTATTTTTTATTTTTTATTTTAATGGTAGTGGGGGTCCGTGGGAGAGTGCTTTTGTCGTGATCCAGGTTTTTTCTGTTCATTGATGGGCAGCTAATTTTTTTGTCCATGTACCATAATATTACAAGTATTATGGCTTTCGTTGATTCCTACGGAAGGTGCGCTTCAGTTAACGCCAAGCCTCACTGAGGGCGCTCTCGGCTCACTTGCCGGGGAAGTGTGGTGGGCGCAGTTCGCCTCAGTTGGTTGGTTCTGGGGATGATGCTCTCGCTCTGTCGGGAAGACGGCCGGAAGCTGTGCTCTATTGAAGTCGCTAGATTGGAGGTCGGGCTCTTTGGGTAGTAGCATGCCGAGACAAATCAGCCTCAATCAAGTGACTCGAGTAGTGCTGGCAGTGTCTTGACTTTTGACCTTCGCTCACCCCTCCCAAACCAGCTTTTTTTCAACAAAAAAAAAAGAGATTATTTCTATCTGTCCGATTCTGTCGTTACCCCATCCTTTAGTCTACAGAGACCACAACCACTGTCGGCAAGAAGAACGATAGGCAAGGCACGATGAATTCTACCGCATATCAAAACTCAACAATTATCATAAATACCAACGTTGGGAACGTAAGGGACAGTTATAACAACGTGGTGTCGGATGAGAGGCGCCATATTCTGGAGTGGTTGTCACCTCTGGCACCTCGGGAAAGGCATCGGACCGTGAGTGGGGCTCGCATGGATGGAGTAGGAGACTGGCTTCTCGGAACGAACGAGTTTGAGAAGTGGTATAGAGGAGAGGATAAGGCTGTTCATCCGGTGTTATTCTGTTACGGGAATCCCGGGGTGGGGAAGACGTACCTGTGGTGAGTACAAGTGGCACGCGAAACTAAGCGTTGAAACATTAGCTCTCTTGTGATAGATATACTCTCCGATTCCATTAACCAGGACAATGTGGCCGTCACTTGTGTGTACTGCGACTTCCATGCCCACAAAGATCAATCCGCCACAGGTGTGTTAGCGGCTCTCTTGAAGCAACTGGTTGCGGCCGTCGAACCTATCCCAAAAGAGATATCGGAGGCTTTCGAACGAGCGAAACGAGCTGCTGACGGTCGGACCCTCCGACTTCCCGAAGTCCGCGCAATGATCATCAAATATCTCTCATTTTTGCAACGGGGGTTCATCTGCATTGACGCTTTAGATGAGTTCCCCGCAAAACATCGACCCGAACTTTGGGACTCATTGCAGCACGTTGTCCGGGAGTGCCCAAACACACGGCTATTCATTACCGGGAGGCCACATATTCGAGAGGAACTTGGGGAAATTTTCCCCGGATACCCTGATATATCCCCCATCAAGCCTACCGAGGAAGATATTCAAGGATATATTGCAATGAGGTTGAAAAAGGACTCAGAGCTGGATGCAATTGATGCGGAATTGGAAGCTGAAATTCATAGAATTATTCCGGACAGGATCCCCGAGGCGTACGTAACATCTGCAGATAGTTGATCAAAGGTTATCAGCTAACAGTGGTCTCCAGATTCCTTCTTGTATCCCTGATTATGGATGCAGTTCTGGAGGATACGACAATACATCGGAGAAGGCAAACGCTTCATAGGATGGCCAACGGCTTCGGTCTGGAAGATGCATACAGCACAACGTTTAGTCGCATAAGAGAGCAGAAGGGAAATAAAGCGAAAATGGGAATGGAGGCGTTAATGTGGATTTCACGTTGTGAACGGCTATTAAAAGCACCGGAGCTCTGCCATGCGTTAGCGGTGGAAGTAGGAACTACAGACCTCAACGTCCACAACATCCCGTCCATTAGGACCTTGTTGAGCTGCACTCTAGGACTTGTTACAATTGATGAGCAAGAATTAACTGTTCGTCTCATGCATTTCACTCTTCAAGAGTACTTTGCAGCACATCCGAACTTATTCACCACAACTCACTCGATGATGGCCGAGATATGCCTCACATATTTACACTTTCGATCAATCTGTGAGCTGCCGACTACTCTTGATACTATTCCGCCGACGACACCATTCCTACACTATGCCTCGTGTCACTGGGGATTCCATGCCAGGAAGGGGATGACGGAAGCCGTGAAACACCTTGCGATACGACATCTTGAACGTGATGCGAATCACATATCGGCTAGCATCCTCCTTCGCGAAGAGAGTGTTGACTTCCCGGCCTGGTCGGACTGCGGACACCCCGATCTCCCCGGATTTACTGGCCTACACTGCATCTCATATATGAGGATTGCCGAAATCTCGACCGACTTGGTGAAGATGAAAAGATGGAAC
Organism: Tuber borchii; assembly: GCA_003070745.1. Taxonomy (NCBI): domain Eukaryota; kingdom Fungi; phylum Ascomycota; class Pezizomycetes; order Pezizales; family Tuberaceae; genus Tuber; species Tuber borchii. The sequence continues at coordinate 113,547 of NESQ01000228.1, forward strand.
TTGAACGGACGCGATTCTGGCGGTGCCACACCATTGATATGGGCTGCTAAATACGGAAATTTGGCTTTTACGAAGTTGCTTCTTCAACAAGCAGCTGTGGATCCCACTTTATCTGATAAGTGGGGCCAAACGCCACTCACACAAGCTGCGGGGGCTGGGCATGAAGACGTGATGAAGATACTTCTAGAGCGACGTGATGTTAACCCTGATTCACCGGATAGCAAGGGCCAGACACCACTATCATTGGCTGCCGAAGAGGGACATGAGGGCGTGGTGAAGATACTCCTGGCGCGAAGGGATGTCAATCCAGATTTGGGGGATGCTGTTCACTGGACACCACTACCAAAAGCCATTAAATATGGGCATGAAGGTGTGGTTAAAATGTTCCTGGAGCGAACGGATGCTAACCCCAATTACCCGGATCAGCTTGGCTGGACACCACTGTCATATGCTGCCCACTTTAGACAAGAGGGTGTGGCGAAGATGCTTCTAGGGCAAGGAGATGTCGATCCAGATTCGCGAAATAGCAATGGCCGAACACCATTATCATATGCTGCCGAAAATGGATTTTGGGATGTGCTGAAGATACTCCTGGAGCGAGGAGGCGTCGATCCCGATTCGTCGGATGAGGATGGCCAGACACCATTATCATATGCTGCCGAATCTGGACACGAGGGTGTCGTGAAGATACTCCTGGGGCGTGGGGATATTAATCCAGATTCGTCGGACGGGGATGGCCGGACACCACTATCATTTGCTGCTACTGGAGGTGAAAATGAGGGTGTGGTGAAGATACTCCTCGAGCAAGGGGGCGTCAATCCAGATTTGTTGGATAAGGCTGGCCGGACACCACTTTCATGGGCTGCCGAATTTAAAGATATAGACGTAGTGAAGATACTCCTAGAGCGAGGGGATGTCAATCCCGATTCGTCGGATAAGGCTGGCCGGACACCTCTATCGTATGCTGCCGGATCTGGACATGAGGGCGTGGTGAGGGCACTTTTGGAGCGAGGAGATGTCAATCCCGATTTATCAGACGAGGATGGCCGGACACCACTTCCACGGGCAGCCGAATCTAGAAATATCGACGTAGTGAAGATCCTCTTAGAGCGAAGTGATGTCAATCCTGATTCATCGGATACGGCTAGCCGGACACCATTACCATATGCTGCCGGATCTAGACATAAGGGCGTGGCGAAGATGCTCCTAGACCGAAGAAGCATCAATCTCGACGCGTTAGATAACGCTGGCCGGATATTATTATCATATGCTGCTGGATCTGGAAACGAGGGTGTGGTGAAGATACTGTTAGGGCGAGGGGATGTCAATCCCGATTCGTCGGATAAGGCTGGCCGGACACCTCTATCATATGCTGCCCAATCCGGGAATTGGAACGTGGTGAAGATAATCCTGGGGGGTGAAGATGTCAATCCCGATTCATCAGATAAGGCTAGCCGGACACCACTATCATATGCTGCCCAATATGGAGCAGCCGATGCGTTTAAGATACTCCTGGGGCAAGGGGGCATCAATCCAGATTCGTTGGATAAGGCTGGTCGGACACCATTATTATATGCAGCCAGGTCTAGACATTGGAGCGCGGTCAAGATACTCCTACAGCGTAGGGATATCAATCCAGATTCGTCGGACGAGGCTGGCTGGACACCACTTTCATGGGCTGCCGAAGCTAGAAATATGGATGTAGTGAAGATGCTCCTAGAGCGAGGGGATATCAATCCCGATTCGTCGGATACGGCTGGCCGGACACCACTATCATATGCTGCCGAGTCCGGGAGTTGGAAGGTGGTAGAGATAATCCTTGGGTGTGAAGACGTCAATCCTGATTCGTCGGACGAGGCTGGCCGGACACCACTTTCATGGGCAGCCGAATCTGGATATGAGGACGTGGTTAAGTTGCTGCTAGAGCGAGGGGATGTTAATCCCGGTTCATCGGACGAGGATGGCCGGACACCACTATCGTATGCTACCGGGTCTGGACATCAGAGGACGGTGAAGATACTCCTTAAGCGAGGAGATGTCAATCCCGATTCGAGGCAAAGAGGTGGCCTGACACTACCCCCACTCGCTGCCCTAGCCACGCACAATAGCACCATTAGCTCCCCATTAGAACCAAGGCCTGTTAGTTACCAGCTACCACCAATCATCGACCTCATCCAACAAATCCCCGCCTTTTCTGTCCATGCTTCCGAGAGAGTACAATTAGGCCTGGTATCACAAAAGCAATGTATTATTTCCGACACAAGACATGACGTTACGGAAGTCATTTCTTTCCCTCACTCCTACAAGCCTCCACCGATTCAACTTAAATCACCCCCATCCGCATCCGTCCCCCCTCGGACACTCACATCCGACACTACCCCCGACCCGGCTATCTTGCAGCCTTCCAGGCCACTAAAGCGCCGTAGAGAGACCCCGCCGTTTTTGTATCCTTTTAAGCGCTAGAATTTCCCTTCATCTTATCATCCTAGGGCACTCCTATTATCTAAATTCACGAGTATCCCCAGCTTTCCCACATAACAGCCATATCAAATACACACCCACAGCTTCATCACACCCTCCCTTCTCTCCACCGTCTAGTAGGAACTAGTATCCATATGTGCTCTATGAAACTTAGTTTTTAGTCACTACTACTATATCAATTCAGTTCCTCATAACGTACGCGATGAAGACCTCACCTTCGAACCGCTACAATTCGCAAGGAAATACACGCTAGAGCTTATTTTCCACTGCCCATTTTGCCTATCTCCTATTCCTCGTATGGCTTCCTTCTTCTTACCCTTTCTTTTTGCCTCGTCCTGATTCTTGCCTCCTATGAGTAGATACGGGTGGCACTAAGTTACCTCTAGTTCATAAATATGATCGCGATTTCCTTTGTTTCCTTCTTTTTTCTCTTCTTTGTTTTTTCTTCTTCCTTGGTTCCGTTTATTTTGGACTGGGAAACTCCGGGGGGGATATATTGCACGATTGAAACTTTAGGAATGGCCGTGGGTTATTTAATGTACAATTGTATCGGCAACGCTTTTTCCTCATTTCCCCACTTTTTGATTTTAGAAGAGAAGCGAGTTCTTGAAATTTGTTCAAACTTAGATCTAGGGTGTCTTTTCAAGATGTTTGTATATTACCAGTATCTTATCGCTACCTGTTTCAATTTAACCGATATATGAAGTACAATACAGTACCCGGATGGCCTATTCGCTTGGATCCTTTGGGCAGTGCGAAACATCCAAATATGGTGTTGGGCGCTCAAAACAAAAGTAGCTACTAAACACTCTGGGGACTTGAATAATTTGACCATGTGCCAAGGAGTCCAAATTTCTTCTTCTGGAAAGGGGAAAAAAGACACCCTATGCCCAGAGACACAATACAAAAAAAGTAAAAATACCCAACCTTACTAAGAGAGGCAACTCCAACGCCTTACCGCATATATACGCCTGGCAGCGACTCCCACTACTCCACTCTGCCGAAGGGATAGACCATGGTATCAGGTGTTGGGCTGTCGTAAGTAATATTAACTTTATTGAAGAAAAAGAAGAAAGGAAGAGACTGTAATTAACGTCATTCCCTGCCATGCGGCGCTTCACCGGGATGTGGCTCAGCATGGCAACCACCAGAAAACTAAAACAATATTTTACTATCTACATAACTAGTAGTGATATCATATTGAAAATTTGTTACCAAGTCCTTTTAAATATGGAGAATCAGAATATCTAGTTTCCCTTTTTTTAATAAAATTTCTTTTCTTGTTATAGTAGTTTTAGGAATTTTTGTTTGTAAATAAGAGTTATAAGACTACTCATTTAACATGTTGTGTAAAAATTGAAATATATATAAGAATACTTTTCTAGCTTGATAGATTACTTATTTGGGGCTTATACTCTTAGTATAATATGATTCTAATGTAATTCACAAGCCTATTGGCCTGTTATAATAATGAATGTATTGGAGAAAATCTACATAGAAAATATGCTATTTTGACTATTTGCTATCATTTCCAGAAGTTAGGATATGAATTTGGTGCTTTGGAATCTACTTCACCAATACTGGTTGACTAATTATGAAAAGTTTGAGGCAGAATGAAAAAGTATTTGATGCTTAGTACTGAAGCACCAGAAATTAATATAAAAATTTAGTGTATTTGAAGCTGAGATTTGAAATATCTATACCAAAGTACCCAAACAGGCTAAAACCTATTCAAATAGGTTTAAATATGTGAGTAGAGCAGAAAATATTACTTGTAGACTATTCTGGCCTCTGTAGCCTACATGGTTTTGGCCTGTAACTAGTATTTCACCTTGAATTTCTTTACAATTACTAGAGAATGATATTTGTAGGACATGACCAACTGATTTGAAACTTTATATAGTATATTAGATCACTTGAAAGAAGTGTATTACAAATTATTGGAATATTACATTGAGTCCATAAGTAGATATCATGAAATCAAGTTTGTAACTCACATATTTCACTCCATTTTTCTATATGCTCCAAAAGCCCCCCAAAATAGCCCCACATAAATGTCAAAAGATTTAACAAATCAAATATGCAACTTAGGGGATCTCATGATATACTTGAACTACCATATTTGAATTGCTTAGGAGTTTTGCAAATGTACTAGGCAAATTTGGAGTAAAGTGAGAATATGGGGCCAATAAAATTTATTATTTAATAAGGACTCCATATTCTGATTCTCCATATTTAAAAGTACTTGGTAACAAACTTTCAATATGATATCAGTATTATTTATATAGATAGCAAGATATTCATTTGGTTTTCTAGTAGTTGCAATGCTGAGCCACATCCCTGTGATGAGCCGCATCGCAGGGAACGACATTAAACCCTAATTGTACCTGCAGAGTCTTATTTGTTCCAAAATTGCGATAAGGGATAGAGTGTGCCTAATATCCATGGTATCAAGGCTGATAACTGACATCTTCTAAGTTTGGCTCAAATTACTTAAGATTTGAGTTGACCCTATGATTGAAATTTTTATACCGGTGGTTACAAGCAATTTCTTCCCTCTTAAACTAGACTTGATTTAATCCGTAGCCCAATGATACAAATCCCAGTTCTTGCAATCGATCGTAACATTAACCGTTCCCCTCAAAGAGACCCTTCGCTGCTCGGCAAATGTCCTCTCCCTTCCCTTGCAGATGCGGCAGCACCACCGGGTGCCAAATAAACCCAGACTTTACCTCGTGATCCAGTACCTTAGCTAAATATTTGTAATAATAATTTAGGGGACCTCAAAAGAGGGGGCAAAGAAAATACACTTAAAACCTTGCACACCATTCTTCAGTATAGGTAACAGCCTTTATCCTCTCGGGCATCCATCTTGCCAGGCTGTTAAAAGGGTCTGAATCTAGTACCTCCTAGCTGTTGGGCAGGATCACGGCCGAGAGAGAGGAGATCTAAGTGAACAGGTGTCTTGTAATTCCTATAGAAATACAGAGTGAATAAAACAGGAATAAAACAGAGTGGAAACCGAGGCTTGGAAATGGGTGTAGGCATAAGTTAGGTCTGTTACGCAAGTAGTCACTCTAATAATATGTGGGATATCGTAAGCGAACTGACTAAAGGCGCGACAGTCAAACACGTCAACACAGAACTAGAGTGGGCTCAATAAGGGAGGTAAATCAGAAACTTCATTCACTCTCTCTCTCTCCAAACTAACTAAACGAAACATAAGAATATATAGAGTATAAGGAAACCACTTTAACCATTCTATCATTCCCTACACTCTTCCATGCATATCTCCATCTCTCTGTATACTTTCATATAGATGATAAAGGAAAGACAAAGCCAATGATTCCTTTATCACCTTTCAACTTCAGAACAAAAGAAATGATAAACAACATCCTGTTAACATCCCGCATGCCCACATCCGCCAACTCTAACAAGATATTCCTGCAGCGTGGGGATATCAATCCCGATTCGCCGGATGAGCGTGGCCTAACACCACTCGCACGTGCTGCGAAGGCTGGACATTGGGGCGTGGTGAAGATACTCCTAGGTCGAGGGGATGTCAATCCGGATTCGGCGAGCAAAGCTGGCCGGACACCACTATCGTATGCTGCTACTGCATTTGGAAATGATGGCGTGGTGAAGATGCTGCTAGAGCGACAGGATATCAATCCAGATTCGTCGGACGAGGCTGGCCGGACACCACTATCGTACGCTGCCGAATCTGGAAAGGTGGCCGTCGTGAAAGTACTACTACAGCGAGGGGATGTCAATCCGGATTCCTCGAATGAGGATGGCCGGATGCCACTGTCATGGGCTGCGGGATCTGGAGTCTACTGGAATTTGACCGAAAATTATGAGCGTGTGGTGAAGATGCTCCTAGAGCGAGAGGATGTCAATCCCAATTCGTGGAGTAAGGCTGGCCGGACACCACTATCATATGCTGCTACTGCATATAGAACTGAGCGCTTGGTGAAGATACTTCTAGAGCGAGGGGATATCAGCCCAGATTCGTCTGACGAAGCTGGCCGGACACCATTATCATATGCTGCCGAATTTGGGCACGCGGGCGCCGTGCGGATGCTCCTTGAGCGAGGGGATGTAAATCTAGATTCATCGGATAAGGCTGGTCGGACACCACTATCGTCCGCTGCCGAATCTGGACATGGGGATGTTGTGATGACACTCCTAGAGCGAGGGGATCTCAATCCAGATTCGTCAGATAAGTCTGGCCGGACACCACTATCGTATGCTGCCGAATCTGGACATAGGGGCGTCGTGAAGGCATTCTTAGAGCGAGGGGGTGTCAATCCCAATTCGTCGGATATGCCTGGCTATACACCACTATCATATGCCACCGGATCTGGACACGAGGGCGTGGAGAAGATACTCCTAGAGCGAGGGAATGTCAATCCCAATTCGTCGGATATGGCTATTTCCCACCCGAGACACGGCGTTACGGAAGTCATTCCTTTCCCTCAATCCGACACGCCTCCACCGAATCAACTTATAGCACCCCCTCCACATCCATTCCCACTCCCACACTCGCATCCGCCACTACCCCCGACCTAGCTCTCTCGCGGCCTCCCCGGCCACCGAAGCGCCGCAGAGCAACCCAACCACAGCTGTACCCTTCTCAGCGCTAGCATTTCCCTTCATAACATCCTCGGGCACTCCCACCATCCTTTTTTACAAGTATCCCTGACTTTTCCACATAACCGCCATCGCAACATACACACCCACCTCCGCAACCCACCCCTCCTCATCTCTACAGTCTAGTGGGAAACCATATCTACATGTGCACCATGAAACTTGGTTTCCGGTCAGTACTACATCTATTCATTTCCTCATAGTGTTCCCGACGAAAACCTCACCTCCGAACCGCTATAATTCAAAAGGGAAAACACTCTGGAGGTCATTTTCCACTCCCTATTTCCCATTCCTCGTCTAGCTTCCTTCTTCTACATCCTTTGTCTCGATTTTTACCTCCTATGACTAGATACGGGTAGCACTAAGCTAACTCCACTCCAAATGTATCATAGCGATTCCCGTTCTTTCTTGTTCTTTTCCTTCTTCCTTTCTTTCTCTCTTTTTTCTTCTTCCTTGGCTATGTTTATTTTAGACTTAAAAGGTAAGTTACGGGGGATATATTACATAATGGAAATTTTAGGAATAGTGGTGGGTTATTTAATGTTCAATAGTATCGGCAATGCTTTTTTCATCATTTTCCCACCGTCGTTTTTTTTTTTTGGAAGGGCAGAAGCCAGTTCTTGAAATTTGTTCAAACTTAGATCTGGGGAGTCTTTCCAGGCTGTTTATATATTCCCTATATATTATCAGTGTCCCATTCCATTTGACTAGTAGATAAAGTTATTATGGCAGTCGCCACAAGCAATTTCCTCCCTCCTAAACTAGACTTTATTTAACATGCTGCCTTTTCCGTTAACAACATTAACCGGGCACCAATGATCGATGGCAACACAGCTCTCCCGATCACCTCGCATTTTCAACACCACTTAAAGAAATTTCTCTAGATCAAATTTTAATTTCTACTATGTATTATACTATGTATTTTACATTTTATATCTTATCCAGTTTAGTTTTCGTGATGCTAGGATTAGTGGGGGGGTGGCCCTAGTTTTTCCTGCTAGTTGATGCACAATGAATCTTGTCAAAGCACAATCTTATGAAGCTGGAAACCCTTGGTTCCTGCAATCGATAGTAATAGTAAAATTGCCCCTTGAAGGACTTTGCTTTTTTTGTTTTGCCCTTTCCCTTCCCTTGCGGATGCGAGTGTACCGTGGGGTCATATAAACCAGAACTTCGCGTGGCGATCAAATGAGGTAGCAAAACTTCTCTAATAATAATTCAAGCGACCCCAACAAAGGGGGGCATAAAATAGGCTTAAAATCTTTTACCCGTTCTCCAACATCAGTGATGGCCTTTATCCTCGTAGGCATTCATCTTACCAGGCTATCAAATAGTCTGAATCTAGCAACTCCGAGTCATTGGGTAGTATAAGGACGAAGTAAGCGCCGGGACTTAAGCTAGTTGATTTTTTGCATTGTTTGAATATATGGAAAGAGTGAGAAGAATTAAGGGAAGTGAGGGGTCTAAAAGAGGCGAGGACCTTGCTGTTAGGCACCCATCACCGGATGTCACTCGGGACGACGGCGTTAATTGATTCTGAGCCCAACACACAGGTAAACCACTACCCACAGTATACTATAAGTTATCCAACTATCAACAACACCATCCTATATGCTTCCCACCCCGCGGGTAGAGCCATATGGGGAATTTAAGATACGAATTCAGGCTGTACTTGCCTCTATTCGAGCTACTTTATTCAATAAATTTGTTTTCCTTGCCAGTGCTTACCGACCCGTCTACAGCTAGCAGGAGATAATAATTCGAAAATGAATGTAAAGTAGCATGCTATATACCCGGGTAGGGACAAAAAAATTCGGAAAACTATTTCTGCCTATCCCATACAAATCTCTATAGAAACTAGGGTTATGTTTATCCCTACTGGTATTTGAGCGTGGTGGTCACCTGATAGGTTGAGCCACAAAGTCCTGCTATGCCACAAAGTTGTATTAAGCCATAAAACGACTCGAGGGAGGAAAGTTTAGTTGAGCCGCAGTGTTGGACACTAGGCATCTGGGCGCTTGCAGAGCCTCAGCCCTCCCACACAAACCTCGGTAAAAACAAGAAGCAAAGAGATTCTTATGATACTAACATAGTACAAGTATCATTACCCCCTCTTCTGATCTATTGTTCTCGACAGAATAAACCACGCATCAATAAAAAAGGCAAAAAATTAGCCATGACAAGCCCCCTCCCCCACCACCATTTTTAAAACCTGGCAAATAAATTCAAAAATCTAAGTACAGGGTATAATGCATCGTAGATATTAATACTTGAGTTAGAGAAAGCCCTTTGGGTGGTATTGCAAATGCTGAGCGATGAGGACAGCTGCGTTGCCGCCAATCGTTGGTGCACGGTTAATTTTGTCCACAGACAATACAGAAAACGAGACCACCCACTGGGAGGGGGCCGGTAGGCGAGACAGTATATGTTCTGCAGCATATCATTGCCCGACTATTATCATAAACAATATGTCGGTAATGTTAGAGGGATCTATAACATGGGTAAGGCTGGACAAGAAGCATTAGATCTTGGAGTGGTTGTCTCCTTTAGCTGGAGAAAGGCACTGGTCTGTGAGTGAGGGCCGCATGGATGGCCTAGGAAACTGGCTTCTCCGAACGGGCGGGTTTGAGAAATGGCATGCAAAAGGGAATTGTTGAGAGGTATCGGGGGTGTACAAGGGGAAGCGAGAGGTATCACGAGTTCAAGAGGAGAGCAGCCTCCAAAGGAAGCGAACGACTTCTATTGCTAGTTTAACAAAGAGAAGGAAGTGAAGAGTGAAAGGAAAGAAAAGAAAAGAAAAGAGAGGGAAATACTTGCCGCTGAGAATGGGTTCTTAGTACAGAGGCATTCGCAGAATCGCAAAGTTTTCGCTCCATCCTGAGTACTATACGCAATTGGAAGCCTTTCGCCAACTCCCTCGAATATTCAGTATGATAAATTGTCACAAGAGCTTACAATATCTTCAGAGGCATATCTGAACATAGTTACCAAAAAGGCTCTTCTTGCCCTGTTGTTGTAGATAGGCATTGTCTTTGAGGAACAAAGGGTACAAGAACTTTACGAAGGCGGGTGTATATTGAGGCGGTAGTCGCAGGGTGAGTGAAATCGAAGCTGTGTCGATTGGGGGTGCAAAGCAGGAGAGCAAAAGGTCGTGTAATGGAAAGGTAGGAAGGTACTATATTGTGAAGTGGGTTGAGTGAGTGGATATGAGTTTCATCTCAATTTCTCTGATGGAGCCAGGAGCCTGAAGAAAACACTGAAAAGCAAAAGAACAAAACTTAAAAAAGTGCCGATCGCAATAGGCTCTAGGTGCAGTGGCAAAGGCTAGAGGAACAGTAGGCTAGTCCACTACCGTCCTTCTAGCAGGGAGCAGGCAAGGAGATATATCTCTTATCTAGCTCACAACAACTGAACACTCCCGAAATTCGGGATACCTCAAGAGGCACATGCGGCTGACAAAACTAAATCCCCAATGATCTCAATCAATCTAGGAATATCTTGATATCGCATGATGCTCCGTGACCCCTCAAGCCTCTGCTCCAGCAATGTCCGTACGCTTGTATACCTAATGGCATAAGGTATGAAAGGGCCTATGGAAGGGTGTGAAAACAGCAACCCACTGCTAAGTGCCAAACCACCGGAAACCACATAACCACATGCCTATAACCGCTAATCTCCTAGCCGAATACCCGCATACTTACATATTCGCATATCCTCTCAACTGCATAACCCCATGCCCTGTTAGCAACCCAACATTTAGTTGTTAGAAAAATGCTTAACCGTAGTCATGAAACTTTATCTCTAGGGGGGTCTAAGGTAGAGATGTTCCGTGAGGGTGATGGTAACATGAGAGAGGAGATGGGGGTGATGAAGCAGGATGTATTGTAGAATAGGTGTGGGGATTACCGGCAAGGAGTGGGTGGAGGGATGCTGAATGAGGTGAGCGTGAAGGTAAGGATGATGATGAGGGAGTAGCGATGTTCAGGGTGGGAATGAGGAAGAAGGCAAGGGAGTGGGGACAAGGGAAGGAAGAGGGGATAGCGAAGTTAAGGGAGAGACTGGATATGATGATGGGGAAGCTTAGAAGGTTGGCGAAGGGGATGATTTTAGGGAAGAATGTGGAGGTGGTGGTGTGATGATGGCGTTGGATTGCATCGCCAGGAGGGAGGGGGATTAATGAGATTGGAGAGTGATAGTACAAGTACTTGAACTTTCCTTAAGATTTCGCGGTAAGGCCTGGTTTAGGAGTTGTGAGCTTAGGCAGTTAGGGGCGGATGAGGAATTGAGCACACAGAAAGCCCGAAGAGAACAAGCACCTAAAAGCAAAAAAAAAGTATGATGCTAATGGTGAGTTCAATAACCGTGCTAAGGTTGTGGCTCCGCCACAACCCCCAAAATGCTCGCTTGCTCACATCTTCGGGCACCTCTTCAAGGTGCCCCACAGCTCAACGTCAGATTCGGCTCAACGTCAGATTCAATTTTGTATGTGAATTTACGAATTATGAGCCACCACCAAACATCTCCTAATGCATGAAATGTCTTTCTGGTTTTCCCAGACTTTGTTTTAGGCCTTTGCAAATTAGCCTCTCATTTTTTTTTCCCACCCTTTTACAGCAGATCTAGCTCAATGTCACTTCACGCTTAACCCAAAATAAAAACCCCTCTAGTGAAAACAAAAACTGTAAAGGAGAGGAAAAGAACTGGGAGGCTTGTTTGCAAAGACTTAAAACAATGTCTGGGAAGCTAAAAGGGCATTTCATGCATTATAGAGTGTTTAGTGGTAGTTGAAAATCGTTAAATTCACATACAAAATTGAATCTGACGTTGAGCCGAATCTGACGTTGAGCTGTGGGGCACCTTGAAGAGGTGCCCGAAGATGTGAGCAAGTGAGCATTTTGCGGGTTGTGGCAGAGCCACAACCTTGGCACTGTTAAGCGAAGATTGTTTGAGTAGATTCCACCATCCTTGTCCAGGCAACAGCAGCGGGAGTAGGAAATGCCTAGGCACTCAGAGAGACCGGGAGAAGCAGCGATCGCAGGGAGGCTTGACAAATTGGTAGGTATGGGTGACCGTACTTGAGTAGAATTCCATAAATAAATCACGCACCATATTCAACATCTCTGTTTGGGGAAGCAGTGGCTACGAGTAAGATCTATGGTTTGTAATCGAACCAATGATCGCTACCCTGTTGCTAAGTGTGCCGAACTTTCAAATGCGCCTTATTTACGGAATTCTCCGGGTACTCGTGCAGTACTCGGCACACCCAAATATTGGAGCTTAGCCAGTTAGCACCTTTGATTGGAACGCTACCTGTACTCGATTATGTTACGAATATACTGTAGTGAGGGTCGGTTGGGGAGTGCAGTTTTCGTGACCTGTTCCTTCATCCGCAATTAATTATGTAAACATATTAACTTATACTGTACTACCAGTAGATTATGGAATTGGTTAATTCGTATGGAAGGTGCGCTTCTGTTGGTTCCGGGCCGGGAAGGAGTGGTGCGCGCGGTTCATCTCTGCTGGTTCTGTGGGTATCGTTCTCACCCTGTCGGGAGGACGACTGGAAACGATGCTCCATCCAAGTCGCCAGATTGGAGGTGGGCTCTTTTAGGAGTAACATGCTAAAATAAATTAGTCTTACCCAAGTGACTCGAGCTGTGCTGGCAGTGCCTTGACTTTTGAGCTATCGGGGGGCTGAGCTTGAGTGCCTGATCAAACCGGTGGAATGAACCAAAGTTCCAAAAATATATTTGAAACAATCCGGCCCCTGCAAGTACTCTAGCGGTAGAACTAGCAGAAATGTGATCCTTTAAGGCTACGACTCCCTCAGAACACCATCTTTAAGAGGGGTATCGTAAGTTACCTAAAGTCTAAAGCTGCCTTATAGTATTGCCGAGGAGATTATCCCTACCGTGAGCGACGAATTTTAGTGTCTCCTGGCGCAGACCCCTAGATATATCCATTAGAATGGTGTATAGTCAGAGTTTTGGAGGCCACGAGCTGTCCTCTGGCAGTCGCACCCAGTTAAGCCAATTCAACCATACATATACTTTAGCAGACACTTCTGAATCTCAATGTAAGGACTGGCTAAAACCTTTTACACAGTTTACTAATAATTTTCTAGCTTCACCTAAACCCGAGACCAACGTTGTACTTAGCCCAAGCGACCAGAATTGGAACAGGCCATGGAAACCATTTACTTTAAGAGTGCCGACAATCATGGCTTCCCTCCTCATTACGGTTGCTCTAATCGCACTTATAGAATATACCAATAAAGTCAGTATTGAAAAAAGGGCATTGTTCACTACAGAAGAACCCGGGGAATTTCCCGCGGGTGTAGTATTTTGTTACCGGTATCTACCTCAGATGATAGTTGTGGTGCTAGGGGTGGGCTGGGCTGCAGTGGATCTCGATGTGAAGCGACTGGAACCGTACTTTCAATTATCGAAACCCGAGGGAGCAACAGCTAGCAACTCGATATTTCTTCACTATCCTTTTGACTTTATTGCTTTTGTGCCCATCAATGCTGCTAGAAAAAGGTGCATTTTGGTGCATATCCACTCCGTCTGAGATATTCATAACTTACAATGTATAGGCACTGGAACGTTTTCTGGTCTGGGTTGGCCCTCTGCCTGATTTCCTGGGGCATTTCGCCTTTGAATAGCTCCCTCTTGACTACTCAGCATGTGACACAAGATATAGTGACATCGTTCACGCCGCTCAAAAAGCTCATCCCATTCGATAACCAAACGGAAGCTATGAGCGCTTCTTTCCTGCACACTAGCTATAGTGTAACCTGGCTAGGTGAGAAGGTGCATTCATTCATGACCAAGGAACTCATCGCCATGCCGTTCAAACCAGCAAGCTATCGGCAAAATCGAGATCGTTCAACACGGGGCAACGAATCTTGGACTGCACAGACAAGGGTATACCAAACGGAGCTTGCATGTACTCCTGCTGAGATAAAAGCTTCGGAGGGAACTATATACAGGTTTAGCACGGGCGAATGTGGTTACGGTGTCGAGCTTCTCGTTATGCCCAACAGCAACCGGACCATGATGTATATCGGATTTTCCCACCTCGGTATACAAACAACTATAGATTACAACTATTTTCAGGAAGATAAGTGTAGGGATGCCAACCTGTTCCTTGCTATCTGGGCCAAATCACGCAATGTTCATAATGGGAGCGATCAACTTGACCTAAACGCCCTGTACTGCAAACCAAGTTACTACTACCAAACCCATGAAGTCACAGTGGACGGGCCCGATGGCTCCATTCTGAAGGCTGACCCTGTTGGGAAGCGAATGAATTTTACCCGGGAAGATAAAATTATCGATATCGATCTCTTCGAGTATAATTTGGGCGTGGCCTCCACACCCCTCAATATGAATTCAAAGTATTTCTCATTCACAGCGCCGAGCTCTATATCGAGGTATGAGGATTGGGGCCTGGATAGCCCGACTGGACAGATCACGTACGTTATTGGATTGTCGCCGGGGAAGACATTCGACGACTTTAGAGACCCCATAACCTTCAGGAAGGGGCTGGACAAGATGCACAAGTTGCTTTTTAATAACGCCTTAGAGACATTGCTTGTGGATGACTCCGGTGGAGAGGAGATTGTGGGAAAAAGGGTTGTTACGAGTATAGGGATTGTAGTCGTCCCTGTAATTGCTCACATTCTGGCCGGGCTTCTAGGGTTGGTTGTTGTTTGTTTTGGTGGAGTGTTTCTCGTCTCCTACAATCGACAGAATAATCTAGCCAGTGACCCAGATAGTCTGGGAACGAATATGGCCTTGGTTGCCCACAGCGAGGCCCTTCTAAAAGGGTTCAGAGGCACAGATGAGTGCCCGGCTCCTCATTTGTCCATGGAACCTAGGAAATATAAACTTGGGACTTGGGGAGGTGGAGGTGGATGCCGACTGGATGCTATCGGGGGTGGAGATAATCCACTGGGTCAAAATCCACATTCTCATTGCACTGTCCCTCACAGTGGGAAATTGGTCGGCCCAGTTTCACTGAGCAGCTGGACGGGTCTTGCAGTAACACTTGCGAACATCGCCTTATTGACGTTGCTCATTGTCCTGTACAAGTCCTCATTGCGGTGGAATGGTAGAACTCGATCAAAGTCATCCAAGATTGCTCGGCATTGCTAACATTGTCGTTAGGTCTACCAACGCTTTCTGACAGACAACTCGTGACCCAGATTATCTTCTCTTTCGTTCCAACCATCATCGCTACACTTCTAGAGCCGTTCTGGGCCTTGGTTGGGCGCTACCTGGCATTGTATCAGCCATACACAGAGCTTCGCAGAGGGAATGCGTCACCAGTTTTCTCGCTGGGCCTTAAATACACAAATATTCCCCCTGTGCTCATCGCCCCACGTGCGCTCCGCCACGGTCATATAATCCTCTTCCTAGCGTCAATGATGGTCATCACGGCAAACTTCCTCGCCGTGGCGTTGGGTGGAATCTTCGACCGGAGTTCGCAATCGCTCACATCTGACATAATGGTTACCTACCCGTTCACCACTAGCATCAACACAAAAATCCAGAGGGTTATGTATGATGAGGTGGTTCTAGTGGAGTCATTCGCGAAAGAATTGGAGGAACCTTGGTTGGTTGTCAACACCAACGTCATTGAGGGCACAGATTTGCCGCCATGGGTCACGGATGAATTCTACTTTCTCCCGTTTAAGTGGGAGCAAGAGAGCAAGGCTGACCTGAGGACATCGGTGACACAAGGATATGGTGGGAGCCTGACATGCCAGTTACTTGTCGGTAATACTTTCCAACAGATTAGCAAGATAGCAGACCACAATATAGATATTCGCCCTACGTTAGAAATCAACGTTACCATGCCAATATCAGATGGAGGCTTCGTGCGTTGTGGGAATAATCAGACAATTAATGTCGACTCGTTGCAGCGAGGAACCAACCCCTTTGCAGTGGAATGGGTCTGGGGCCTCGAAGCCCCTGATGGAAGTGACCAAAAAGCCGTGGAAACCTGCGGCAACCTAATCCTGGCTGGCTGGGGCCGTGGGGAGGTGAAATTCGAGAATACTAGAGCTAACCCCTTCCTCCAAACTTTCACAACTATGCGGTCTAACACTACAATAATCTGCAGCCAGCACATCTCCACCGGTGAGTTCAGGGTCACAGTAGATGGCGAAGGCCGCGTGAATACCTCCAAGCTCATCGGAGCGCTCAGTTACGATGACCCTAAAATATTCAACCACTCCACCTCAGTGGGGAACTTCACAGCGCAGCTGGGAATGCTCCTCCGTGCCCCCCCAAATCGGGGATTAGACTTTGGCATAATGCACAACGACAACTCAACCCATAGCTTCTCGCAGTTCATCGGCGAGTACCTAATTCACAAGACACTCTCTGACCCCTCAACCCCATCGCCGAGCTTCGAGGATGCGCAGCAGGCTCTATCAAAATTCTACAAACGTTTCTTCACAATCCTACTCTCCCAGAACCAGGACACAATATTTGTCCCCACCGGCGACATGCGCAGATCTGAAATTGGCCAACTCGAATCCATCCAGTCGCGGATGTTGATGGACCCGGTGATGTTCTACATCGCGATCGTCATACTCGGATTCCAGCTAATTTCCGGTACTATAATCTTCACGAGGCCTAGGCGCTTCCTACCGAGGTTCCCGTATAATCTCGCTTCAGAGATTAGCTTCTTCTATGCGAGTTGTGCTCTGTCCGACGTTGCTGGAACGGAAAATATGAGCTCTGCTAGGCGCAGCAGACATTTGAAGAGATTGGGGGGGACGTATGGCTATGGGAAGTTTAAGGGGTCGGATGGGGAGATCCATGTTGGCATTGAGAGGATGAGCATGATTACTGGCTATAAGGAAGCAGTGGTGACCACGAGCGCAAGTTCTACAATTCCAGATACGACAACGATGGTAAGGACGGCAGGGGCAGTTACGAGAGCAAGTTCTTCACCCCCGGAGGAGGGGGAGGTTTCCGTGGAGGGGGCGGTTTCTGTGGCCGAGGAGGTGGTCGTGCCTTTTTTGACGGTGGAGGAGCGCGGTACCCGTGGCTGTAGCGGCAGGAGAGGATGACCCTGTACTTGTAGTGTAGATGCAAGTCCGTTCTTTGTGTTGGAATTACTACCAGTAGCATAGAGCCCGATGGATGTGTTTCTCGTCTGTCTTGTGGTGAATGGTGATCGACTGCCTTTCTGGTTTCTTGTTTCGTCTTGACTACATCTCTGTTTGTGTATGGAGAAAGTTGCTAGTTTGGCTACTTCCATTTTGTCTTTCCTGATATCCCATATTCTGCTTGTTCTCTGTCCTACTTTTTTTTAACCTGCTCGCACCACCCGTGTTTTAATATATATATGAAAAACGTAGAGGAACTTGGAGAGATAGAGGCGAATTTGTCAAATTGCTCCCTTTCCCCTTAGTCACCTGATAGAGGGCTACGCAGTGCCTCCTTTCCCTGACTCTGCTGCTACCGGTCTACTACTTCTACTCCTACAAGCTTTATTTTAGAAAATAAAAAATTCTATGGTGCCTTGGCCACTAGCCCATCTCTGTCATGTCACAAGTAGCCTCTGAGACCACAACCTAACGCCAGAACGATAGCTTTCCATACTCAATTCTCGAGGAGAAGTCACAGAACGTTAGTTTGTAGATAGAACGGATGCGGTAGGATATTATTTTCTAATTAGAACAAGAATTGCCGGATACTGGCAGTGTATTAGTTTGTAGATAGAATGCAACAACATACTCGATTTGTTTCCGAGTGGTTGGTTTGGTATGATTCTTAGCCATGAATAAAGATGCTGAATCCCACAAACCTGACCCGATGATTGGGTGTTTTCCGGAGGCCTGGTTGGTTGGCAGCTTAGCTGTCCTGCCTCCCGCTTTGTACCGAATAGAAAAAATATTTTGTGAAGATTTTGCCCAATTTGGCTTGCTGTCACACACCATCCAAGTCGTTCTTGGATGCTTACTACTACCGTACCGTACTTGATTCTTTAATCACACCGTCAAGCCTTCTAGTGGTATAGTACCGCATCAGGATGAGCGTTCTTAATTGGAGCACGAGACTTTGGGCTAGTTCTAAGGCACCAGCACTATACTGGTCTTAGGCAAGAAGTATCTAGAGACAGGAGTTTGAGAAGGAGGCCTTTATTGGAGAGAGTACTGTAGAAAGAAGTTTGGCGGATAAAATTAAATTAAAAGGGTTAAAGAACAAAAGTCCCCCCGCTATCCCACTCCTCCCTTATTCTCACCCCGCCTTTTCTGTTATCACCCTCTTCATCCCCCCTCTCCATCCTCTCTTTCTATCTTCCCCTTATATCCCTGCTTCTATCCCCGCTCTATCCCCACTCCCCATGTCGGGCGCTCCACTGCCTGGCCTTGAGGCTAGACAGTTCCCATTGCACTTGCCTCTTGGGCAGATGTGGGGGAGGGTCGCACCTCCTCCTTAGCAAACTTCCCCAACTCAAGCCCCAGCTTCTTCGGTAACTCCTCCAACCTTCCCCCACCCGCGTGCTAGCTCCTTCTGGCACCTTGAACTCCTCCTGCTCACATGCCGACCAAGCCCTGAGCCCAGCTTCGCCACCGGCCGTAACGAACTCGGTGGGCAAGCGTTTAATGCGGTCGTTGGCTATAGTGTTGTTCACGAGCCAACCGCCAAGAGACTCGAGTCAGCTCGTTGACCCCTGTTCGAGCCCGCCGTCAAGAGATTCGAGCCTGCCGCCAAGAGATTCGAGTCCCCTAGGCTCGTGAACAACACTATTAGCTAGCTTAGTTTAGTTAGGTGTTAAGAGTCGTGAGCGTGAGATCAAGTATCAGAATGAGACGAAGTACTCCCCTCTAAGTTGTGCGATGGTGATCGAACTCATGAGTGCTGATATGCTGTTGGCGTTACGTTTCGTTTCGCAAGCGCTGTTTCGTTGTTTCATAGCCTGTGTTGGCTACCTACTAAGCCACGTTTAATAGTTACAAAATTTAATAGAGTGAATAGGGGAAGTACGGAAATACCCGATCGCGTCAGCTATCTTTGGGAATCTTCAGGTATCCTCCGGTATCATCAGGTATCCGTAGGCATCTTCAAATATCTGCTGGCACCTTCAGGTATCTATAGATGTTCTCTACGTGTTAGAAAATATTGACTAGTCAAATGGAATATACCGAAAGCCTACCGGCACCGCCAGGCACCTATGAAGCCTAGCCTACAAAGAGCAGGTTTCTCTAGAGTCCATTACGGGGCGGGGTGAGGGCAGGGGTAGGGAATCCCCAAAAAAATATGTCCCGCCCGATGCCGTTCAGCGGAGCGGAGAATGGAGTCGGGGGCCAGCGTTTTCGGGGACCCAGGAGGCCCAGCCCGTAACGAGCGCTAATGGCACCACAAGCCGTAGAGAGGGGACATGTAACCTCCCTACTTTTATTTTTTAGATTGGCTAAGAGCCGTCAATAGGACCATTTTTACCACAATGGATTCAAGATTTGCACGCAACCACTGTATGGTAAGGGCTCTTACCCTCAATCACTTCTTCTACTATACAAAGTTCAAACCAAGCTTTTCTTAATTACTCACTGTTTCCATAGATCATAGTACTGAATCTCAGCTGAGCCAAATGAAGATGGAGCCTCGCTTACATTAGGGAGTGGTGATAATAGGTTCACAAGTATCAAATCGTTTGTCTCATCTTCGAGTGATAATACATGACCATATGCCACAATCCTGGTATTCAATAGCACTTATCAATCCCGTAATCACATCCCTACTACGTGCTATCTTCTCCAGGAAGATCTATAAACTTGCATTGATAGGTTGTTGATTTGTAATGTGGCAAACAGCTTTAATATCCTAGCACCGCCTCTCACATGCAATCTTTTAGAAAGATTGGACTGGCCTACCCGATTAGTCATAGCCAGAACTGGTCAACCTGGTCCTGCCTCCAAGACTTGACCCGTCTGCCTATTGGGATACCTGGATGTTAAGTCTCACTAAAGATGCCTTGCGGATGGCCCTCCCCGGAGTAACTTTTGAACAAGGAAAGAAGAAGCTGGTAAATAAATTATGATCGCACGCGCAGAGTCTCGTGCATGACACTTTTCATTGTGAAAACCGCGATAGTGGATGGAGTGTGTTTAACATCCATTGTATATAAGCTGGTAGTGGAAGTCTTGTAACTTTGACTTAAATATTCATGATTTGAGTAAGATAATTTCATGCTTAAAATTATTATGCCAGCTACCACAAGCAAGTTCCTCCCTCCTAAACTAGACTCGATTCAATATGTAGTCTTGTCCGTTAACAAAATTAACTGGGCACCAATGTAGATGCAACACAGCTCTCCTTACACCCCACATTTTCAACACCGCTCAAAGATATTTCTCTAGACCCAATATTAATTTCTATTATGTATTCTACTGTATACAGTATTTGACAATTTATAGCTTTTCCCCTTTAGTTTTCATTAAACTAGGATTAGTGGGGGGGGGGGTGGCCCGAGTTTTTCCTGTTAGTTGATGCACAGTCAATCTTGTCAAAGCACAATCTCATGAAGCTAGGAACCCTTGGTTCCTGCGATCAATAGTAATAGAACAATTCCCTCTTGAAGGACTTTGATTTTTTTGTTTTACCCTTTCCTTCTCTTGGGGATACGGGTGTACCATGCGGGGTAATATAAACCAGAACTTCCCGTGGCGATCAAATGCCGTAGCTAAACTTCAGTAATAATAATTCAGGCGACCCCAACAGAAGCAGGCAATAAAATACCCTTAAAATCTTTCACCCATTCTTCGGCATCAATGATGGCCTTATCGTCGAAGGCAAGCATCACCGGATGTCACTCGGGACGACGGCATTGAGAGATTATTAGCCCAGCACAAAGGTAAAACACTACCTATACTGTATCCAACTATCAATAGCACCATGCTTTATACTTCCTAGTCTGCGGGTGAAGGCGTATTAGGAATCTGAGATATGAATTTAGGCTGCAGTTGCGTCTATTCGCGCTACTTAATTCAATTAATTTGGATTCCTTGCCAGTGTCTACTGACCCGGCTTCAACTAGCAGGAGCTGAAATTCGGAAATGAATGTAGTACAGTAGAATGCTAAATACCTGGGTAGGGACAAAAAAAATCTGGAAAACTATTTCTGCTCATCCTATTCAAATTTCTATGGGGACGAGGGTTATGTTTATCCCTACTGGTATTTGAGCGTGGTGGTCACCTGATGTTAGGTTGAGCCACAAAGTCCTGCTATGCCACAAAGTTATATTGAGCCACAATGCGATTCGGAAGAAAATTGAGTTGAGCCGCAATAATTGTTGGTATCTAGGCAGGCAGCCGGGCGCTTCCGGAGCCTCAGCCATCCCGCCCAAACCTCAGTATATAAAAAAAAAAGGAAGAGACCCTTGCTATCACTCTTGACATAAATTTGATGGATATGTTGTGCAGCATATAATTGCCCGACTATTATCATAAACAATCATGTCGGTAATGTTAGAGGCATCTATAACATGGGAGGGCTGGACAAGAAGCATTAGATCTTGGAGTAGTTGTCTTCTCTAGCATTTGGGGAAAGGCACCGGGCTGTGAGTGAGGGCTGCATGGATGGCGTAGGAAACTGGCTTCTCCGAACGTGTGGGTTTGAGAAATTGCATGCAAGCGGAGATTGTTGAGAGATATCGGGGGTGTACAAGCGGAAGCGAAAGGTATCACTAGTTCAAGAAGAGAGCAACCTCCAAAGGAAGCGAACGGCTTGTATTGCTAGTTAAACAAAGAGAAGAAAAGAAAAGAAAAGAGGGAAATACTTGCCGCTGAAGATGGGCTCTTAGGACAGCCGCATTCGCAAAGTTTTCGCTCGCTCCCTCCTGAGTACTATACGCAATTGGAAACCTTTCGCCAACCCACTCCCTCGAATATTCAGTATGATAAATTGTGATAAGAGCTTACAATATCCTTAGAGGCATATCTGAACACAGTTACCAAAAAGGCTCTTCTTGCCCTGTTGTTGTAGATAGGAATTGCCTTTGGGGAACGATAGGTACAAGAACTTTACGAAGGCGGGTGTATATGGAGGCGGTAGTCGCAGGGTGAGTGAAATTGAAGCTGTGTCGATTGGGGGTGCAAAGAAGGAGAGAAAAAGGTCGTGCAATGGAAGGGTAGGACGTTACTATATTGTGAAGCGTGTTGAGTGGATATGAGTTTCTCCGCGATTTCCCTGATGGAGCCTGAAGAAAACACTGAAAAACCAAAGAACAAAACTTAAAAAGTGCCAATCGCAATAGGCTCTAGGTGCAGTGGCAAAGGATGGAGAAACAGCGGACTAGTCCACTACCGTCCTTCTAGCAAAGAACAGGCAAGGAGATATATCTCTTGTCTAGCTAACAACTAAACACTCCCGAAATTTAGCATACCTAAGGAGGCACATGCGGCTGACAAAACTAAATCCCCAATGATCTCAATCAATCTAGAAATATCCTGATATCGCATGATGGTCCGTGACACCTCAAGCCTCCGCGCCAGCAATGTCCGTACCCCTCTATACCTAATGGCATAAGGTATAAAAGGGCCCATGGAAGGGTGTGAAAACAGCAACCCACTGCTAAGTGCCAAACCCCGGGAACCACGAAACCACATGCTCTATAACCGCTAATCTCCTAGCCGCATACCCGCATACTTGCATATTCGCACATCCTCTCAACTGCATAACCCCATGCTCTGTTAGCAATCCAACATTCAGTTGTTAGAAAAATACTGAACCGTAGTTATGAAAGTTTATCTCTGGGCGGGTCTAAGGTAGGGGTGTTCGGTGAGGGTGATGGTAACATGCGAGAGGAGCTGGGGTGATTAAGTAGGATGTATTGTAGAAAATCGGGGCGGGGATAACCGGTGAGGACCAGGTGGAGGGATGCTGAACGAGATGAGGGTGGAGGTGAGGATGATGATGAGGGAGTGGCGATGTTTAGGGTGGGGATGAGGAAGAAGGCAAGCGAGTGGCACGGTCCACAAGGACAGGAGAAGAGAGAGGGGAGATAGCGAAGTTGCAGGAGAGACTGGATATGATGATGGAGAAGCTTGGAAGGTTGGCGAAGGGGATAATTTTAGGGAAGAATGTGGATGCGGTGGGGTGATGATGGTGTTGGAATGTATTATCGGGAGAGAGGGGGATTAATGAGATTGGAGAGTGATAGTACTGTACTCGTAATGTCTTGACGTTTGTGAACACAACTGCTATTGCAAAACGCCAAAATTCAGCTTTTTTGCGCGGATCCTGGCATCATGCAATATTGGTCGTGTTCACAAACGTCAGGACATTACGAGTACTTGTACTTTCTTTAGGATTTCGCGGTAAGGCCTAGTTTAGGGGTTGTGAGCTTATCCAGCCAGGGGCGGACGAGGCGTTGAGCACACAGAAAGCCGGAAGTGAACAATGGCTTAAAAGCAAAAAAAAAAAGTACTCGCGCCGAGAATAAGTCCTGAGACAACAGGCGCAACCGCAGTTCCCTACAAAGCTCAACTCTCGGAATACAATAATGACTTAAGTTGATGCCAGAGCCAAAATAAGAGGTCCTATTACTAAATGCCGGGCTCCTAGAGAGAGAGACTCTAATATCGAGGCCTTAGTATCAATAGCTATTATCGCTGTGGTTGCGATTGTAAAAGCTATCGTAGTTTTCGTGATGGGTGGATTTCGCGGAGGATCGTGGTGGCGCTCGTTGTCTCAGGACTTATTCTCGGCGCGAGTATGATGCTAATCGTGCGTTCAATAAGCGAAGATTGTTAGAGTAGATTCCACCATCCTTGCCCAGGCAACAGCAGTGAGATTAGGAAATGCGCAAGCACTCAGAGAGACCAGGAGAAGCAGCGATCGCAGCGAGGCTTGGGAAATTGGTAGGTATGGGTTACCGTACTTGAGTAGAATTCCGTAAATAAAGCACGCACCTTATTCAACATCTCTGTTTGGAGAAGCAGTAGCTACGAGTAAGATTTAGTTTGTAATCGAACCAATTTTTGCTACCTATCGCTAGGTTCTTCTAACTTTCAAATGGATCTAATTTACCGAATTCTACGGGTACTCGTAATGTCCTGATGTTTGTGAACACAACTGCTATTGCATAACACCAAAATTCAGCTTTTTTGCCCAGATCTTGGCATCATGCAATAGTGGTCTATTTCAGGACATTACGAGTAGTCGAGCATAATATGGTGAAAAAATTAACCACACACCAAACCACACACCAATGATCGACTGCAACGCAAGCCTCATCAGACTGCAGCACCCCCTAAAGAAAAAAATTTCTCCGGATCCAATATTAATTTCTACCATGTGTTCAGTTAGGTATTTACATTCTTAATCTATTTTTGGTTTCATGATATTGGGGCCGGTGGGGGAAGGCTGTTGTCGGGCCGTTTTTTTTCCTGTTCCTTGATGCGGGGTAAATTTTGCCAACGTACGGTACATACAAGTATTACGGTTTTGGTTGATTCGAATAGAAGGTGCGCTTCTGTTAATGCCAAACCTCGCTGAAGTGCGCTCGTCGGAGAAGGGAGGTGGGCGCAGTGCTCCTTTATTGGTTGGTACTGGTGTGTTGTACTTTTCTTGTCGGGGACCATGCTGCCCTCAATTCAAGTAGGTAGATTGGAGGTGAGATACTTTTGGTGCCCACACACCAAGACAAACCAGCCTCAATCTAGCTACTGGAGTGGTGCTGGCAGTGCCTTGACTATTGACCATCGCTCACCCTCGCCCAAACCGGCTTTTTTTTTTTAAAAAAAAAGAGATTATTTCTATCTATTGTTACCCCTTCTTTAATCTACAGAAACCACGACCACTGTCGGCAAGAAAAACGATAGGCAAGAATGATGAGTTCTACCGCATATCAAAACTCGACCATTATCATAAACACAAACGTTGGTAACGTGAGGGACAGTTATAACAACGTGGTGTCGGATGAGAAGCGTCAGATTCTAGAGTGGTTGTCCCCTTTGGCACCTCGGGAAAGGCACCGGGCTGTGAGTGAGGGTCGCATGGAAGGAGTAGGAGACTGGCTTCTCCGAAGGAAAGAGTTTGAGAAATGGCATAGAGGGGAGGATAAGCTTGTCCATCCGGTGTTATTCTGTTACGGTGATCCCGGGGTAGGGAAGACATACTTGAGGTGTGTAGGATTAGGTCTATCGAAATGGCGTGCGGTACTAAATGTGGAAAAACTAGCTCTCTTGTGATAGATAGACTCTGCGATGCCATCGGCCAGGATAATGTGGCCGTTACTTGTGTATACTGCGACTTCCATGCTCACAAAGATCAATCTGCCACAGGTGTATTAGCGGCTCTCTTGAAGCAACTTGTCGCGGCCGTCGAACCTATTCCAAAAGAGATATTGGACGCCTTCCAACGAGCGAAACGAACGGTTGACGGTCGGACTCTCCGACTTCACGAAGTCCGCGCAATGTTCGTTAAATCTCTCTCATTTTTGCAACGGGGATTTATCTGCATTGACGCTTTAGATGAGTTCCCCGCAAAACATCGACCCGAACTTTGGGGCTCATTGCAGCACGTTGTCCGAGAGTGCCCAAACACACGGTTATTCGTTACCGGGAGGCCACACATTCGAGAGGAAGTTGCGAAATATTTCCCCGGATACCCCGAACTAGCGCCCATAAAGCCCACCGAGGGAGATGTTCGAGGATATATTACAATGAGGTTGCAAAACGACTCAGAGCCGGATGCAATGGATGCGGAATTGGAGGCCGAAACTCTTAGAATTATTCCGGACAGGATCTCCGAAGCGTATGTAGCATCTGTAGATAGTTAAGGTTATCTGCTAACCGTGGTCTCCGGATTCCTTCTTGTTTCCCTGACTATGGATGCAGTACTGGAAGATGCGACAATACATCAGAGAAGGCAAACGCTTCATAGGACGACTAACGGCTTAGGTTTGGACGATGCATACAGCACAACATTGGGCCGCATAAAGGAGCAGAAAGGAAACAAAGTAAAAATCGGAATGGAGGCCCTGATGTGGATTTCACGTTCCGAGCGACCATTAAAGGCGCAAGAGCTGTGCCATGCGTTGGCGGTGGAGGTAGGAGCTACAGACATTAATGCCGACAATGTCCCGTCTATAAGGACTTTGTTGAACTGCACTTTAGGGCTTGTTGCCATTGATGAACAAACATCAACTGCTCGTCTCCTACATTTTACTCTTCAAGAGTACCTTACAGCTCATCCTAACTTGTTCATCACATGTCACTCGATGATGGCCGAAATATGTCTCACTTATTTAAACTTTCAGTCTATATGTGAGCTGTCAACTGCTCTTGATACTATCCCGTCGACAACACCGTTTCTCCACTATGCTTCGTGTTATTGGGGATTTCATGCTAGGAAGGAGATTACGGAATCCGTGAAACACCTTGCGTTACGACATCTTGAACGTGGTGCAAACCACATATCGGCTGACATCCTCCTGCGCGAGGAGACTGTTAATTTCTTGTCCTGGTGGGAGAGCTACAAAGGCGGGCGTCCCGATATTAGGGGATTTACTGGACTACACTGCATCGCGTACATGGGGATTCCCGAAATCGGGAATGCTATGGTAGATTTGAACCGATGGGATCTAAACGGGCGCGATTCTAACGGCGCAACACCGTTAATATGGGCTGCTAAATACGGGAATTACACACTCGCGAAGCTGTTGCTCGAGCAGAGAGATATCGATCCCACCTCATCAGATAAGCACGGTCTAACACCACTCATACACGCTGCGAAGACTGGACAAGTCGAAGTGGTGGAACTGCTTTTGGAGCGGGAGGATGTTAATCCCAATTCCTCGGATAAATCAGGCCAGACCCCTCTATCACACGCTGCCGAATCTGGACATGAGGGGGTGGTGAAGAGACTCCTAGCCCGAGGGGATGTCAATTCCGATTTGTCTGATAAATCTGGCCGGACACCATTATCATATGCTGCCGGATCAGGGAGTGAGGGCATTGTGAAGATACTCATGGAGAGAGGTGATGTTAATCCCAATTCATCGAATGAGAATGGCAGGACGCCACTATCACATGCTGCTGGATATGGAAATGAGGAGGTTGTTAAGTTACTCCTGGAGCGCGGGGGTGTCAATCCCGACTTGCCGGACGCGCACGGCCAGACGCCAATCTCACTTGCGGCCGAATCTGGGCATGAAGATGTGGTGAAGATACTCCTTGAGCAACAGCACGTGAATCCCGATTCTCCAGACGAAGATGGCCGGACACCCCTCTCATATGCTGCTGGATCTGGAAGTGAGGGTGTAGTGAAGATACTCCTCCAGCGAGAAGATGTCAATATCAATTCCTCGGATTGCGATGGCGAGACACCACTAGCATATGCTGCCGAATCTGGACATGAGGGGGTGGTTAAGGTACTCCTGGAGCGTGGGGATATAAATGCCGATTCCTCAGATGTGTGCGGGCAGACACCGCTCTCACTTGCTGCCAAATGTGGGTATGAGGGGGTGGTGAAGGTACTCCTCGAGCGAAGGGACATCAATCCCGCTGCATCGGATAAGCACGGCCGGACACCATTGTCATTTGCCGCTGAATCTGGAAATGTGCGCGTGGTTAGGATGCTGCTGGAACGAGAGGACGTCAATTCTTGTTCGTCAGATAAATCCGGTCGGGCGCCACTGTCGTATGCTGCGAGATCTGGACATGAAGGCATTGTGAAGATACTCCTAGAGCGAAGGGACGTCAATCCCGCTTCATCGGATAAGCGCGGCAGAACACCCCTGTCATTGGCCGCCGGATCTGGACATGAGGGCGTGGTGGAGGTGCTTCTGGAGAGAGGGGACGTCAACCCCGACTCGCCTGACAAGTATGGCTGGACACCACTTTCATATGCTGCTGGGCGTGGATACGAGGGCTTGGTGAAGATACTTCTGGAGCGAAGGGGCGTGAATCCTGATTCTTCGAGTAAATCTGGCCGGACACCATTATCATATGCTGCCCGATCTGGACATGAGGGTTTGGTGAAGATACTCCTGGGGCGAGGAGACGTCAATCCCGATTCATCAGATAAATCTGGCCGGACGCCATTATTACATGCTGCCAGGTCCGGACATGAGAGCATTGTGAAGATATTCCTTGAGCGATGGGACGTCAATCCGGCTTCATGGGATAAGCGGGGCGGGACACCATTATCCTTTGCCGCCGGATCCGGAAATGAGCGCGTGGTGAAGATGCTCCTGGAGCGAGGGGACGTCAATCCTGACTCCTCTGATGAGAATGGCTGGACACCACTATCATTTGCTGCCGCACGAGGGCACGAAGGCGTTGTCAAGATACTTCTGGAGCACCGGGACGTCAATCCCGATTCGTCGAGTAAATCTGGCCGGACACCACTATCATATGCCGCCAGATCTGGACATCAAGGCGTGGTCAAGATGCTCCTTGAGCGAGGGGGTGCTAATCCCAATTCGTTAGCTACATCTGGTCGGACACCACTATCATATGCTGCCAGATCTGGACATGAGGGTGTAGTGAAGATGCTCCTTGAGCGAGGAGATGCCAATCCTGATTCGTCGGATAGACATGGCCCGACAGTGCCGACACTACCCTTACTTGCTGCCCCAGCTGGGAACAATGGTGCTAAGAGCCCCTCATTAGAACCAAGCTCTTTGGCTCACGAAATATCACCAAATATCGACCCTACCGAACAAACCTCCGTCCCTGCTGCAAGTCCTTCTGAGAGTGTACAATTCGGTCAAGTATCACAAAAGCAAGGTATTACTTCCCACCCGAGACCCGACGTTACTGAGGTCATTTCTTTCCCACACTCCGACAAACCTCCACCGATTACCAGTCAACTTGTAGTATCCCCCTCCACATCCATTCCCGCTGCCACACTCACATCCGACACTGCCCCCGACCAAGCTCTCTCGCCGCCTCCCTGGCCACTGAAGCGCCATAGCGCAACTCCACCACTGTTGTACCCTTCTAAGCGCCAGCATTTCCCTTCATAACATCCTCGGGCACTCCTATCATCCGTTTTGACAAGTATCCCTGACTTTTCCACATAACCGCCATCGCAACATACACACCCACGTCCGCAACCCACCTCTCCTCATCTCTACAGTCTAGTGGGAAACCATATCCACGTGTGCTCCATGAGACTTGGTTTCCGGTCAGTACTACATCCATTCATTTCTTCATAGCGTACCCGATGAAGACCTCACCTCTGAACCGCTATAATTCGAACCGAAAGACACTCTGGAGGTCATTTTCCCCTGCCTATTTCCCATCCCTCGTCTAGGTTCCTTCTTCTACATCCTTTCTTTTACCTTGTCTTGATTTTTACTTCCAATGATTAGATACGGATGGCACTAAGCTAACATCAGTCCCGATGTATTATAGCGATTCCCTTTCTTTGTTTCTTTCTTTCTTTCTCTGTTTTTTTCTTCTTCCTTGGTTACGTTTATTTTAGACTTAGAAGCTACGGGGGATATTTGGATGATTGAAATTCTAGGAATGGCCGTGGGTTATCCAACGTTCAATAGTCTCCGCAGTGCTTTTTTCATCATCCCACCTTTTTTTTTTCAGGAAAGGAGCTGGTTCTTGAAATTTACTCAATACA
Source organism: Tuber borchii (assembly GCA_003070745.1). NCBI lineage: Eukaryota > Fungi > Ascomycota > Pezizomycetes > Pezizales > Tuberaceae > Tuber > Tuber borchii. The sequence continues at coordinate 143,289 of NESQ01000228.1, forward strand.
GTCTTGTCCGTTAACCAAATTAACCGGGCACCAACGGTGGATGGCAAGACAATGCTCCTGATCACCCCGCATTTTCAACATCACTTAAAGAAATTTCCCTGGAGCAAATATTAATTTCTACTATGAAATACCTACATATTTTAAATTTTATACCTTTCCTCTTTAGTTTTCTTAGTACCAGGTCTAGTGGGGGGAGTAGCCAGAGTCCCTCCTGTTAGCAGAGTATAATAAATTTTATCAAGACACAATCTTATTAAGCTAGAAACCGTTAGTTTCTGTAATCGGCAGTAATTGTAAAATTCTCCCTTGAAGGACTTTGCCTTTTTTGTTTTCCCCTTTCCCTTCCCTTACGGATCCAGGTGTCCCGCAGGGGTCATATGACCCCATAACCTCGCGCAGCGATCAAATGCCACAGCTAAATTTCTGCAACAATAATTCGGGTGACCCCAACAGAGGCGGGGAATAAAACACGCTCAAAATCTTTCACCTGGTCTTCAGCATTAGTGATGACCTTTATCCTCTTAGGCATTCATCTTCCTGCGCCATCAAATAGTCTAGATCCAGCAACTCCGAGTTGTTTTGCATGGTATAAGGACGAAGTAAGCGCCGGGACTTAAGCCAGCGGATGTTTTGCATTGTTTCGAAATATGGAAAGAGTGGAAAGAATTAACGGAAGAGAGAGGCCTAAAAAGAAGTGTAGACATCGGCCCAAGCGTCACCAGATGTCACTCGGGTAGTGATTATGAGCCCAACATACAGGTAAACCACTACCTATACTATAAGTTATCCAAATATCAACAGCGCCATCTTTTATGCTTTCTAGTCTGCTGGTAGAGCCATATCAGGATTTTAAAATACGAATTCAGGCTGCACTCTATTCGCACTACTTAATTCATTAAATTTATTTTCCACTACTAGTGTTTACCGACCCGGCTTCAACTGACCGCAGCTAATTATACAGAAATCAATGCAAAGTTGAATGCTACATCCTTGGGACAATTTTGCTTTGGAAAACTATCTCTACCTATCCCATACAAATCTCTACGAAGACGAGAACTCCTAATTTTAGGTTTAGTGACACAATCATGTCAAGCCACCAAGTTAAATTGAGCCACAAAAATATACGAAGCAGCAGCGTTGAGTTGAGCCGCAATGATTGTTGCACCAGACAGCGGGCGCTTGCAGAGCCTCAGCCCTCCCGCCGAAACCTCGGTAAAAACAAGAATCAGGGGCTCCATGCTAACATACCAGTGGCGGGAAAAAGTGGAGTTCACACCAGCGGCTCAGCGCATGCCTCATCACGGTACCAACCACTTCGATCCACCACTACACACGAGCGACATTATGCCTTTCAATACAGATGGTAAAAGACGAGAGTTGACGACTCCAGAACGTGCACGAATTATCGAAGCCCACAATCGAGGTGCATCCTGGCGGGAAATCGAGCGGCAATTACCTGTTACTGCCCGGGGGGCGCAGAAGGTTTATGATAGATGGAAGGAAAAAAGTGCAATCAGGCACACCAAACACCAAGGCCGTCACAAGAAACTTAGCGAGAGTGATGAGCGATATCTCTTGCAGTTAGCAAGATGAAATCCTCATGCAACCCTGGGTTAAATTACGAAGGATTCGCAACTCGGAGTAAGCGACCGTACAATGGACACTCTACTTTGAAAAAATCAGCTCTTTGTGCATATTGCGCGGAGAAAACCATGGTTGGATGCAAGATCAAGACGGTGGCGGCGCTTCTTTGAGCGACAATACTAAAAATATATGGCTGCTTGGTGGTGATCCCATGTTTATACCGATGAGGTATATGTCGATTGTAGCCCTAAGAGGTATATGCGTACCTGTAACTGGTATAGGTTACTGGTTTGGTTTCGAGTATCGTTTGATACTCTATATATTTTATGTTTGGTTTCGAGTATCGTTTGATACTCTATATGTTTTAGGTTTGGCTTCGAGTATCGTTTGATACTCTATATATTTTATGTTTGGTTTTAAGTATCGTTTGATACTTTATATGTTTTATGTTTGGTTTTAAGTATCGTTTGATACTTTATATGTTTTATGTTTTGTATCAGGATATCGATATGATACCTGATTTGTTTTATGTAACGTTTCAAGGCTGCCAGTTTGGAAGCCTTATGGTTAGGTTGTTATAAGGCTCTGGTAGCCTGACAAGTGTATTTAAAAGACCTGCTATTCTCCGGACTTAGAGAAAGCAGACTCCGACAGACAGAGTTTTCAATATACTTGGTTGAACAGTTACTTCTTCAGTTCGCTTCGAGAATCTTGAGGATTTCAAAGTTGGTCTACCAAACGCCTACTATTAGGAACTACTTAGTAGTTGCGATATAGTAAGAAGTTTGTTACAACAACCTCGTCCAAGCCTCCGGTACTTAGCCTCACTAGATAGCCCGCTTTGCTATAGAGCTAGTATCGTTATCCTCATAGAATACGGCACCACCCTGTGGAACCGTTATATTTTTTTAACTTCAACAAGTTATCAAGATTGAAGAACAACAAGAGCCTAGCGGGAGCAGCCTTCCCCCCAAGAAAGGTCAACAACAACGGGCTAGGGACGCGAAAGGACGATACATCACGCACTTTCAAAACAACAGTTCTCGATAGACGAACCTGGTAGACAATTAGCCAGAGATAGCGCCCAACGAATCCTATCAGAGTCAGCACAAGAATATGCGAAGGAAGCAAGAGTAACCCCTGGCGGGTTCCCAGTATCTCCATCAAGAGAAGCGCCAAGCAGAGCCCCTACAGCTACAGCAGGAACAGGATCATCAAGCGGAAACCCAGCAGAGGTACCAGCAGACGATCCAAGCAGCTCAGATAGCACTGGCAGTAGTGATTCGGAGAGCATGTCTCAACAAGGAGGGTCCAGTAACCCTCCACCCGAGCCGGCAGACGAACCAGTTGTTCCTTCTAGACTTGTTATCAAAGTCCCGATACCAAAGAAGTTTACCGGAGATGGTGATGACCTCCAACCCGAGGCATTTGACTGATGGTACAAGTCTGTTCAACTGTACATGCGAATACATAAAGTACCCCAAGCATCAGATGGATCCGTAAACTATTGGATACTCTATACTGAAGGACGAGCCCAAGAAGCAGCTTTCCAAGCAGCAGAGTTATTTGGCGAAAACATTACTAGAGATCAGTTAGTACTCTATCTGAAGGAACGATTCCAATCATCCAAACAAAAGGATGATACCCTCAAGAAGTTCTACGATATTCGACAAGTCAAAGACGGACAAACTCAGAAGATCTCAATTACCTCAACAGATCTACTCATGTACAGATCACGGCTACCTGAAGATACGGTCAGCGATTATGCATTCATTCAACAATTCCACAAGAGCATGCACTCCAAGCTTCGACAAGATGTTGAGACGCAATACGGGGGTGATGAAGAAATCAATGAAGTAATCAGCCTGGCTGAAAGACTCGCTGCTATAAATCATAACACAGGAGCCTACCGGAAAAACCATAGTGAGAAACTACCAAAGACCAACAAGAGACAGGAGCCTAAGAAAACATTCAATAAACCCAAACAACAAGGAACGAAGAAGAAAGGAGCCTGTTTCACTTGCGGTGGTGAAGGACATATGGCAAGAGACTCTCCAAATTCGAAAGATAAGGACAAAGGTAAAGGCAAGGCAAAGATTAAAAAGGAAGCGTCCTCCAACATGGTGGAACAGCAAGACCAATTCGATGAAGTCTATATCAATTCAATGGAAATAGACAGCTACGCTTCAGCCAAAGCCACCCGCCCAGTGGCAATCAAAGCACATCATGCACTAGAAGGATCCATGTTCATCAATGGAAAGGAAGCAAGAGTGCTATTCGATACAGGAACAATCAGGGCAAACCTCATCAGTGCTACATTTGTCACTACCCACAGAATTCCATGCAGGAATATAGAAAAACCAACTAAGATCCACATGGCTATGAAAGGTTCACGATCCGAAAGTCACAAAGAATGTATTGTGGATATCACAGCAGGGAAGTTACAAACGAAGGACAACAAAATAATTGTTGGAAACCTAGCGAAATACGATGCCCTGATAGGCATGCCGTTCCTCCAACAACATCAGGCCACAATTGAGTGCGGTGGCTTAGCAATTACATTCCCCAGGCAAAGAGTTAAGATCAACTGTACACCCGCGAGCGGAAATATCTGTGTAGCTGTGATCAGCACTGAAGACATCATGGCTGAACACCCTGAGATGTTCCCAGAAAAGATCCCAGAAGGACTACCGCCACTGAGGAAGATTAACCATCATATTCATCAGCAAAAGTTCACATTTGACCCTCATACCTCATGAGGGATAGGGGGTATGGGGGGCCAAATTATAAAACTCAAGTTGTTGTATCTCTCGTCCATGCCCCATAACTCCGGAATAAATCCGGGGTTACGGGGTATTTTTTTTTGCATCGGTAATTTCGTTGACATGCAACGTTTTCTGGACGCACTTCGTCCTCTTTGAGCCGTTGCACGGTTCATTCGCGCTTGACTCTTCTACCTTAGTTTATCCGGCATTACCTCTCGCGCCAGGAATTGTTCCGTTATGGATTTCTGCCCCACGACTCAATCATGCTTCCCGACAGCCCAAACACGCCGTTGTCTGGTCCATTCCAGCTTTGACCTTTCCCCTATAGTTTATCCAGCATTACCTCTCGCACCACGCATTGTTCCCTTGTTGATCCAAACATCCTGTTCTGAATTTCCTATTGACAAACTCTTCGCGACTCCGAACGTCCGCAATGCACCGTTCCCCGTAGTTCTTCTGCTTTCCAAATTCTCGCTTATTTCTCCCCTTCCTCCTTGCCATTGCCCCATGACCTAATCCAGCCCCAATAATTTCTCCGTGTATACAATATCTAAGCGGACGCTATTCGTCGCTTTCGCGACGAGAACCGTCCATTATTTAATGATGCGTGGCCTTGCCCTGGCTTATTCCTTCACTGTTCTCGCCTTCCTGCCTTCTTCATGGCTTCTTGGGACTTTCCCTCGGCCCCAAGCGACTTTCCCCTGATGTCTTTTTTCACAAACTGGGTTGAAGTCTAACTCTAAGTGGCATATTCAAAATAATAATAATAATAATAATAATAACCTCTTTTATTTGTTTATTTTATTTAAATCTACATTAGTCCCTAATAGGACGTTACTCGTCCCCATTCAACTCCTCTTCGGGAGCCTCAACTGCCTCCCCCGCTTCGGGATCTGAATGATCGTCCTCCACCTCGCTTTCCTCATCGCCTGAAATCTGCAAATCCAAATATCCTGCGGCTTCTCTGTCCTCCAGTGGGGCACGAGACTCCTGATCCGGTATCAATCCGCCCTCCCGCAGCATTTTCTTAATACGTTTTTTTGTATCTTCAACGAGTTTATCTCGCACTCCTGGTGGCAGTCTTTGCCAGGTAGCACGCTGTCGAAGATAGACATCTAAATTTTCTAGTGAGTACGATAGGCTTTACAACGGCGGATTTGAACCTTTAAACGAGTCAATACTAACTTTGTGCTGTCAGAGCGGAAAAATCTGGAGGTTGAACAAATGATCCGGAACTCCAAGCCTTCAGAGAATGATACAGACATGCCGTGGTAAGGCATATCAGGACGTCGTTAGTACGATTAAGAAATGATTTATCGGTCCTCCCTCGCATTCTCGAACCCCGGTACCACTTATGAAACAAGAGTTTTGCTATCTCTGGCGCAGAAAAGCGCCAACCACAGTCCTGTCTGGGTAAGCCTTATCTCGTCTCACCGTGGACGATCTGAGTTTACTTACTTGTTGTTTACTTGGGTGACATGTAAACCGATCATTTTCGAGCAAATAGGCAACTCGCGCCTTTATTTCGGCCGGTGGTTTTTGCGAGAAGTCATACAGGTCCTCAATCATGTTCTTGCTCTCTGAAACTAGATGTGACCTGGCGCTAGACTGCCTCGATTTCAACTAAATGTATCTAATTAGCCGTGATCAGTCTCCAATAGGACGTTCTTCGTCAATTATAGGACTTACAAAAGTCATTGCCCGCCTTTCCATTACCCTATTTCCCCAACCTAACTTTCTAGCTGCCTTTACCCAATAACCTTCCAGAAGCGTATCGTTTTCGGCAGGCTTTACAAAGGGATTAACAAACCATGTATGATACCGGACCATATTTGCAGCGTTCTCAAAGATTATCCTCGCCTCACCCTGCAATGTATTGCTTTTTGCCGATAGTGTGATAGGGGTCCCGATATTAGACTCTGGAAAGTCTGGATCAGCTATACTACGTCGTGAATGGGACGGCATAATTTCTTCCTCTTCAGGCATATCAGGAATATAGGGTGAGAATTGTGATGAATCGTCTCTGAGATAGCCGGAATGTAATTGTGCTGCCTGCTCTTGTGATGCAAGCCCCTGCGAAGGGCCATTTAGAACCCCCTGTGAAGGGCCATTTAGAACCGGCGTTGGGGTATCCTCCGTACTCTTTCTTATAAGCATGTCAATTGAAAAAATTATGAGATTTACTTACATATCTTAACCGGCTCCTGACTCTCCGTGGAAGTGGCTGCGGGAGTGGTTCAGTAGGACGTCGTTCGTCCCATCGGCGACGTCTAGGAGGAATGTCATCATCATCGTCAACATCTGTAGGTTGCTCTTCCTCAAAATGAACTCGTCGTTGTGTTTCCGGTGCTGGCGTTGAAATATCCGCGAAGGCTACCGGAGGTCTCGACGATGATGCCTGGGCTCGGGGGGCTAGTCCTACTACTCTGGTCAAGAATGGGATATTTAAGTCTTGGGAATGCTCACATTGGCCTCCAGAAGGTGTGACTGACCTCTGCTCGTATTTCCATTCATGATTGCGCGTTTATATGAAAGAACTAGAGGAGAAAAAGGAATTAGATGTAGAGATAAAAGCTCCGACAGGAATCGAACTCACGGCATCGTATTGGGGACGAACAGCGTCGTATTGCGGACGAGCAAGCTTTATGTTATTGTTACTACACGGACTCCTAGCTATGACCCAAGGTCCGTGAGAATCATTGGCATGGGCTCGGACTATCCTACAGCCATTTGGCTCCGAATGTCTCAAAGGCTACGTGCACGGATGGCTCTGAGCCGAATAGAGACTGTCTATTCGGGATTGCCGGGACAGGCTTTCATATGCGGGGCTAGGATGAACATAACTTATCATTTCAAAAGATTGAATTATACATACTAGGATAGGATAAAGGATAAAAGGGACGTTTAGCGTCCCAGAAAAGCTTTCTATTGCACTCAACTAATTCTAAAAATAAAAAGACTGCTAAAAACAATAAAATCTAAGACTACCGGGTAAAATATAGGAAAGCCGGATGACAGCGCAAGCAGGATTAAGACAACGATTAATAGATAGAAGCAAAGCAGAAGCAAAGAAGCAAAGCCCGTAAAACCAAAGAACAATTACCCAAAGGCTCAAAGAAGACGCAGCCCGGCACAAAACGAGTCCCAGAAAACCCAACAAATGGATAGAAACGAGAGCAAAACAAAGTAAGAAAAACCCGTGAAACCAAAGAGAGCCCATCCGAAAGACCCAAGAAGACACTACCCGGCACAAACAAGCCCCAACCCCCCCGGCGCCGAACCCATGGATAGAAATGAAAGCAAAACCTAAGAAAGCCAGTGAAACAAAAGAAAAAACCACCCAAAAGCCTAAAGAAGACGCTGCCCGGCGCAAACAAACCCTAGGCATTGCCCCCATTGCCCCCATTGCCCCCATTACCCCACCCCATCGCCCCCATTACCCCCACCGTTATCATCAGCGCCTTCCTCAATAGCGTCATGTACTGACACCTCACACCCGGGAGGTGGGATCCCCGGGGGAAGAGCCACCATTGGGACATCTTGTCCTGCATATCGGCTCATATACGCCGGCCCTGTCTCACTCGAGCGCGCGAAATCAGTTCCCGGGAGTGGGTCTGGAACCTAACAACCCTACGATCATTGCTCAGAATTCTCCTCTGCCAGCCGTTGTGGGACCTAGGAAAGGCCCTTCTACGCCTTGCATGGCGCTCCACATCGTCCTCCTCATCAGAGTCAGATTCTGGCTCAGTGTAGAACTCGGCGACGTCGAATTGGCCGGGGAAGAGATAGTTCCGGCTGTGCCCAACAAGAGGTGTATTAGGACGAACAGGGTCCCCACCATCAGGAGGGCAACAGCTGCTCGGTGGAGGAAGCAGGCGACAGTAAGGGTGGAGCACTGGGAGAGACGAAGCCAGGCATTGACCTGATCGTCGTCGATCAACTCGATCTGGTCGGCGCCATCGGGAGTGACATTCAGGCCTTGAATGTCGCGGAGAATTCCAATGAACTGCCGGGGATGCTCGCCGTCCTCTACGTACCGACAGGCAGCTTCGCCGAGCTCCTGTAAAGTGTAGTGCCTGAGAACCGCCAGCCAACTCTTGTTTGGCATAGCGTTATTACCACGGTTTATCCATGGGAGCTGGCGAGCCTA
>NESQ01000229.1:0-151774 GCA_003070745.1 Tuber borchii
GGCTAGGGATTTAGACAACCCGAGATATTTTAAATATGTGAACCTTTGAGTTAGTTATAGGGATTGAAGAGGCTGCAACATTTCTGGTTTAAGGCTTCTCCTACCATAAAGTTGGATGGAATCTTGGCGCCTTGTCATCCGGATACTTGTGGAATGCGCAAGTACTGTAAACTAAAGTGGGCTGGAACAAAACTCATGCCCTCAATTCACGCATATATTTGTCACATATTCGAGCGTACACTTGCTCTTATACACCCCCGGGGAGACAATGATACTGGGGGCCGCTGGTCGCAACATGACGCCAATGGGAGTAGGGGAAGAAAGCGCTTTATCGAAGCATTGTGAAAAATAAAAGGTTACTCCTATCGGCATAGGGCGGGCGAAGAGAGGCGGTGTCCATCAAAAGATAATGTCTTTATCTGGGTTATGCGTAGCTTAGCAACGAATTCATCAGACCCTCACGGAATTAAACTTGCCTTCATGAGGGGATTCTTCAATCCGCCGTCCTAAGACTAGACACTTTACCACCACTGTACTCGTACTCGTACCATGACATTTGTGTTGTCCTGTGGGAACGTTTTAACCAACCGTAGACTGTCTTACTGTAATCCCTAACCTTACGGATCGACTGTGCATACTGGCCCCCGCGCCCCACAGTTTCTCGGTCAACCGACTTTTCTCGCTTTTCTCCAGCCGAAAAACTTCCTATTAGTCAGTATGTTCTAAGCACTTCTATGGCGTGCATATTGTAAGCATGAATTTTCCGAGGCATATTTAAGCTGCATGGCATCATCAACCTTGGCATCATGATCTTTCTTCAAGTAACCGTCCGGGCACCAATCTACCAGTTCTGCACCATTGCTCCTCTTACAAACCTCTCCCATCACTTCTATTACGCGCTCCCATGATGGCGGCTGAGGCATATCCTTCTTACCCGCCGGAATTGTCCCAAACGCAATTATCCTATCTCCTGCAAAACCTTATGGACTACTCGCTTTCCCATGGTTTGGCCGTTAGACCCGCGGAATCTTTTATTTCGAAGGAGCTGAGCTCGAACGGAGCACTTGCTACTCATGCTCCGGTTACCCTGTTTCCGAGCCCGTTTTCGAGGAGCTGCTTGGAGGAAGGGAGGGCGGTGCAGAAGGATTATAACGAACTGTATGCCAGGGTTTCCGGGAATGAAGAGTGGCTAGAGAAGATAATAGTTGAGTAAGTGGAGAAGTAGGGTTCGGTGAGACCGCGAAGTCGACCGCTGATTTTTTATAGACTCTCTGAAGTCGATGATTTCATGGCGAGGCTTTACAAAGTTCACTTGGATGTCAAAGCTGAAGGCTTTGTGCAGCCGCTTTCGCTAGGCCTTTTCCGCTCAGACTACATGATTCATAACCCCGCGGAGGATCCTAATGCTCTTCCCGTGATTCACCAAGTTGAATTTAATACCATTTCTTCCTCGTTCGGGGCATTGTCTACTAGAGTCTCTGAGCTACACAGACATCTTGCGAGGATGGGAGCTTATCCTTCAGATAGCATCATTAAAACTGAAAACATTCCCGTAAGCCCTGCTCTACCAGAATTAGCAAAGGGATTGGCAGTCGCCCACAAAGCCTACGGAAGTGGTGGGGAGGGAAGATCTACAGCTATCCTTATAATTATCCAGCCGGGAGAGAAGAACATTTTCGACCAGAGGTGGTTAGAATACGAGCTTCTCGAGAGACATAGTGTTCAGACATACCGCATTTCGCTTCCAGACGTCCCTAAGCTTACAAAATTGGCTTCTGGTACCCGGGCTCTGATTTATTCCCCGCCGCAGGCTCCCAACACGCAGATCGAGGTTTCTACGGTCTACTTTCGCGCAGGATACGGCCCAGAAGATTACGCCGGGGAGGATGACTGGGCTGCGAGGACTACCCTCGAGCGTTCAAAGGCTATCAAATGTCCATCCGTGATTACCCAACTTGCCGGCGCTAAAAAGATCCAACAAGTCCTAGCCGTAGATGGGGCTGTCGAGGAGTTTCTCGCGGATCGAAATGTTTCTTCCCGGGTTCGGGGCACGTTTGCCGCTATCCATCCACTTGACCAATCGCCTGCCGGTATGGCAGCTCGTAAACTTGCACTTGAGAAACCGGATACATATGTTCTCAAACCGCAGCGGGAAGGGGGTGGGAATAATATCTACAGAGGAGATATTCCCGGCTTTCTCAAGTCTATTCCGGAGTCCCACTGGAGCGGGTATATCCTCATGGAATTGATTCAGCCGCCGGCACTCGAGAACACTATTATAAGGAATGGCGGACTAATGAGTGGGGGTGTAGTTGGGGAATTGGGTGTCTACGGCGCTATCTTGTGGAAAGACGGAGAGGGTGAGGAGAGAGGGAAGGGTCTCAAGGAAATCGTGATGAACTCGGAGGCAGGTTGGCTACTCAGAACCAAGGGGAGACAAAGTAACGAGGGAGGTGTTGCAGCAGGTTTTGGCAGCGTAGATGCGGTTCTCTTGGTTGATTGACGTTTTTTTCTTTCTCAATTTCTTGATCTCTATATCTCTCCTTCTTTCAATCGGGCATTATCAGGGTTTAGAATGGGGTATCATATTTGTAGAGGATAGGACTACGGCTGCGTTTAATATACCCATATCATTTTCACTTAATGTAATACCGGTACCGGTAGCCCGTCTCACCGGCAGTTTATAATACATTAGAGACTAAGCTCACAAGAGAAGCTCCATGCCCTTATATATCCACGTGCCCCATGGGTCCCAGATTCGGATGTTACCGTGACTTAGTCGGGAGGGCTGTCACCCGAACTGTAAACCCCAGTAAGAAAAAATTAGCTTGTCTGTTGTGAGGTGGTAGGTAGCTTTGGGTTTCCTGTTGGTTTTGGAAATGACCGTGGGGGCTATTCTAGAATCCTTATGCCTACCAACACCATTACACAAGTACCCGTATAAGTAGTCTAGGGAGGGTTTAAAGATTACCTACCCAATTATAGCTAGGTCTTGCGGACCCATACGAGATGGCATGTAAGGGTTCATCTCGGCGGTATTTCACAAATCGGTGGGACGGCAGCAGGTATTTCTGGGGCAGAGAATTTTACCAACTTTCCTAACGAGCGAAGGACACACAAACAGGCCATTAACTTTCTCTCTTTCTCTCACCTTTCTTTCTTTCATCCCTTTCTCTTCACCCTTCCTCAAAATTACCAATTGATTCGGATCCCATCATATATCACCAGTTTTGCCTTAGTCTGCGCATTAAGTTACAGTACTCGAGTACATTGATTCTTAAGCAACTTTTCCCTCCAATCAGACCAATTACATCGCCAAGCCACCAGCCTAGTCCAAACGCGGTTTCTCGCAGCCAGCTTACCCACTGAACTCTCTTCCCCTGAGCACCGTAACAACGGCGTTCTCCTCGCGCACTCGTTTCCCTCCCTCCTCCTCCTCTGACTACACTACAACTAATACCAGTTCTTCATCACAATCACCCACGCCATACTACGTCCGACAGCCAGCAACCCGACTCCTAAACCCTATCAACTACCTCTCCCGACCACAGACTGCCGCGCTCCCCCCGATCCACCGCCTGCCGAGATCGCATCGAACATCCTCGCTTGCCGCCGTACGCTTCTCCGATTCCTCTGAGGTTTTATTGGATGAAAGCAGTGCGGCGGAAAACCGGAACCCCTTTAATCACCCACGCTACGAGGATAACTTTCGACAGCTACTCCCCTTAGACGGCCCTCGCGTATTTAAGGGAGGAAAAGGTCGTAAATACACCATGTCCCGGAGCACACCATTATCCGATGACGGGGGAGGGATCACAGATACAGACGCTGACACCAGTCGGAGCATGACGCCAAATATTAAGTTGCCGTTGCAAAAGATGGAACCCGCGGTAGTAAGGCAGAGCAGAGGAGGAGGAGGAGCATTGCGAGGAGAGGGACTTCGTAGGGGGAATACAAGTAATACTAATCGTTCGTGGCTGGGTGATCCAGACCGGGACTCGAGGGATAGCATAGAGTTGGAGGTAGAGAGGGGGGTAAAGCTGGAGGACATGAGGAACCACAGGGTGAGGCATCAAACGCTACAACAAGGCCAGCAACCAGAAGGCGGTATGCCTAGAATCGTGCCGAATAGACATAGTGGAATGCCTGCCATCGGCGACGAAGAATCGCGGCCGCAGACACCATCCTCGGTTACCAACGAATGGAACGACAGTCATCCATGCTTCCCTCACCGCAATCCATACGTCCCCACAAACTCACCGCTCTACGAATCGACCCGCATAATCAGGATCCAGCGCGATTTCATGATCAGCGGTGACCTTTCGCCCGCTTACTCCAACACCTTTCCAGATATATTGGAACCGTACGTTAGTGAGGAACGCTTCCGGATGGTCATCGCTCACGTGAACAAGGAGCTTGATAAAGCGTTTGATCCGTGGAATTTGTGGAATTGGCTAGATGCTATGTCTGGTCTGCTCACGCTATGGGTGTTGGAGGATATTATTGATACCTACATCAAGCGGAAATTACGGGCCGTCGAGGCGTTCTTGCAACAACAGAATGAGGAGTTGGAAAAGGCTGGGTCGCAGGCGGTTTTTGTGCCACTAAGGCGGACGGGGTATATGAATGTGAGGTTTTTCTTAATTCTGCTTGCTGCGGCGCATGCTAACGGTGGTTATCATAGTTGGATATACAAATCCCAAACCCAATACCCCTACCAGATGAAGGTGATCAATTACCACCAGACCCCGATGATAAATTCAATATTGCACCGTCTGATGCTGGCAGTGCAGTTCCCACAATCGAAATAAACGAATATATAGGCTCCCCAACACAGCCGGGTACTCATCCACAATACACCACCGCAGATCACTACCCGGGCAGATAGATCATGTCATCCCTTGTTTTTCTCTCGTTATTCTTCTTTCCCTTTCTTTTTACTTTTTACACTTTTCTTGTTTTTGTTTTTTTGAATTCATCCTTTTACGGCCGGGTGTTCAAGACGGACTTACGCTTTTTATTTTTTACTTTTTACCCAACCAGCGAAAAAAAGTCTTTAATGGGTTAGGCTTAATTTTTGCTCCTATTACTGCTGCTACTTTGCGAACCTCTTTCTTTTTTTCCACTTCTTTGTATCATTATTTTACACCTAGCTTTTCTTTCTTCTTTTCTTTCCTTCAATTTACTTCTCTTTTACACTTTCTTTACTTTTACCCTCCTACTTTTACTTTAGGTCGGTTAGACCCGAACTGGTGGAATGTTTCTTCGGGGACATATTTTTTAGGATTTTTTCTCTAGTTTTTATTACGGCGATGTTACCACTGCGCTCTTTCTTCCGTTCCTCCACTTGACAGGGATGGAGGAAGGGATGAGTAAGTGGGAATATTAATTACCTCGGAGGGGATCGGGAGTTATTAAACTGGCTGGTTAGTTAGTTGGTTAGCTAGGGGGGATATATCACTTCTTCACGGCCTAGCCTAGTCTAGCCTAGTCTAGTCTAGTCCAAAGCACACACACACACACAAGCATACAAAGAAACAAACGAGCCTATACTGTACATGTACACCTACACCAATGTCTAAGGACCGAACGTATAAACAAAGAGGTATCACATATCCCCCCGTCCTCCATCCCCTCCACCTCACAAAAAATCACTCGCCACCTTCTTCCTCCCCACAATCCGAATCCAAATCCCAAGCCTCAGCCAACAACCCCACAACAACTCTCCTAGCATCCCTAAAATTAAATTCCTTAGCAACAGCCCTTGAACCCTCCCCTGCCGGCATCACCTCCTCCCCTCTAGCTCCTCTAGAACTAGCAACCCAAGGCACAACCATAACAGTCCCAACCCCAGTCCTCCCAACAACCCCCTTCTCTCCTCTCCCTCCTCCCCAACCTCCTCTTCCACCCACCACCTCCTCCTCCCCCCCCTCCGCCGGCGAAGAAGCAGGCACATAGACCCAGGGAATGCCCAATCGATTACACTCCAGTATTACAGGAACATGTTCAACCACCGACCCACCACCACCCGACAATGCGAAAACAACCGGTCCGACCTCATCCCCAGCTGGAGACGGGAGAGTCGATAGAAGGGAGATTACGGATGCGGTGCCGCGGAGGAGATGCTTTGATGCTGATGCTAACAAAATAATAACTTTATTAGTTTTTGAGAAAGGGATGGAAGGGGGGGAGAAGGGAGGGAGGTATTATTATGTTACCACGCTTCACCAATTCCAAAACCTTCTTGGAAACACCCGGTGGTGCGAGGGTGATTTTGAAGCGGAGAATTGTATTGGTTGTTCCGGGTTTTTGGCGTCGTAGGGGGGGAGCGGCGGGTGGGGTTGTTGTGCGAGATATTCTTGGTAGTAGGGATTTAGATTTGGATGTAATAGTAGAGTTCTGGCTTGTTTTTGGTTGGCGGAAGGTTCTGATTTGGGGGTTGGTTATTGTTGCTGCTGCTGCTGCTAGTGGTGGTGGTGGTGGTGGTGGTGGGAGGTGTTTTGGATGGAAGTGGAGGTGGAGGTGGAGGAGGTTTGGTGGTAGTCGGCGCATGTGTGCTCTAGTTGTGAGGAAGGGAGGGAGGGAAGGAGGGAGGAGGGGAAAGGGAGGGGCTTTGGTGAAAAGAAGTTTAAATGGATGAAATGGACGGATGAATTTTTTTTGTTTTTTTTGTTGTTCGGTTCGGCTCCGCTCGGAGCGGAAAAATGTTTTTGCTGGGTTGGGTTGTAAAGTAGCACTAGATACGGTAGATTTTTCGGGAGGTGCCGGTCGGTGGGGCTTAGGGTACAGTATCAACTTTGCTGATGCATAAGGTATCAGACCAGAGCGTAGTAAGAGGATGGATGGATGGATATATCGATAGTTAAGTTACGCTATAGTTTATTTAATTAAGCTCACATCATAGCATAATAGCATAATAGCATAATGATCCGAGATATCATACTATAAGTAAAGGGAGCTTTTCCATAAGATGGGATGAATGGATATCGCTTGACCCCATCAGTCCACAAGGGTCCCCACCTCGCCTATCTACCGCGCAGTAAAAAAAGGTGTAGATCGCCCTGGGACTAGAGTTTTTCTGCTTTTTTTTATTTGGTCGCAATGCAGAGTTTACGCTTGCTGTGTGAATTTTGGATCCCCCCCATTTACGGTAATAGGGAACCGTAGGTGGCGCATCACAAAGAATCACTCTTACTACGATGGCTGATGGCTCTGTGCTTGCTTCACGTGCGTACGGCAGTCTACTTCTCTACCCAAGAAATATACAGACATACGGATCGTAGCCTATCGACGGGGATTGCCCTAGCAGAAATTATCTATTGCGGTAGAGGAGAAACGTCGAGGCACTTTCCTCCTCTTTCCTTCCCAATTGTATATAGATAAAAAAGTAAAATAAAATAAAAGTCCCAAGAAACGCCTTCTATATCGGTTCATTACTCCCCCTTCCATGGTAATCTCGCTCAACACTCGCCAAAATTCCCAAAAAATCTATACGCCTCCGCTTTACTTTCCCTTTCCTCACCCTCCCTTCCCACCCCACTAAGAACCCAGCCCTCAGAATATAATTTTCAGATTCACGCGTAGTAGTAGTAGTAGCTAAACTCCACTCACGCACTGATACAAAGAGGTAATAGATACATACATTTTCAGAAACACAAACCCAATGAATTTTTTTTGCCAAACTCCCACAAGAAAAGAAGTAAAGGAGCAAACAAATAAGAAAAGAAGAGGGGGGCATGAAACGCAGCCAAAGATATTGTAAACACGGAACCGTAAAGTACTAAAAATACATAAGAAGCGAAGAGGAGGAAAACGGGATATACTAAAGAGAAGATTTAATGAAGAAAACCGATGGGCACGAAGAGGGGGAGGATGTTATTGGTACTGTGATCGAAATTATTTGAATGAAGAAGCCCTTGAGGTGAAGAAAGATCTGGGACCCGTAAAAGAGGAAAAAAAGAACCCAACAAACAACCCAGAATACAATGAAATGAAAAAAATTAAGCAAAGCAAGGAGTAAAGAAATGTGGGAAGTATCCCAGAAAATGTCCATAAGCCCACATCAGCTCCTCTCGCTTCTCTACCCCCTAAAAGTAGGCACCTCTTATAGCTCAGAAAAAATTCGCTTTAGTTACTAGGAAATGTGACCTGCAAGAGAAGGGAACGATTAGTAGAGAATTTCTCAACAGACATAGACGCCGCCTCCTCCAGCCATTACCTCTGTGACACCCGTCGGGGGAGGAGTCACATCCTTTGGAGGACTTGGCCTCGGTCTCTTAGGGTCTCCTCCTTCGTTGTCGGCCACTATGTCAAGATTTCCACTGGCCTCTTCTGCCTCTTCTCGGCGTCTTTTTCCAGGGGTGGCAAGAGGTGTGGCTCCGATCATTGATGTACCGGTACTTGTCTCAACACCATCGGCCACGGCACTCATCGCAACCGGAGGTATGGGAGAAGATTCGGAAGCAACAACTTCTTTATTCTTCTCGGAGCTAGATGAGGATTCCGGCTTATGGCTACTGGAGGAACCCTTTTGTTTTTCCCGCTTGCGGCTGTCCATTGATAACTTGTTTCTGATGACCTTCTCAATGTAGGGTTTGACAAATCCCTTGACCTTTAGGCGTTTGTTATCAGACTCAAGGAGGAGATGGGGGTTGGCGATTTGACGTCCATCTTTCATTTCTTTTTTAACGAGGAGTTCTGTGATCTGAGGATTCTCCGTCAGTACATCATTCTACTATATCTGCTCTCAAGCGGGGTAGACTTACATCTTTTGCGTGCTTCTTTACAAGGTCCCTGCCGCCTATTTGCGATTCATATTTGTTCACGGCATTTGCCACAACTGTAGAGAACTATCCAGGGCAATTAGCACGAGTTGTTGGAGATTTTATCATTGTAAAAACTTACAGCTCTTATGAGAATCTTTTTGGTTTTCTCATCATCGTAGATTTTTGGGGGCTTAAGCTTCTCAGCTTCTCTTTGAGCCTTCTCCTTCTCCTTGAGCATTTCCTTTGCTCGCTTTGAATCGGCTTCCTGTTCTGCTTGACGTACTCTCTCTTCCTCCTTAAGGCGCTCCTGTTCTTGTTTATTCAATTTCTCAGTAGAACGGGAGCGAGTGATGTCGTCAATAATCGCTTGTAGGGCTATTCGTTTCTGATCTTGCGGGATGTAGTGATACTCCGCAGGACGTGAGGGATACTCTCCAGGACGCGGGGGAGGTGGTGGCGGATGTGGAAGTCTCGCATCAGAGTTACATGGCTCTTGTGGAACCTCCCAGCGGGCTCTCCCGTCGTTGGAATAATAGTAGAATTTTCCATCGACAGTATGCGCCTTATGCCAGCCCCATGGTAGATCTCTACGTGGCTTGTCATTGTGCCGTTGAAACTGCTCTGCGCGGGGTCCGCGAGGAGGTTGGTTTTGAAAGCCAGATTTCGCAAATGGCCTTGGTCGATTCGGACCATTTGGTGTTAACGGTTTCTCCAATTGCGGCGAATTCGACTTCGATTTTGAACTTGATTCCCTCTCGTAGGCCTGGTACATCGACCTAGTTCGCTCCATGTCTGCCTTACTTCTCCTCGGGATACGGAACCCGGTCTCCAAACTACTCCACACTTCTAAGAGGGCCTTTGATGCCTCCTGAACACGTTGATCCTCTGCAGTGCTGAGTTGTTGTACTGTCGGCTCGATCTTAGAACTCGTAATCTTGTTCTTGGTGATACGAGGAAACTTCATTAAAATGTCAAGAGCCATTAATACGATGTTCTCGTCCGATTGATAGTCGTGGAGAATTCTTCCCATAATCTGGTAGCCATGCATCTTCACCACGCGCGCAGGAACGGCTTCATCCTCACTAAGTTGAATTCGGTGGAGAAGTTTGTTGACTATCCATTTCTCCTTGCAATGCAAAAGAGAAGACATTACTTTCGTAACATCCGCTTCGCCAAGTGGTTTTGACTGTACACTCTCGACGTAGTCTTCATCGTCTCCATCAGTCTTCTTCGGACGTCGACCTTTCTTCGCTGTTGCAGTCGACCATTCCTCGCTATCTTCCAGTCCCAAGGCCTCGATGATGTGGTGTGAAAGCTTAGGCGCCGCCCCATCTGTCTGGGTTTTACCTCCAATATAACCGAGACAATTAGACTCCCCGCAATAACAAGGCTGCGGTTCCGCACCATATCTGTCAACATTGTAATCAAACACCAACTCCTCGCCAGCTCTTACGTCTCGTTTGGCGAAGATACCCATCCGTAGCTTTTCCCCAACGACCCACTTATCGATAAAACAATTCGGATTGCACGAGTGGTTGCAGAACCGAGCAAGCCCTCCCTTCTTGGTAGCGTCGATAAACTCATTCTTTCCCAGAGACATGAAATAGAAGTGTTTAATTCCTTCCGAGTCATACCTTTCCATCCTCCTGCGAAACTTGTTTTCATCGATAACCTCGCCTACGTATTCGTACAAAAAGGTGTTGGCCGAAATGTCGGAATTCGCTCGGAGACCAAAGCCCTTCTTCTCTGTCTTAATAACGGAGACATCGGCATATTGGCGCTTCTGAAATCGCTGGTTCTGACAATCCTGACCGCAAGCGCGGTCGTCTTGAGTGCATTCCATGGATGTCATCCGATTTATGCAATCGGAATTGTCACCACACGCAGCATTGCATTCGCCATCTGCGTTGCGACGGTTGAATGTAAGCGAAATGAAAACCCAAACACAAAAAAAACTCAGGAGTGGAAAATCACGGCAATATGGGGACGAGAAGGGGAGGAAACGAAGAGACGATAATATCACTTACCCCATTCCGTTCTACACTCGCAAGACATGACTTCACCATCCTGCCCGGAGTCTCCAATTGATTTTGTACTGTAAATACATTCATCGATGAGAGAAAAGGTCGAAGTGGCTTCTTGGGTGCTGTCGGGAAAATCGGCGAAAAGGGTTGGCGGTTTCCTGGCTGATTTCCGAGGCGCTGCACGCTGAGATTTTCGAGGCGGTGTTCCATTCCCCTGCTTTATGCTCGCTTCACTACCTTGAGATGATGGCGTATTTCCCCGAGACGATGCTTTTGACGAGCCTCTGCTAGCCTCCATCTTGGGTTCGTCAGGGACAGCCACCTTCGAGTACCTTCCTACTCCTGCTGAACTACATCTGGGCGAGTCACCGAGGTGTATATTCCTAACCCCCTCACTTCCTGGACTTGGAGAACCGTTTATAGTCCCCTCTAACATTTTTTTGCGTTCTCAAGATGTGGTGGTGGTGGTGGTTAGAGTTGGAGCGGTTGTTCTTGTCTTGTGGGGGAGACGATGGGTGACTGGTGGTGGTGTCCTGTCGGGTCGTCCGCCCCGGTGTCGCTCCTCCAGGCTCGAGGAGCACGCCGACCACGAAATGCCCCCAAGAAAAAAAAAAACCTCAAGTCCTTTGAGGAAAATAACAAGCCAAACCAAACAGTTCAAAGATCGCGACACGCGAAGTAAATTGATTGTGCTTGTTCCTATCAAAGGATGATTTCTCTTTTTTTTCTTTTTCCTTTTTTTTCTCGAAACGATTTGCGATAAATTTTTGACTCCCGAGCCGGCTTTGATTCTCGTGAACAATCGAAAAGAGAGAGCGACCCCGACGATAGAATGGTCAGCTGCCAGCGGTCAGAGCGATTAACAGATCAAGCCCCGTCGTTTCTGTGGTTGTTTTTGGGAGGGGGGGTGAATGTGGAGGAGAGCTCGCTCTGGAAAGACGAGAAAGGGAAGTTCAACGAGTCTTCGGCACAAACTCCCCCCCTGTCGCGCGGTCGTTTCTTTTTCCTCTCTCTTTTGTGCCCTTTTGTTCTCCTTCACTTTTTCTTTTCTTTTTCTCCTTTTTCCCTTCTCACTTTTTATCTACAAACTTCACGAGTCCTTTTTCTAAGGAAAGAAGAACACCAAGATATTGCGCTATCAAAAGTAAACGTTTGTTGTCTTTCCCCCCCCCTTTTTTTTTTTCAAAAAATAGCTTCTGTTTTGGCACAACCGGTCTGTTGTATTGATATCCTGCATGCCCTTCTCTGATCCGCCAATTCTGGCTGCCGACAATTGAGGCTCCCAAACCAAAGCTCGCTTCCACGGAATTTACCAAGTCTTGGCATCAACCAGCGCCCCGCATGGAAATCTGGACAAGCGCTCCATAACCAGATTCACTCTTGAGAAATTTAAGGTTCCAAGGCATGTTTGCCATGGGAGTCATGGTTTCATGGAACAGTGTGAATCTCGGTGTACTTGTGGTTGTTATCTGCGCAGCCTACACCATTCCCCGCCTTTTCTAGTTCCGAGCCTGCAGAAGGGGCCCTCTGATCACTCGGGATCACTCGTGGCTGCTGCAGGCTGCACAGGCAAAGCACCTAAAATAGGGAGCCAGACAATACGTTGGCCCATCAACAAACCTACAGATACTAGTAGCCTTTGTGGGCTGTGGCCTAAAATACCCTTAGATATCGTGTTTTCAATGATCAGATTCGTGTCGCCAGAGGTCTACTAATCCCCCCAATTCATTACAATGCTTGCTTCACTCTAGCATGAGAAATTCAATGTTTGTGTGAAGCTCGAATAGGTAAACTTATGTAAACATCTGCCCCGGATAACCAGACAAGTTGTGTACGCACGGCAGTTTACTGAGACCCGAAGCGAAGCAGATTTTCAATCGTTGATAAAGATAGGCCTCTAGTCAGTAGATGGTACTTTGCAGCAGTGGTCTAAGTCTGTATACACTAACCTTCAGTCTGTAACACTTGCAAAGACACTCTCTTAAAGAGTTTCCCAAAATTGCGTATGGTTAATACTAATGACGTCCCTGAAGAGCCCAAATACCCATATCAATACCTCCACACAAGTGACCCACACCGCGCCAGCGCCCCACAAAACCTGCTGTACTTGTGCAGTACCTTGTACAAGCTGGCGTAACCCATCAACATTTTCTTTTAAAAAACGACAAAAAAACACACTTACAAAGCGAGCTCTTGTGGGGGACAGGCACAATTTAGACTATGGCGTCTAGAAAATATCAGCCGCAGAGTCTCAAGCTATTCGCAAATAGTAAAAATATTATAACACCATTTCCTATACACCTACCACTTAAGTGTTCCAGAAATACGGGGTCTATCCGGTTACGGGAAATGTTGGAAATGATATTTCTGGGGGGAAATGAAACCACCACAATATTTAGAGGGTTGAAATTTAGTGGTGTTTTCGGAAAACGTCTCCGAACCAGACACGCCGGCCAACTTTGCAAAAAAAATAAGAAATAGTGCTCTATTCCCTAAAACCTTGCTATTTTGTTACCCCCCCGAATATACGTTGATCTTGCCTTTGGGGTGGGGGGGGAGCGGAAAACGGGGCTACTCATCTGACAGCTAGTTACCATTGCCAGGGGCGAGAAGCGGTGGGCAGGGTTAGTGAAATCTGCGGTCTACGGTCTCCGCAGGTGAACCAGGGCATCGAGCTGTAAAACAGGGATTCTAGTGCTACAGGAGCGGCCCTACAATTAATAATCATGGCTCGGTCGTACTTTGTGCGCAGAGTAACATTTAGATTCACTAACCGTCAAGAAGTGGAAAATGTTCACTAGTAATCGCGATGAAACGGCGATCAGGGTATTTGGGAGGGGACTGAATTGTGTAATGTTGCTAGCGTGAGCATTGCGCAAATTCATTAGAGGAAGCTACTATCTGGTATTTAAACTATCAATCAGGCCGGATAGCTCTCGAAACTAATATAGATAGGTGCACGTTCTTTTTGAATCAGCCCGACATAGCCTTAAAGCTGTCTCAAGAGGATAACTACTCGCTAGTTAATGGCATAGATCGATCATGGGAGACCGCCAAGATGAGGGGCCCGGAGCGGATTTAAAAAACAATGGCTACATCTAGAAATGTAGCACAGAGGAAAAGTAACAGTAATGAATCCTGGCTGAGCGACTGCCCCCACAGGCTGTAATACCTCTTTCCCGAGTGCTAAAGAAATGTGATCTTTAATAAAGGAACGAATTGGGGCTTGAATGCAGGACCAGGAAGGTTAGGGAGGGTATAGAGAGACCTTAGATAAGACCACTACCCTACGCAAAGAGTAGCAGAACATAGCAAACAAACCACCCCTCATCGAGAGAGAGAGGCAAAGGCCTGATAGCGATCTCCCATTGGCCCAACTTTTCTGCGCGCCGTTGTGGTACACAATAGTAGCCACGTTTATTATTATAAGGTTACCAGATTACAAGGATCCTCAATCTATTCGTCCCCTCGTAAGGCCACATGTTTGTAACACGCACAATTAATGTTGCACTGCCCGCGAGTAAAAATGTAAGGAACAGACTACCGGCATCCCTATGAGGCTTTAACCGAAAAGAATAAAGATACGAGAAAAAAAGGGCGCCCTCCCAAACCCTCCGAAAAGAAAAAAAAGGCAATCAACCAAGGTGCTCTTTTTGGCCACTTCATCATTTTTTATCACTCGTTCAGATCCCCGAGTTATATGGCGCAATCGGAATTACCAAAAACTCGGGATCCTATCCCGTTGGGGATCGCAACCCCACCGGAACGGCCCTTGGACGATCATTTACAAATCGGAAATGTACGATATTCCCTCCAACAAGTAGGAGGAGCGATAGCACCAACGATCTCCCCCCCCCACCCCCCCACTCACCCCTTCCAGCAAGCAAGCAAGCTGCCTCGCCTACACCCAGCCGTACTGTACCTGCACCTCCTGAGTTTCCCATGATAGCCTATCCCTCTCTCACTCAACTTCCCGGTCTACATTCCCATAACTCCAATCATCGCATTCGCCACCGGGAACCCCCTGGCCACCAATGGATGCCTATTCCTCCTCCTTTCTTCCTCGGAACCCTAGCCCTCACCATGGCACAAGAGGTAACCTAAAACGAGCTAGGATTACACGGGCGTTCAGCAACAGATCTGCCAATTGATTGGATCGATCCAAAACATGGTGCCACAGGGACGGCGAAAAGCTTATGTTGATTAACCTTAGAACGCGCATCCAAATCTTACCTTTGCAGCTGTACCTGAGGAGGAAAAAAAAAAAAAAAAGAGCCCTGCATGGGGGGGTTTCACGTGACCTGCCCTACCTGGCTGGCTGGAATATGGGTATGAGTTTGGTTTCCTTCTGTTTGGTTCTGTTTGGGTTCGCGAACCATAATACCAAGCTTACACCCGTAGGCTTACACCCGTAGGTTGGAAGTATGAGAGGAGGAGGAGGTTGTTAAGGGATCTCAAACTATTTTCTTTCTTTTTCCTCCAGGATCGAAGCCAAGCCAGCTATGTCCATTGTTTGTGGTAATTTATAGGAAATCGAGGCGTGATCATCTATCATGTTCCTTCCTTCCTTGCACACTATCATGTATTCGGTAATCTACAATGCGCCAGATGGAACCGGGTGGTTTATCGATAGACATACCCACACCAAGTGATCGGCCGGGTAGTTATCGCGCACGTTATCCGTCACGGTATCAAAGCGAAGATTCTTCCCAGCCTTAGATTAAACCACGGACGCAGGAAGAGTGCCTGTCTCGGGTATTATTATATTTTCCTGAAAACAACTTTGTGTTACATACTTACCGTACCTTCCTACATTACCTACGGTACTGTACCTCCCACCCTCTCGATAATATCTCCCTCCCCCCCCACAAGAAGACTCCGCTCCTCCCGACCACCTGTATTCGTCCTGTACCGGTACTCTACCCCACCATCACCAACAAACCCAGTGCTACACAAGAAAAAATAAATAATAATGGTATCATAATAAATAAATAATAATACGATATCCAATGACACCTCCTCTTCCTTGCCAAACCCACAAACCAACCACCACCGACCTTCCCCGCTATTACAACACCCCCATCCCAATCCGCCAACTCACGCACCAACACGTTATTACCATTTGCTCGTATGCACAAGCGCAACTTCGCTTCCCGTTCCTTTTCTAGACAACCTTCACCAACCACCAACCACCACCATCACCATCATCACCACCACCTACCTCGTCCCGAAGATGTGGCCGCGAACAGCACCTCTGGCTTATCTTGTATCACCCGTGGTGTCCCCCCCTCGTTCAGCCCCCGAGGATCCCCGGGGGGTTTTTTTTTTGCCAACTCATATTTTATTTTTTTCTCTTTTCTCTCGCTGCAGCACATAAACTTGAAATTAGGGCAACGGCACCGGTAACCCCATTTCGCCACATGCCCTATCATTTATCACAATTCGATTATCTATTAGTAAGTTGGAGAGATTTATTGGTGCGCGTTGGCGAAGATGTTGGTCATCTTTGGAGGGTAGGTATCATAAGGCAAGTAAGTTGGATCAACAAGTTGATGAAGTGTGCGCCAGCAGTGCTGGCAATGGTGAAGATCCTAGGAATATCGTACCTTCCGCCCCGATGGATGGACGTCCCGTAGGGGTTCGCCGAAGAAACTCGGAGCGGGAGAGAAGGAACATCCAACATTACCCTTCAAGTTGTACCATACATGTAGAAAAGAAAGAAAAAAAACTCATCAGTTCCCCCGATTTACTCCGCTCCATCCCTTCCTTCAGTGACGCATATCACCGAATGCTTAGCTATTAATTTTACTATATTATAAAGAATAAAAAATGCCCTTTTTTTTTTTTTTTCTTCCTTTCTTTCTTTCTTTCTTTTCCCCTTTTTTCTTTTTTATTAAGGTAACATATGATAAGTCTCGCGCATAATGCATTATTATCTTCTTTTTCAAAGAATGAGAAAGAAGAAGTGATAATACCATTGAGACATTCGAATCGGGTGATCACTAGCATGCGAAGTTGTGGAGCTGTTCTCCCTCAGCTTTTTCATGCACGATGCTATCATACAGTAAGTCAGAGGTCTTCTTTCTTCTCTAGGGCTCGGAAGACTTTATAATTCCCGTTCCGAGATTTTCGATTTTATTCTCATCACAACCTAACCCATGAAACACGCCATCATCATCATTTAAACTTTGTATTATAGATTATATTGTATTTCGTCAAAAACTGGGGATGATAGGGCTTAATAAATGAGTCAATACCGGGAATCTGGGACCCCCTCTATGCACCAGTTCGATGGGGCGTGAGTAGGTATAATAGGTAGGATATTATAAAGATGTGCAGTCATGTGACCTTGCTTGAACAAACCTGGGCGTGCCATGCGAGTCGCTCTCAAGGAACGTGAGTACTGTATGGTAATAGAAGTCGCAAATTCCAATTATCCTCTTTCATCTCTACCGTAGTATGTAAAAATTATCTCCCCCCCCCTAGCGCTATCTTCTCACTTACATTCATCCATTCGTCCATTCATGACAAGCACAGTACATAGGCTAGCGGAGCACAAGATAGTGGCGAAAAAGTTCCAAACGAACTACCCCCGGTAGCCACCGATAATATGGTACGGTACGAAACTAAAGCTTAACCCCCCCACATTACCTAAAACAAGAAGAAGAAAAAGAAAAAAAGAAGAAAAAAAAACATCATCTCATCTCAACCAATAATCTGGTAAGTACTGTTACAGCAGATATATAGATACTAGTTAGTATAATAGGGCTCCGCCGGAAACCCATATACCTGACGCTAACAAAACTCTTCTTTTCTTCTTCTTCTTCTTCTTCTTCTTATATCATAACGCATTCATCATAACCGATAAGGGAGGGAGGGGGGAGACTTTTCTTTTCTACCGTAAGCCTCGCTGAGGGAGATATATTATAATATCTTGCCAAGGGCTTGCCGTATCATCATGAGATATCACTCGAGTAGATGAGCCTCCATCCATTGCCGAAGGAAGGTGGAGGGAGGGAGGGATGGCACGACGAGTGAGTGAGTGAGTGAAAATTGAAACCAGTTACGGATGAAAAGTGGGAGGGGGATAGTTGTTATTTTTAATTTATTTTTAATTTTCCCAATCCCCCTCTCTTCCTTATGTTGGCGTGATGTTCTTTCTTTCTTTCTTTCCTTTCCTGTTTGCTCGCAACTAATAAGCGGCGTGTTATCTATGTATTATTATTATACATGTTCCTGTAGGTTATGCAGGTATTATAGTAGTCCGTCACCATCACTTCACTTCCCTTAACATTAATTTTACTCTATAAAAATAAATAAAAATAAAAAAATAAACATTATTTCTAGGATAATATTATGTGCCACCGTAACTAACCGGCTAACTAACTAACTAACTAACCCTTCACTACTACTCTCCTTTATTTATTCCTATTTTCGGAAATTCATACTTACGGTACGTACAGTACAGTACGGTACACCCCAACCAGCCGACCGACCGACCGATCGAACCTACATATGATACAGCCGCATGAGTGAACAAAACCGTACTCTATCCCCCTACGAGTGACATCCCATGAATAATCTCAAACCCAGAGAGCCCCGCCCATGCCGCCCATCTCAACCCAGGCACAACACAATACCGTAATTAAGTAACCACTAGCAAGTACTAGCACAGGTGCAACCCTACACCCTCGCACAGAACCCCGACCATGGCAACCACCACTTCCCTTCCCTTCCATCCCTTCCATCCCTTCCATCCCTTCCATCCCTTCCATCCCTTCCCTCCCTTCCCTCCCTCCCGCAGTGTAATGTAGTGCAAACAGGCAGAAAGAAAAGAAAGAAAAGAAAGAAAAAAAAAAAGAAAAGAAACGAAAAGCATTTTTTGGCGCCAGGGCGAGAATGACAAACTTGCTTACTTATGATACTTAAGTTATTTGCGCATAATTTGCTTGTGATAGTTTTTTGCTTATCTTGAGTGATTGAGATACCGTATGCTGGGTTGATCCGAGATCGCTCGCTAAGGGGCACGGGGGGACGGGGACTTAACGTACCTGATCTTACGGTAAATCCTCCCCACTGCACTCTAAAGGGTTGTTTCTATTTATTTATTTTTTTGTTGTTATTATATATTAATATCATACGGGGGTTTCGTTTCGTTTCGTTTCGTTTCGTTTTTTTTTCTTTTCCCCTCTCATCCCCTTTTTGCTGGGGGATGCTTGAACTTTGTAATGTATCATAAGGTAATAATTTAATGAAAATAAACACCCTCGCGCAAGATGTTTTGTCCCGCTTTGTTTGTGGTGTGCTGTGTTGTGCTATGAAGGCTTTCCAGTAACCGGTAACTCCAGTGCGGTACAAACCAAACATCACCGGCGATCGGTGGATTATTGTTATCGTTGTCATTATTATTATTATTATTGCTATTATTATTTTAGTTGAGCTTAGTTCAGCTTTGTTTTAGTTTAGTTCAGTTTCCCCTTCCCATCGCTCGGTTTCTGCTGTTTCTAGAGTGGGGTGTGGAGAGAGAGGGGCGGTGGGTGGGGGAGGCGATGAAGGTTACCGAGGGTTTGGTTTCGAATTACCGAAGGCGAGGTGGGACGGGGGGATGAGTACGGTACTGTACGAGGATGAAAATGGTAAATAAATAATTTGATTAATTTGGGATTAACTCCCATTCGCATACCCATCATCCAATGAAAACAAAGACGAAAATAAAACCTCACCCTCCTCCTCGATTAATTCATTCTTTCATCCATTCATTCCATGAATAACCACCCCACCGCCGGTCTCCGAACAATGAAACAAAGAAAAAGAGAGAGGGGAAAAAAATGACATGTAACTTACCTTCCCATCCCAGCAGGTGCCAGAAAATCCCAATTCCTGTACGATACTATCACTCGTACCGAACCCTCGGGCCGAATGTCCAAGCTTGGATCCCAAGAGGGGTGTCGCAACTGCTTCTGGGCGGAGGATGATACCGTGTCGTAGGGATTAGAAGGGGGAGGGGGAAATTAAATTATGATAAGAAAGGAGAGAAAGAAGGAGGAAGGAAGGAGGGAGGGAGGGAAGGGAGGGAGGGAGGGATAGGAATGCGAATGCCAAGATTGTATGAACAGATGGACGGACGGTTGATGCATGCTTATATGGAATATTATATAATATGGCACGAGGTAGGTCGAGTATGAATAATGGGAGGGAAGGAGTAGTATACTGCCGAACGAGAAGTTAGGCCTGTCTGTTAATAGCGAAGGAATGAGATGTCCTGTTGGGCATGTATAATGATATCGGGAGGTACCCGCTATCCAATTGCACCCACTGCTAAAAAACCCACAGGTTGGGAGAAGGAGGAGAAGGAGGTTGGGGAGGCTGGGGAGGTTGGGAGATCGGGGAGTTGAATGGAAGTGGTCAATGATATAGTAGCTTGAAAAGCACTACCGTGATGCCCCTCCCCCCACTTACAACACAAAAATAGGTGATAAATGCTGCATCACCGATCTGGCTAAATTATATTACCTATCTATCTATCATACCTATATCAAGCCGATGCCCATGGAATTATGTCCACTCCCGAGCGCAGGAACTTTGAAAAAAAAAATATCATTCTCATCAGGCTATTACCGTATCAGACCAAGTAGAGTGCTGCGCCGTACTGATCAACCCACTTAACTATCATAAAGTGCAGTAATGTCCAAAATACCCGCAGCAAGAGCAATGACCATGCTTACCTTACCAAGGGCGATATTATTATTATAACCACAACAATACACACGCGTGCGCGCACGCGCGTGTGCAAAAAGGAACAAAGCGCGTTCTTCATATGCAGTAAACACCAGCAGCAGCACACCAGCAGCAGCGCAAGCATGAATGGATCATAAAAAGCCACCCAGTGGCCTGCCCTTCCAACCAATCGCTCCCTAACGAATCGAACCAATAACGAAGTGAAGTGAATTAATATCTCATGAGGCCGGTTTGAGGAGAGATGAGGAGAAGTGGAGAAGCAGAGAACACCAGAGTAAGCAGCGAGGCCCTGAGTCCCTAATCTCACTCAAAAGTACAATAGTCTTCGCTGTTCTTTGGCTAGAAGGAAAAGGAGAAGGAAAACTCTGAAAACTGAAGAATAAAAGCAGAGCAGCCAACCCAACCTTACCACCTTTCCTCTCCAGCGGGGACGGACAAACAGACAAACGGATAGGCAGAAAGCGCTAGTGACTAGCTAATCAACTAAACTAACTTATACTTGTGGAATAAGGAAACACATTGTTAAGAGAACAAAATAAAGGCAATATCAATAAAACCTATCCTGAAAAACGACAACAGCAAAAGGCCAACCCAATCCTTTTTTCCTTCCTCCGGCATATGAATAAGTCAAAGAGGAAATATCCTCCCGCTCATTGGAGAAAAGAGAACAATATAACAAAGCATCAAATCACGAATTCCCCCCAGTAGAATACATAATTAAAAAAAAAGGAAAAGACAACAGCAAAAGTAAACAAATCGAGATAAAAACGAAGATTATGAAAAAAAAAATGAAAAAAAAAAACTCCCTTGATCGTAACTGCGCGATTGTAAGCGTTTCCTCAGCATGCTCCATCCAAACTTATCTATGAGCGGGTGATGATTGCTGAAGATGGGAAAACAAGTCGACCCATATCT
This sequence comes from Tuber borchii, assembly GCA_003070745.1. NCBI lineage: Eukaryota > Fungi > Ascomycota > Pezizomycetes > Pezizales > Tuberaceae > Tuber > Tuber borchii. Next base: position 21,443 of record NESQ01000229.1, read on the forward strand.
TTTTTTTTGTTGCCATTTCAAACATTTCTTTTCATGCAGTTCATCCGATGTTTTCCTCCATCTCCCATCCCTCCGTCCTCAAATTCCATCAATATCGAATAATACCGCGTAAGGAGATTCAATAGGGAATGACAAGAATCTCATTACCTCTAATCTTTTTCTTTTTTTTTGATTGATACGATTTTTTTCTCATTCCCTTTCCTACCCGTTTTTCACCGGGGCGATCATTCCTCATCCTCCATTTCGTCATCATCGTCATCGGCCAATTCGCTCGGTTCGCTCTGTGCCAATTGCTGCCTCATCTTGTCATCATCCTCGCCATCATCACCGCCACCCTGCTTCTTCTTCAACTCCCTTTCCCGCGCCTTCCTGGCCTCAGTTTCAGCTTTCGTGGGCCTTCCTCTCCTTCTCCTAGGCTGGCCGTCGGGGCCAATGACCATGCTGCTTGAGGTCTTGGGAATGTAAGGTTTCGGCTTAGGCAGTATTTCCCCTCTTGCCTCTGCCGCCTTCCGGGCTTCCGTCTCGGCCTTGGTGGGGCGACCGCGCTTTCGCTTGGTTATGGGCACGGACATCATCGCGGCGGTGCTGCTTTGTCCCACGCCCGGGACGCCCGCCTGCTCGTACCCTGGTTCCTCCCTCGCACGCTTCTTGTTACCCGGCGGAGGTGGGGGGGTGTTGTGCGATCTCATTGTCTGGAAGATTGCTTGTGCTTGGGATTTTGTCCGTCCTGTTTTTTTTTAGAGCAAACTTGATTAGCTTTTTTGAATTCCTTCCATGTAGAAACGAGGAACTATTCCTCCGCATCCTCTTCATTCTCCTCCAATCCCGCCTAACCAGCCCCGGACAAACAAACCGGGCGAGGGTGAAGGAGGAGATGATGAAAGTGGGGATGAACAGACGGACGAAAACCAGAAGGAGGAAACACCTGCAGGGAATTCGATGATGCGCCAGTTAGGGTTCGTGTTCTGTTTCGCGATTTCTAACAGAAGATGTAGCTATCAATCACCATCACCCGCATTAGTCCAATGTTAAACACAGCACGCGCATCAAAGCAAACAATCCAAAGGGACGAAGTGGAAGGGGAGTTAGTAGGGAAAGGAGGAGAAAAATAAAAAAGACCTTACCTTCTCTGCGTCACTCCAAGGAGACCCTGCCTTGTCGCGAGCCATGCAAACGTCTATAACCGCTTCTTCCGCCGAATGGCCAAGTAGGGTTGGTGGAAATAGCGTAAAAGGTGAGTAAAGCCCTCGGGAAGGGAATGGAAGAGAGAGGGAAAGAGGGAAGGGGAAAGAAAGAGAGAAAGAAAAAAAAGGGACGAGGAAAGAGGTGGGGAGGGAGGCAATTGATATGTAGATGTATTTGTTTCCTTTATGCACACTTGCTCAGAGAGGTGAAAAGGGAAAAGAAAAAAATGGAAAAACAAGGAAGGAAAGAAGAAAATAAATAAATAAAAGGATTAAATGGATGGAGCGAAGGGTTTATGGTTGAAAATATGTTGTGGGAATGAAGAATGAGAAAAGAGAGAGAAAAAAAAAAAAAAAAAAAAAAAAGTAACACTCACTTCCTTCCTCCTTCCTTCAAGTTTAATAAGATTATGGGGGAAGAAAAAAAAAAAGCAGAAATTGGTGGTGGTGGTGGTGGTAGTGCTTTTTTTTTTTTTCCTTTCCCCTACCTCTTCCTTCTCTTTTCCTTTCCCCAAAAGAAAAGAAATGATGCAAAAAATAAAATAAAAAAGTAAAAAAAGAAAGAAAAAAGAGTGGGTGTGCTCAATGCGAAGTTTAAAAAAGGCGGATAGTGAGGTAGGCAGTAGGTAGCGTAGTACTCATATATCGTATCGTAGTAGCAAGTGCAGCAAAGCACAGTAGTCCAGCGTATGGGAAGAAGGGGAAGAAGGGGGGGGGGTTAGGTGAAGTACGAACTGAAATTGTATGGGTAACACTATCCATCCCTAAGGAGGAGGAAATTGTATGGTGGGTGAGGTGGGTAATGTGCAATTAAAAAAAAAAAAAACCTACCTGGACAGGAAATGACGAGACGAAAGGACTTGAATCTTATTTTGCAAGTAATTGACCAATCAATCAACCGATAATCACCATCACCATATTATTATCATGAAGGGAGGAGAAAGAAGGGAAAAGGAAGGAAGGAGGAAAAGAAAAAGAAAAAAACCCAATGATGAAGATTGTTACAATAGGCACTTGTACAATTCCCCAAGTCAGCTAAACCCCTGCACAATTGCGAGAGTTTCGGTCGTGCGCAGAGGGGGGGGAGGGGAGGAAGACATTCATTCACTCACTCGCTTAAGGGATCGGTATTTCTTTCTGATTTCTATACTCTTTTCTTCATTTCATTTATGGCTCTGATTTATGATAACCACGGCAGGGCATACCGGTACGAAGGATTTGTGCCGGTAGGAAAAAAAAAAAAAAAGTGGGAAAACATGAGCTTGGACCTCTGATATTATGTTAATCTTATGTTGCAATCGGCCATCAAGCACAGCCGCTGCCAGTACGGTACGATACCTATATGGACAGTAGAAAAGAAAGAAAAAGTGATAAAGCAGTTTTATTTTTGAGGGGAAATTCATAAGTGTTTAGATGAATGTCTAACTGCTTGGGAACTATAGGAAGTTAAAAAACAAGATGAGGTCTCTAGTGGTGGAGATCAAATAATGGGAAGCATTGCTTGATCAGATATCTTGAACCAGATCCCTTCCTCAACTACAAGGTAATATGAGCAGAACAAAAGAAAAAAGCGGAGAGAGAGAAGTTCAAACTACCGTAATATCTTCCGATCCGAACAACAACAACATTGAGAATGCTTCTTTGATGTCTTGTTGGAGTTTGGAAGAGCGATGCATTAAAGTTATGTTTTACACAAGCAAGATACTCGAGTAGACTGCTCAAATTGAAGATAATGACTAATTATTAGAGAGGAAAAGAAAAGAAAAGAAAAGAAAAGAAATACATGAACCGTTTTGGTCTAAGGAATGACTTATCGTAGGGGAGTCCTCCCGATTTTTTTTTGATTTTTTTTTCTTTTCTATCGGGACAAATCCTTCGTTCGTTATGCCCCTGCCGCCGCAGAAAACTTCATTCTTCCTTCCACCCAACGTGCATGTTGTTACTTGTATTGTTATTAATTTTTATTGTATTAATTTTTATAATTATACTATTATTATTATTATTTTTTACCCTTTCAACGAGAGAAGTCTTTTTATCATTAAATTTTCATGCCCTCTCAACTTAAGGACTCCCACGATGAGAAGGGAGGAATTAAAAAAAAATTAAAAATACATTATCATACTTTAATAATCATTATCATACCATAAAATAAAATACCTCCACTCCCCCCATCCATCCATCCATTCATTCATTCCAAAACCCATCACCCATAACTCCGGTTGTTGTTGCGCACCAAAGTTGCACAACTTCCCTCCACCCCCCCTCCACCCTCCCCCCCACACTTTACCACTCCACTCCCAACCCCCGGTTCCCCTCGCGCATTAGTTTTTTTTCTTACCCGCGTCTACTCGAGGTCACGACCCCTTTCCTCAATCCACACAACGTCCATGAAAAGGTACCAGGGATAATTTAGTCTATGTGTCGTGTGTGGTGTGTGTGTGGGTGTTTATTGCTTTTTTTCGCTTTTTTTTTTTTTTTTTTTCCTTTCCACTTCACTTCACTCACTTTTGCATATTAGGAGAAGAGAAGAGAGAAGGGAAGGGAGAGAAAGAGAAAGAGGAAAAAAAAAAAAAAAAAAAAAAAAAGATGTGACTTGGCCCGCACGTAGACGACAGACAGGTATGTATCATACGCGGGCTGGTAGGTAGGTAAGTGGGTAGGTAGGTAGGTAGACATGTAGGATTGTGCATAATGGATGAATGGGGGAAAAAAAAAAAGGCTTTTTTTTTTTTTTTCCCTTTCAAATTTGTTATTTAGGTTATGAAGGTTGGTACCGTCTGTCTCTCTCTCTCATCTCCAATCTCTCTTCATACGGTATTGACAAGGGTATACGATTCAGTGACTATCATACATAGCCGGTAGTGTACCACAACAGTATCTGATATACCTTCTCCATTCGCCTCCAAGAAACCGGGGCAGAGGATCGAAAATTTAAAAAAAATTACTTATACTCATAGCGGTACTCTGCGCACGCGCTCTCTCTCTCCCTCCCCGGAGAGAGAGAAATACAGTTACCGAGGAATGAATGAATGGATGAGGAAGTGGGAAATTGGACGGACTCATCTAGTTGTGGAAGGAAGGAAGGAAGGAAGGTTGTTTTCACAACTACAGCTACAGTACTCCTCGTACGGTACGTAAATGTGCTGTACGGTAGCCTACTGGTATGATGCAGCAGCACTGCGCTGCACGCGCTGCACTCGAGCACTGTACTCGCGTACTCTACGTGCCTGACCCAGGCTTCCACAATAGTTATCGTTCGTACTACTCGAGCACACTACGGTAGCCGTAGGCTTGATTGATTTCCTTTGATGGTTACGATATGATATGATATGATATGATATGATATACTGAGCTCGTACCGGTGGGTACAGGCAGGTAGGTAGAGTGGGTAGGTAAGGTACTCGTAGCGTAAGGGAGATTATAATAAATAAATAAAATCTCGGCTCTGTCTATATCACAGGCATCTGCAATTCCAACACAAAAGAAAGAAGGAAGAAAGGAAGGAAGGAAAGGAGGAAAGGAAGGTAAAATTCTACTGTATCTCCTACACATTCAATTTCCACTCCTTCTTCTCCTCATCCTCCTCTTGTCACGTCTATCGAAGGCGCGCTGGAAAAGTTGGGCAATAACAATGATAAAAAAATGAGAAATAAAAAATAAGAAAAGATGGAGGGACCAAAGGACGAAAGGACGAACTGCGGTAACGAACCAAGGAATGGGAAAAGAAAAGAAAATATATCATAATAAATAATTTATGGTAAAAAAAAAAAAAAAAGCTTCAGCTGGTCTTTCCTGCACTGGTGTAAGTCTCAAATTTCTTTTTTCCTCTTCCTCCTCCTCTCCCTCTCTCTGTTTTTTTAATCTTTAATTTTTAATTATCCCTCTCTTTGGTTCATTCACTTACTCACTTGCCCACTCAGTCATATCAACTCAACTCGACTCAACACATCACACACACACACAAGTAACAACCACCACCACCCCGGGAACACCGAATGCGCTGTTCATACGCAACGCACGTAACCCCATCCGTCCCCGCATCCGCCATATCTCTACTCGAGTACCCCTTCAGATCTCCCCCACCCCCCCCACATAATGCCATTAGATGTCAGCATCATCAGCTGCAGCAACAGTATTATTTCTCTTCTCTTCTCTAAAACTACTCCCTTCTCCCACGAGGACTGTCCCGGGATGCCAAAAATTGAAAATTACCAGTGTTGGTAGCATTGGCACTGCTTCTAGCACGTAGAAGTATACCTCGTGCTTGCTCAACGTTCCCGGATAGTGCTCTGCGAATTCTGCGATTCGGAAGAGCGAGCGGATCTAAACATTTTTTTGGATTAGATCAGTTCAGTGACAGTAAAGCTGCTGTACTACAAAAGAGGGAGGGAGGGGGGGGGTTTGTTGTTTTTTTTCGCTTCCCTTCCCTTCGGCTCAGCTGCAGGGAGTGAGTGACCGATAAGAGGATGCACGAGCAGGAAATGAAATTTGGAAAAATAGAAATTAAAACGTGGCTGAAGGGGAGGAAGGGAGAGAGGGGATGAATGGAGATGTGATGGGGGGAGGAGAAGCAATGGGTTCAAGATACCACACGGAGAGTCTGGATTGGCCGAGTGAGACTCTCAACAACTCATACTCGAGTACGAGCTCATCACTTCTCTCGCCCCTCCTACTCGTCCCTCGCCCTCCCCGCTACAATTAACCTTCCATCAGGTTGGCATCGACACCCCAGTCGATTGTACACGGTTTCGACAACAAATGGATAGCCCTCTCGTTGCGTAGATGGCCATTTTGCGACGCGACTCCATGTGATCAAGGGTGCAGGGGTGCGGAGATACATGCCCCAATGAAATCGAGAAGAAAAAGAAAAAATAAGGAAGGAGATATATGAAAATAGGGTAAACACCCGCACGCTCCGAGCCCGACCCCGATTCCGCAAACCCGCATGCGGGGAGGGTGTGGAAGGGTGCTGGGGTGAGGATAATCTCCCGCAAACCAAACCAACCCAGGGGAAAAAATAAATAAAACAGAATAAACGAAATAAAAACTCACCAAGATGCACAAACAACTGACATATAGGCAATACAACAGCGCAACATACCGTTCTCTTCCATCAAGCCCAAACTCCCTCTTATACTTGATGTCAAACCTGATTGCCGTGATGGTGAAGAAGGCAAATGCAGCCACTTGCAGCGCCAATCCGCTAATGAGTATGTACGACCCTATCTGAAAGCTGTTCCCGCTAGAGGAAGACAGGAACCCCGATCCGGAGCCTTGCACCACGAAGGAACTAGAAGAAGGAAAGGAGAGAGAAAAACCGTGTTGTCAGCCCCGGGGTCGCACAGGAATAAATAATATAATATAATATAATATTCATCAAAAGGAGATTAAGACGGGGAAGGGTGAGCGAGAAGTGGGGATGGGGAGTGGGGAAAAGAAAAAAAAACACTAACAAAATGTCAAAGAGGACGAAAATCAGTGTTATTCTGCGAGCTGGGAGACCCAGGGCTGATTTGGAGGGTAAAAACGTGTTGATAAGACGCCCGAGAGTCATGTAATCGAACGCCGCAATCCATGCTGGTGCCAGTATTATGAGTGTCAACATCGGAGACTGCAATTGGCCATTGCGGCAGCCGGTATATGTCAGATCATATAACACAAAGTAGTTAGGGATAATTGAATGAAACGTAGGGCTAGCCGGTGCAGCGTAGCTGGAGGGAGAACCCTGAGTTCGGAGAGCTTTCTCCGAATAGGCGTGGGAACTGGCCTTATTGGGGTAGACGAATAGCGTTTATTATGCTAGAGGGGATGGAAGGCGCTGGAGAGATAGAAGAAAGTTCCATACGTAATATCCATCGCTATGCGGGTTTTCAACAGACAAAATTCGAAGAGCGTATCCAACAGTCTATATATATCAAAAGCAAGGACGATTAGATTAAGTCAGCCAAGCATACTGATACATGTCAAGCCCATTTTGGGACAAATGCCAATATATCGTACCTCCCAAATTCCTCCCATGATTAACGCCCAACAATACCACTTTCGCATGAGGAACATTTGGATGATGTGAAAGAGTGTGGTAATGCCATAGAGTATTGCAAATAGTATCGCAGCGGCTTTGCTTGGGTCGTAGCTATCAAAAAACATAACAGTCAGCGATCAGCCGGAAATCATCTTAGGAAAAGAGCCACGGTTCATATATCCATAATAGAAGATCTGGAGCATTTACTTACAGCCAGATTTCGTCGTCTCCATTGCCGTCTTTTCGGATACAGTTGTGCTGCTGTTAGCAAATAATTCCCCACCAACTACCTTGCAACCTCAGTCGACCTCAGGGAGAATTTGTGGCGCACCATTCTTGTCGGAGGCCATTCTTTAATGCCAATCGAAAGCTTTTTATAGGTTTAACGGGGGTAGAGAAGAAATTCCGTATTATCGCGAGATATCTTTAAAGAGAAATGATCATAAACCGGGAAAGTATGTCGATTATGGTTTTTGGAACACAGGTCCTTATATATAACTCAGACCGACTAAGGACGCTTCAGGCACAACGGCAGAGCCAAAGTAACATTCTCTGAGCTCTAATTCATGGGACCAGGAAGAAACCCCCACTGGCCAGTCGGGATAAAGTTTCTCCTACCAGCTCCTCCAATGTTGTGTGCGCGGCCTCCGGCGATTGTTCTCAATAGGGGCCATGAAAGCTATACTCTGGTGACCAGAGCGGGGCTACTAATCGTGATATTTCTCAATATGGGAGTAAACCCCCTCGCGATTGGTCGGATTAGTTGCGTCGTGTCGTTGATGCTACACAGGAACCCGTATTACGACTACTGCCATGGTCCCTATTAGGTTGAGCCTCTTATATCACAGCATTAAACTGAGATAGATTCAACCTTATTTACCAAGCGCTGACGGGTAGCTAACGCGTAATCTCGCTGCCGAATTTCTCGGCATGCCTTATAAGCTTACTCGAGTACACGACGACCTGTGTAACAATCCCGAACCGGGATATACTCCTCTATACCAACCAACCGTGATACACGCTCTTACGACAGTACCAAGACTTACAAAATTCAACCAACTCCAATTGCGCAATATACTCAAAAATAGAGCACGATCTGTAAACCTTGGCCAAGACCCTGTCGGTGGAGCTCTGAAGCACTCCTAGAGTCGCAATGGGAGCCATATCCCCAGGGAGGTGGGGTGCCCTCCTTCATCAGTTGGAAAGGCCAATCGCTATCGCTATAGCGCCTTCTGGGGAGTGTCCCGAGCCATCGATATGAACTCTGAAGAACAATCATTAAGAGCTACCCAATTTTCCGCATCAACTGTCTTCCGGTCCCGGATGATTTCCTGTATGATACTCGTCCCAAGCAAGAAGCATTCGAAAACAAGGATTAAAAATATATATGGTAAAACCCCTGCGATTGTCTGAGCGCCTATACAAACCCAAAACTCGTATCTTCGAACACTTCTTGCCTGGGATGAGTACGCCAGCAAACCTCTGTTAGGCGAAGCCTATATTGCTTATAAACAGGGCGATATTATAATGCAGCCGGCAATTAATAGCACAGGGTTTCAAAGAGTACCAAATAGAAGTCAGCGTATCACAGGATGTAATACCATATTTAATATTTGAAGGAGTGTCATTGCCACTGCTGCGAAGCTATCCTCTGGCATCATACCATAAAATATCAAATGATTGGACTATGTGCTATGTCGTTGGAGTTGCCTCCTCTAGTAAGGTCTGGTGCTTTTTTCGCTTCTTTATGTCCCTCAAAGAGGCTGAACAGCTCTTTTTTTTTACAGCAACTTTCACCCCTTTTCCGAGGTAGGGAATTTTTGACGGCATAGCATATAGTCCAATTATTCGAGATTTTACGGTAGTCAATATACTCAACATTGTGGAACGGCTTTGGCCACCGACTGGTCGAGTCCAATTTGTACTCGACATCCATGCTGTAGGATACCGTGAAGTTTCATCACCCATCCTCAGGAGAAACAGACGGTATCGCATCCTATTTATGGGGGACAGATATCAGCATAATGTTGGATTCATAAGACATCACTCGGGGACAGCATAGAAAATGTCGGGGGATATAAACTTCAGTCCCTTGCATCTAAAGGCTCCAGTCGATTAGAAGGGCTTCAAGTTTTCGCTTCCAATGCATTATAGGGTGCTTACTCTAGCGGATTTGAGTACGCGCTCGTTGTTGTCCTTGTATGGGACCCTGTGAATCATATTCCCTCACTCGCTAAATGGGAGACATCTTCCCACCAATGAATAATGAAACGGCCCGTGATATCTGGGATCGTCATCTGAAACAAGACGTCACCTTCCGTTTGCCCTCCCTTCCTTCCCAAGCCCGCATGAGCACCTTGTTTGTTTCCACCCCCTAGCCGTCAATGGCCCCCTAGATCCCAGTAATTCTCGACTCCAAAAAGTTCCCCGCCTCCTTCCATAAAGGCGATTGCCCATCTCTCCCCCTCTCCCCCAGCTATTTTCGCTTACAGACACCCGACCGTTACGCATAATCCCGACCGGAGACCCGCTTGGAAATTCACTCACAACAAACCTCACCTAAACGCACGAGCAACAGTCAGAAGCCTGGAGGTTCCAACACTAACCTTACCACTTGCACCCTACCGAATAACTTAATCTTTCTCCTTACATACTGCGGCGTTTGCTTGAGCTCGCTTGAGCGATCCTCCTTCTTGCTCCCCATATGCAAGCCCGCATCCCCGTGAAGTCAGGTGCCCGGGTACTCCGCAGAAAAAGAGGGGAAATTAAATCAAACGGCCGTGATTGATTTTCAGGGAACTCTAATTCAAGAGTAGATCTGTTGAGCGTTCAGCTTTCTCACTCTAGTCAGTGGGGTTCGTAGTGTTAGTATCTTGGTGATAAATACAATCTCTTATGACTGTAAGTATTTCATGGCCCTCCTGGCTCACCTCAAGAACAGTCCTGCCGATGGCGGGGGCGGGGCTCTGAAGGGGATAAGTCCCATTCGGCAGTCATCGGCGCTCCTGCAGGGCTCTGAGTTTTTTTAGTCTTTTTCGAAGAAAAAAAAAAAAAGCATCGGGATTTACCGGTCGTTCAATAAATTTCCAGAATTGCCCTCGCACAGCATAGCTGTCATAAACCTGAGGATAGGTAGTCGATGTGGTGAGCCATAGGAGTACCAAGAGATAGATAAAGGTGATAGTGTTTATTTTTAGCAATCGCCCCCCTTTCCCCAAAAAGACTGATGTCGCACCATATCAGCAACCCAGGGCGCAAGTTATTCTCTCTGTTCTCAAACCCCCACTCTGAAGCCTTGGCTTCTCTTTATCCTCGAGTGATATTTTATGAGGAATTTCATTGTGCGAAATTTGCGGATCCTTGGATGAAAACAAAGGTTTCTAAAACAAACATATTGTCCTAAATTACTATGCACAAACAATGAGAACCTTAAAAATAACCGGGAAAAGATCCATCGGTCATCACAACCGCCAAGGTAATAATATATAAAAAAAGATACCGAACCATGAAAGGTACACGGGATAATTGCGGCAAAATGTGCAGGAAAAATGTACAGTGCAGGCTGACTTTGTTCTTGGTCTTCAAACAAAAAATAAAAACGCCGAAAGGGGACGAAAACTAGCTTTTAAATGCCATGTACAGTACACTCCAGAAATCCCTTTGGGTTGATACGGATATCCTCCGCCATGCCATCTCCCCACCGACGTGCCCGAACCTTGAAATTTAGATTCGAAACACGAATTCATAAACAAAAATAGACACTAAGATATAAAGCAATAACAGAGAGCAGTGGGCCTCCGAGAGATTTATGCAAGTTTAAGGTAGGAGATCACAATAATAGCAAAAATAATTAGGTAGATAGACTAGCGTGTAGAGCAAAAGACGCGAGGGGGAGTGCGCTCATAGAATAGTGTTTTGTTACATGTTCGAGTTAGCCTTCAAGTTCAGTCGTGTTCATAGGTTCCTTGTCTTTCTTCACTCTCGTCTCATTTGAATCGTGACGTATGTCGTTGGAATCGGGCATTGATACTTGCGATTAAGATTATAGGGCAATCATGCGAACTGGTTATCGTGATTTCGTACTTTCATTCGTTCAGACACGTGCGGTGTGACGTGCCGTTATTTTTGTCGTTTATTCGCAGAGTTGAATCAGAGGGTGGTTTGTGACCTAACAAGCCATTTCCTAGTCTCCAGATCTCCCTGCGGCCTCCTTAATTCGATAAAACTTTGCGAGCTATCGCCTCTGGGTTCGGGCTCTTCTGCTAACGGGCTGCAGAATATTGTAGAACTTTTCTGCGGCGAGGAGGCATCATCTCTCAAGAGACCGGTAGGAAAACTCGCACTCTTGGGAGTCATATCGTAATCGGGTATTGGTGGGCTATTCTGCCTCTCTGCTATTGGGATACGAACCCGCACTTCTCGGTCTTCTGGCACTTGATCCTCGGTGGAGTCGGCTGCAGTTACTTCGATCTCAGGAGTGCATATCCCCAACCCCATGATAGGGCCCCCAAATTCAGCAATAGCCAGTGTGCAGGCTGCCCTTTGAATGTCACCCACATCCGAGGTATCCCAGGTGTCAAAGTGGTCAACTTCCAAACTAGCCGGGGTCGAAGTGGTTGCTGAAGTCGATGTAACATAATACACTGATGAGTGGCGAAGTTGTGGCCGTACAAGAGCTGGTTGAAGGTTGTGATTAAGAATCCGATCCTCCTTCTCCTTGGGGCCGGTTTCAGAGGCATTGGCGGTGGGTGGAGCAGGTGAAATACAGTTTTTCCCGGCTGGCTTCGTGGGGGAGGCTTCTTCATCACCTGACCTTAAGCCTAAGCGCGGATTGGCGGTCACATGAAGCGTCCAGAATATAGTTTGCGTGATCAGAGATGCAATAAACAGTGCAAATCCGATGACAATCAGGAGAGTTCTCGCATGACCGTACATCAATTCAGGTAAACCCTCAGGCCGGAGATTCAGCCAGCCGAGTGTAAATGCGGAGGCAATCCCAGCCAAGACCGTAGATGCGATACCCACGAGTAAGCACGAACGCTTGGGTGAGCCATAGATCATGGTTATGATCAGGAACAAGCAGGTTGTTAGATTGACTACTGTAGCAGTGATACATGAGGATAGGAGAACGGAATGGATTGATACGGCCGATATCGAATACAGGACGAATAATACAGTCGTGCAGGCTGAGAGAAGCAGGGTAAGGAGGCCTAGGAAACGGAGGGCTTGGTGGGAAGGTTGAAAAAACATGATGCGGAAGAGTGGGCAGGGTTGAAGACAATGATCCCGGACAGTTTCTCGATACTATTCGAATACAGTCCGGGAAGTTTTGGGTAGAAAGGGGGCCAGGAAGATCAAAAAAAAAACTGTTCGAAGTGGTGGAGGCCGAGGGTTGGGGGGAGGATAGGAATCATCAACGGGCCTCATAGGGTCGTAAGAAAGAGTATGTAGATGGCTGTCGTGGTTGCCGTAGTTGGAGACGTATGTTCCCCTTCTCAGATGGTGATGCCTCAGAAGATCTAGGCTCGACACCTTTTACGGGAGAGGCTTGACGGAAATAGAAAAGATACTTGTGTCCTACGCCATGAGAAGACCAAGCAAGACCCGGGACTCGGGAGAAACGAGATCTGGTGTAGGGAACCTTATTGAAGGAAGAGGGGGGGTTGGGAGATTGGGGACGAAGGAAGAGGAAAGCGTTTGGCGAGAGGGTGTGTGAAGAGCGGATAATGTGGGGAGATGTATGAGATAGGTGGATGAAAGGGGACAATGATTCCACTTCGGGGGGAGGGGACATGGAGAAGCCCAGTGTTGCCCATGTCTTTTGCGTTTCTGTGTTTGTGTTTGTTTTTTTTGGCAGCGGAGATCTTCCGGAAGCCATTGCGGACGTGGAGAAACCAAAACAAACAACGCCTGTGCCCGTGCACTGCCAAGCTCTGGTTGTCATGCAAGTAATACTCGAGTAACTTTTTACAGGTAGATCTCTCATCAATATTAACAAGGCCTGATGCTCTATTGATTTCTTTAGTTTTGCAATATGAACCAAAGATTGAGCGATCCCCTATAGAACCTTGCTTCTGAATATCTTGTGTCGATCCTGACTCGTTTAAACAACCAGAAATCTCGCTGCAAAAAAATGAAAATGCTACCCTGCTTCTTGCTTACTAATACAGTTTCACTGCTCCCACGCGGGAGACGACGTCTCTGTGCTACCAGTCGGGCGAGCTTCGTCTCTCACCCTAACTCCTCCAACACAACCAGCAACGCAATACACCACCCCACCATCGCTTCATCCACCACCACTCCCCTCTCCATCTCTTTTACCATCCCCCTTCCATCTCTATCATCTACAGGACGCCTGGTAGCAGCAGATATTTCAGCTATTCCGTCTTTAGCGGCTTCTCATCACGATGAAGCTCACTTTTAAGGTATGTTGCCCCTCCCTTCCTGCACGCCCCGCTGTTCTGCAATATCGAAATTTGACGCATAGCCCCACGCATACAACTAACTACTCCTTTTCTCTTACAGGATCTCAAACAACAAAAGTTTGTCATTGATGCTGAACCTGCCGATACTGTAATTATTGATTCCCCTGTCTTGTTTGAATGAGAAATGAAATGCAACAAAAGTTACTCACTCGGCCGTCAACCAGATTTCTCAGGTGAAGGAAAGAATTAGCAAAGAGAAAGGATGGGATGCTGCGGCCCAAAAGCTCATCTACTCTGGTAAGAGCTTTCCGCCTTCCCATATAAAAGAAGTCCTATGAAATAATATGATCTTTGGTGATAGGTAAAATCTTGCAAGATGACAAAACCGTTGGAGACTACAAAATTGAAGAGAAGGGATTTGTGGTATGCATGATATCGAATAAAGTATTTCTGTCCCCATATACACTCACTTTATGGATAGAAACTGATAATTAAATAAGCCTAAAGCTGCGTCTTCGTCTTCCGCTGCTGGTTCTAGTTCGGCTTCCACTCCAGTGAAAGCGCCGTCAACACCAGCCCAAAGCTCTGTCCCCGCCACTCCCTCTGCTCCGGCTCAGGCTGCGACAGGCTCCTCAACCTCGGCCGCTGTGCCAGAGACACCAACTCCTTCAGGCGCCACCGCCGGTTTCGCTTCGTTATCACCAGCTACCTTCAATGATCCATCGGCATTAGCAATGGGGGGTGAGAGGGAAGATGCTATTGTTAATATGATGGGAATGGGCTTTGAGAGGAACGAAATCGAGAGAGCCATGCGCGCAGCGTTTTTCAATCCAGATAGAGCTGTTGACTACCTTCTGAATGTGAGTGACAGGACTATACGCCCTGCACATTTAATTCAACCTGTGGAATCTCCACATAGTTAATGCTTTTTCAGGGTATCCCCGAACACCTTACACAGGAGCGGCCGGCTCAGTCTTCTGCCGCACATCCAGCTGCACAATCCGCCCAACCCGCTGCAAGGCCCGCTCCTGCTACCGCTCCTGCCGTTGGTGGTAGTGCGTCTGGGGAAGGGACTGAGCCTGAGAACATCAACCTGTTTGAAGCTGCTGCTGCCGTTGTTAGCCAGCGCGGAAGTGCTCCTAGTCAGGGAAGAGCTGGAGCCGCTAGTCTCGGGAACCTTGACTTTCTCAGAAACAATCCCCAGTTTCAACAATTACGTCAAGTCGTTCAACAGCAGCCACAGATGCTTGAGCCAATCTTGCAACAAGTCGGCGTAGGGAATCCACAGCTTGCAGCATTGATCAGCCAGAATCCTGAGGCTTTCCTACAGCTGCTTAGTGAAGATGCGGGTGATGACGAGGGCGGGCCATTGCCTCCGGGCTCCAATCAAATCGCAGTTACTCCCGAAGAAAGAGATGCTATTGAGAGAGTAAGTCTCTTTTTGTTCCTCTATATTTTGGCCCTTAGGTCAAAATCCAGTAGCTAATGGTGATCCCAGTTATGTCGTCTTGGTTTTGACAGAGATATGGTCATTCAAGCGTACTTTGCTTGCGACAAAAATGAAGAGCTCGCAGCCAACTTTTTGTTCGAGCAGCCCGACGACGACATGGAAGGTTAAATCTCTTTCCCCTTTCTTCCCCTTCATACCTCGTTTTTACCGCATTCCCTAGTCTAATCTAAATATGGGGTGAACACCAAATTCAAACTCGAAATTTCCTGAAAGTGTGGGAGTGATGCATGAATGATTGATGCTGGACGGCTCGCTTTTTCGTTTTGTCCCCCTTTTTTCATAATTCTCTTTTATGAAACTACTATTACTATTACTATTTCCCTTTAGCAGTCACTTTTAGTTTTTCTATGTAATCTCTCTACTCCTTGTGAAGTTTGGGGTCGACTATGAGCATACAAAAATTGGAATCTTGAGTGCATGTAAATCAGCAGCTTCTGTCGTTATCAGCGCTTTCCAATCTCCATCATTGATCGTTTGGAGAAGCATCTCCCACAGACCTGTCCTCCGCACCAGTGATCCATACTGTGGCAGGCTGACTGGATTCAATCACTGCAAGCGAACCTCAACAGTTGAGCTTAGAAACCTCAAAGCCCTGCCCACTTACCCACAAAGAGCTAAGAAATCGGGACTTAGCAACCTGCTTTAGCTGCAATGTTGACTCAGCACATCGGTCACCAAACCTCACTCATTCCTCCATTCAGCAGGTATACATTAATAACTTACTCGAAAATTCAATCTCACGCATTCGCCACATCACACGAAAATATTTCAACCGCAGGTTTAGACTCTAGCGCAATCCGAGATACCACTGAGTACCGTAGGTTTCATAAAAATCTGACTCTTTTCCCCTTCACCGAAACATAAGACATGACTCTAACCTTAGTCGATGAGTCCTCCAAATCCTTGGCAAGCCCGACTCACATCTTAAGAGTCAAGTACTCGAGTACTGGTATCGGCGGTATAATACAAGTAGCAGTATCAATCTAGTAGTAGCAACCAAATCAACATCGTCGATAACACCTCGGCTCATAGAAGTGTCTTTAAATCTTGGGTTGGTCCTTCCTTTTCCTCCTTTTTGATATTTCTCCCCACTGATCCTGGCTTGGCACTGGCAGGGTTTTTCACAAAAAAAAAAGCCCCACTACACAAAAAGCCCCGCACCTTACCACTCTTTTCTCTCCCGCCCCACCACAGAACAATTTTTCATCATCACCTCTGCTTGCTGCAAACACCAACCAATTCACTCGCTAAACCTACTCCGCACGAAGCAAAACTCAGAACTAATACTAATTAAAACAGAAAATGGCTGTTAGAACTCAGGTTTGTTCATATATATATCCTTAGTGTACATGGGGTTACTTTGATGGACACATTGCTAATCATGAGGTGGTATCTTTAGTTCGAAAACTCCAATGAGTATGATCTATCTTCAACACTACTGTTTCTCTGACAGTCGCCTATGCAAAGGAGGAGGGTTCGGACATTGGTGACCGATGAACTGACAGATTGAATAGAATTGGTGTTTTTGCCACATTGACGAACTCTTATGCACTTGTTGCCACTGGCGGTTCAATGAACTTTTATAGGTCCGTTCTTGTTAATTTGGGGAGTGAGGGGAGCAAGCAAAATTGATAGGTGCCGTCTGGACAGTGTTTTCGAAGCCGAACTTGCAGATGTCATTCCCATTTGCCATACCACGATCGCGGGTACTAGAATTGTTGGGAGGTTGACCGCCGGGTACGTGAGATATATCGATGGATGGGCCGGCGAGAGCACGGACTGAAATGTGGGGGGACGGCTACGGGGCTAGACTGATGGGGGTATTTGGCTTAGGAATCGGAAAGGATTGTTGCTTCCAACATCGACAACAGATCAGGAATTACAGCACCTTAGAAATTCAATTCCAGAAACCGTCAAAATCCAAAGAATCGAGGAGCGATTATCAGCCCTTGGTAACGTCATTTGTGCTAACGATCATGTCGCTCTGGTCAGTTTTATCCTACGGACTTGATAGATCTGGGGGTTGGTGGGCTGACGAGGGACGAGCTGTGATCGGGGATTAAAGGTTCATCCTGATATAGAACGCGAGACAGAGGAGATTGTTGCGGATGTTTTAGGAGTTGAGGTCTTCAGGCAAACTATCTCTGGTACTACTCCACCGTCATTTCCCGCGCCCCACTGTGATATATGAGCTGTCTCTAATACTTATTACCGCTTGTGTGTAGAGAATGTCCTTGTGGGGTCCTACTGCTCACTTTCGAATCAAGGGGGAATCGTGCACCCGAAGACATCAATACAGGACCAGGACGAGCTTTCTTCACTTCTGCAGGTCCCACTTGTTGCCGGTAGTCTTAATCGTGGATCGCCGGTAGTGGGTGCGGGTATGGTCGTCAACGATTGGATGGCTGTCACTGGTTTGTTTTCCTGGGAGCGGAGTGGGTCGGGAACATTCAAGCACTAACCTTGGTGGACAGGTCTTGATACTACTGCCACAGAGCTTTCGGTCGTAGAGAGTGTATTCAAACTAGGGGAGGGAATGGGCCCGGGCAATCTCGCTGGAGGGCTGAGAGATTCTCTGGTGGAGACATGGTACTAAATGTGGTGATGACAGCGTGAGTATCCCCCATCTTCTAAAATATCTTGGGAAGGTTCTCTTTCTACAAGGGGGCAAAAGAGCTTACTCCTAGGCTTCTATTAGTACTTATTTTTCATTCCCAGTTTTTTTCTTCCATGCCATCGAATAGTTTCTTTTCAAAGCACTCATCAGATAAAACGAAGGAGGCAATCAGGCCCCTCGGGTCAATCATACTAGTTTGATTTTTCCTGTGTGGTTTTTCTAACATTTCCCCCCTGTCTTTCTCTTCACAACTATCGAAAGGCATAGTCCTTTACTTTTTGTATTTTTTTTGAAGGGGCTTTTTATTTCTTTTTACGGGTGCAAGTGATGCATTTCAACGTTGGTTTACTCTATAGAGAAACGTAATGAAAGTCCTTATTTCCTGCAGATCTCTCGACGGAGCCGATTCGATACCTTCATCTTGCCCTCTCATTTGCATCCTCGTGCCTTCCAGTTTCAGCCCTCATTGACAGTAACGGCACATTCGGGGTTTGCGGTGATCGTGAAATCCGAACCAACAGTGGGGGATCATACGTTATAAGATGGCTTTGCAGGCTTTGCAGGCTCCGAACCGGTGGGCAGCAGCCTACAGAAAGGGCACTCGCATGGAATTGGGCACTGCCTCGCTTCTTTGTCTGCTATGAAAGGAAGGCGCTCGCTGGATGGACACCCTTCTGGCCTCGTCTCTTGCCTCTTGCACTTTCGGCATGTACCAGTACAGCACGGTATCAGTACTCGGACCATGGCATCCGCACATTTCGCAGGATACAACATTTGGCCCTATGGTCAAAATGTTGGGACTGGAGTTTTTCTCTCCTCACTCCAGGGACCTCCTCCCCCCAAGGATCGGCGGATTGTTTTGCAGTCGGTAATGTGGGTGCACCCTGACTGTTCCACTTTGCTCGATCGAGGCATTCCCCGCAATTGAGGTTTCTTTTTTTCTTTTTCTTGCCCGATTTTTCCTTTTCCTCTCCTTCCGCGAGGCGCTGGATGGGGGGCAGCGTGGGAGTATCCCAATGGTTTGTTTCTTTCTTTCTTTCCAGAAAGTTGGAGGCTTTTTACTCGGTGTAGTGATATCACTTCCCCAGGCTTCTGATACCGACAGATTTGAAGCTTCTTCATTAGTTGGGAACGTTAAAATGCTTCGCTTTTTTTTAGTTTGCCGGACGACAGCCAAGCAGCGCTTTACAAGTTACCGCACAGATACAGAAAGCATATGGAATCCCTCACTCCTCCTTCATCATCGTCATCATTAGGTTAGTAATGCTGCCCGGTCAAGGATCACCACCCTATGCGTCAGGTTAATCAATGAACAAGTGATTCGGCGAGCTTGGCCGATTCCGACCAATTGGGGGAGATTTGAAAAAGATAGAGGAGGCTTGGAACATGGCATACGCATACTTGTACTTACTTCGTTCGTACATACGGTAGTTAAGTAGTATGAAGAGAGGTTGGGATGTCTTCCTCCTCTCTTATCAACAGCGACAACAAACTGACGGAAATAGGACTTAAGTGCTATGCGTGTAGTTATTTATGACACTACGCATATCGTACGACATTGGAGCTGTAGGCTTCCTTAGGGAAGAGAATCAAAAGAACGTCGTGAGAAAGAAGCTTTCGCCAGAGTGAGTATTCATTCCTAGTTCGTTGGCACGACATGACGAGTTTCTATCGGTCGGGGAGTTGGGAGATACTACATGAAATCCCCTTTTTCTCCTCATTTTTCGACTGAACTCTCTTGCAAAGGGCTTCCTCAAACCTTGGGGGAGTTCAGTGGGACTCGAAGTTTATCTACACCAGGGAGGAAGAGGGGGCCCGAGCTTTTCCCATCTCACACACACATCTCCAACCCCCCTAATCGTGGGGTGGTAACTAGCGGTGTTTGTTATTATTTTCTTCTTCCACCGGCCCTTTGCTTTTGCCCTTGTTTTTTTCCCACGCTCGCTCCCTATCGGTAGCCGAGATACCTCTACCGATACCACTTTATCCAGGATCAAGGAAGGGCGAAAGGTGTGTTTTCGAAACAGTTTAGGAATCTCCTAGCGACCGGGAGAAAAAGAGACTGTCTCTTAAAGCTTTTACTGTACCAGTACCCCCGCCCTCGACAACCAACCTATTATCGCCAGTCAAGCAGACGAGGAGCTAGAGGGTCAAGTACATCAGATGGGCAAGCGCACGCCTTGCTTTGCAACGCAGGAAGAGGAGGTCCTGTGATCAAGAAAAATAAACTACTGCTCAGGGAAATGCCAGTTGAGTTGTCCGCTCTGCGCAATTGAGGTGTGGTTTAGGTTGTCGGTGGACGATCCCGAACGAGAGAGAAGCGAGGGGTGGGGGAACGACGACGAGGAACAGAGGGGAGGGGTTGGTAAATTTGAGATTAGATAAGTGGGACAACGCGGGGAAGGAAAAGGAACACTGAGGACCTTCATATTTAGCTTCATTATCGGTGGAAATGAGAATGGTGACGTGGGATTGCAGATTTGTTTCGAGTATGGGCAGGATATCGGCGTACTCCCGTACGGCGCAGTCTACGTACCCAGGCAACGAGAGTAGCGGAGGGATTTCCTCTCCACAATACCGTATGTATCTGATCTAGAGTGATTGCAGCTATGAAATGAAATTTTATGATGATTTAAATGCACGATAGAGCGAAAAAAAAAGTCAAAACCGGATTGGTCTATCATGAGGAAAACTTGAGAGGGAAGAAAGGTGGTGAATTAAGTGTGAGCGAAATGGATCACAAAAATTACCTCCAAACGAGAAACAGGTAATAACAACAAATGCTCTTCAAACGAAAAAGAAACGAAAGTGCATTGAGTATATTGAGTATCCATTCATTCATTCCTCAAAGAGAGCAATTGCGGGGAAAAGCGTAAATACCGGACAGCCAGAAGCAGTGAATTAAAAAATATCCACCGTACGGACTATGCTCTCCATTGCTATGATACCACCCACTGACACCACCGATCATATTATGTCACGCAAAAAAATGGGGTGATAGTATTGCTATTGTAGAGTTGGAAGATCAACTCTTCTTTTCCACCCCCTTTTCCCTCCTTCTCTATTCAAAACATCAAGAGGCCAATCACCCCATTCCAACAAACAAGTAAGAAAAATAAAATAAAAAAGCGGGACGGGTATTCTACCAGAGCACTGTATCCATGCGCTCGCTTCGTTTCGGATTCGGATTTTGTGGGGAACATTAGCGCGCTGAAACGAGAATCAAGAAAGACCAAGCGCTGGTGCTGCTTCTCCCTGGCTGGGGGGAGTGCAGTTGCTGTTGTTGCTGGCGGAAAGAGTGAAAGATGGCCGTTTGTTGGTTTTATGGTAACCGTATTTCTATTTCTATTTCTATTTCGCTCTGTAGACAGAGGGGAGGGGCAGGAAGGGGAATGATTGGAGTTGCGAACTTATTTCCCTCCATAATACCGGTAAACGGTACTCGTAGCCAACTCTGCGATAAAAAGTACCGGTAGAGTAAACTCGTACTTGTATGACAATCCTTACGCGCGCGACACCATACCATATCTGTAGTAGTTCACAAAAAGGATATCTTCGAACCGGGACAAAAAGTAACATGATACCTTTGTTGAAAGAAGAAAAGAAAACAAAAAATATTGCGCCATGAACCGGTAATTGTTGTGATAAATACTGACGAATGGATTGTTGTGGGGGGGGGAGGTCGGTGCAAGAAAGAAAATAAAGTGAAACAGATGACCTCGTGGATGTCTCTCTCTCTCTCGTGTGAGACTAATTACTGTATCCTGCTTGGACAGGTTGTGAACTTCGGATACGTTCCAGAACAAACCCCGGAAAAGCAGACACCTAGCGAAGGGATGTCAACCAACGGGTTTCCATCACTAGTAATGCTTTCCGAAGCTAGCGGTTGGTGTTGAGGGAGGTACCGGTACTTGGTACGAGTACGAGTACTGTAGCCCCGGATTTACTACACTGTTCCTGTTTATCTGATGGTGATGGTGTGATGGAGAGGCATTAACACTCGAGTATCATTCCATAAAACTGGTAGGTAGTACTAGGCAATGGGTGGTTCGAGCAGTAGTAGTAGTAGCGAGTAGTGTGACAGTACCCGTGGTAGTAGTAGGTAGTACTTGTAATATGGTATGATAGCAGCTACGGTACGATATGGCATGGGATGAATAGGCAGGATGTCGGGAAAGGGCCTAGAGGGAGGAAGGGTGGGGGGGGGTGAGATGGGAGAGAAAGGATCAAAAGAAAGTTTAGCCTTGATCATTGACGGGGTAGGGAGAGGGAGAGAGAGAGAGGATGGTGCTGTGCTGTGCTGTGCTGTGCTGAATGCTACCGGTATGATACAACTTTCTTCCCGCTTCAGTACTAGTACCCACCCATCTCGAACGTTTCGGCTGAAAAAAAAAAAAAAAAGAAAACTCGCTAGAGTAAACCCCGTTCATCCTCCTGCTCCTCCTCCTCCTTACGCCGAAAAGTAGCACGATATGATACAAACGTTAGGCTCTAGTTACCCAAGTTACCCAAACTTGAACCAATTGAGGCAGGTGCTCAATCTTAGATTGATTGTGAACGATTGAGATCGTCCAGGTTTTGGCTGCCTACCGTACGAGCGAGTACCGTAGCCTGGCCTGGCATATGCTCAACCTCCGTGCTCCACCCTGTTACCTTTAAAACGCAGGGAGGGGGAGTACAGGACAAAGGAAGGAAGGAAGGAAGGAAGGAAAGGAAGGGTTATCGGTAGTTGGAGGGCATACACATGGCGATCAAACAGCTTGGGATGGGGGGGGGGGATTGATTACTTGGAGATAGGGAGAAAGGGGAGGCAGGGAGGGAGGGATTGAGAAAGAGAGAAAGAGCACGTTGTTAGGGAAGTTGTCAATCGGCCTAATCGAAATTGGGCATTTCCGTCACGTTCTAGTCTATGTACTAATCTTCTGTCTTATTCTCTTATCATAGAATCTGGCACAGCGTTATTATCCTCCCTCCCTCCCTACCTCCCCCCATAGAAAAGGAAAGTGTGTATGCTATATTTGCTCCATGTAATGTACGATACCAGGCGATTATATCGGGTGTAATCATGGGGATAGGAAGAAGAAAAGTTTCAACTACCGCTTTTATAACCCACCTTTGCTGTCGATCTGGTATGGTACGTGCACCCTGAATGGACGAAGAAAGGGGAGATCCGCTTTCGCCTTTAACGTACAGTGAAGATATTTGTACGCATGTAGATAAAGTAGGAACTCATACACTTGGAGCTTCTAAACAGAACCTGGTACAGTATTCTGTTCCTTTTCATTAGATCTCTGAGGAAATAGAGTTCGCTCTCTTGGCTCCTCAGATATTTACGTTCCAGTAGGCTGTCTCCATTGTCTGGTATCATACTCGTGCACACACGATCATTTCAACTTACCGGAATTCATAGGTTAGGGTTAGACTACTGCACGAGCTGAGCGTGCGTTCCCCATCATTCGGGGGATTTACCGCGCACCATAAGCTGGGGGCAAAAGCAAAACAAAAAATACCGGTAATCGCTTTTTTCCCTCTGCCCCCCTTTCCCCACCGGTGGTGAGAAGGAGAGAGAGAGAGAGAGAGAGAAATTAACTGATTGGTTTGTTTCCTCTGGAAGGGGGGAGGAAAGGGAAGAAGAATGTGGTTGTTGTTCACGGCACACGATACGTGAGCCAAGAAAACCCGTCAGCGGTTAGCGAAATCCTTTCCCATCCTTGCTTGCGTATTCTGAAGGAAAAAGCCCGCCCCTTCGTGAAACTGTGGGGAAAAAAGGTGGATGGGCAGACAGACGATGGATGGGTGGATGGATGGAATGGGCCCTTGAACTCGATGAGCAAAATGAGAGCTATGAAGGAGCTCCAGCCGGCCAATCAGTTGACCTTATGACCAAGCGATGAAATTCTCTGTGAAAAGAGCGGCATGAAGATGACATGAGGATGGGGAATTGGGTTCGAACCATTGGTGATGCAACTTTTTTGTGTTTGTGAAGTCTGAAAAAGTGGTAAATTGGCTTTTTTCTCTGCTTTTTTCTGTACTTGTATGCACTTGTACTTTGTATCATAACTTACAGTACACTCAGGACCGTTTTATTTTTTTGCACCCCCCCGTTTCCTCAGATATGGTATGCTGGTGCCGGTACGGTATGCTGTGAGATTCCTCACTGCAGATAACTTTCTGCATCTCCCTGTGGTTCAATTATTTTTGATCCCTTGGTTAGCAACTGTTTTTGGATGTAGGGTTAACGTGTTAAGAAGATCAGGTTGCCTAATTAAGGCACCGTATCATTGTTATTTTCTCGCTTTTTACTTTTTTACTTTTCTAAAATGGTAGCTCTTTGTTTCGGAGTTTTTTCGTGCTCTCCCATTTGGAAAGGGAATTGTTGGTGTTTGGGACCCTTTTGTGACTGATCATACGTGGACTAGGATCGTCGTGTGGAGGGCAGGGTCTGCCGGCCCCAGAAACGTCGAGCTCTCTCTGCAGAGAATGGGCTATGGAGGGGGGAGGAGCGAAGGAAGCACGAGTCGAAGAAGCGTGAGGAGAAGTATTTCCAAAGAGGGTATTTGTTGTTGGGATTGGAATGCCAGATCGCGATTGGCAGCACCATCAAGCAAATTGAACTCGATACAGTATGAACCACCCCTGCTTGCCCTTTCTCCAAGGAGGTGAATTCATGCCGGACATGGTTTCAGGTATTAATTTTGCTTCGAAACCCTCAACAAAAAATTGGAACAGAAAATAAACGCACCACCACCACCACATTCCTCCACGCTATTATTGTAGACTTTCTGGTTGTGTGCGGAAAAAAACTCGTGGGACAAAAGATTGCGAGCCTTTTTCCTTTCTTTTCTTTTTCTGAGCTCTCTGTTTAATTAGCACTTGGCAAGCCGCCGAATCTGAGAACTCACAGTATATCTGATCCTCTAGAGCGAAACTTTCAGCACGGTCCGGTGAATGCGATTACGCAGTCAAGCTCCGAGAAAATTCCCTTCGCAACCTTTAGGAAATTTACAATAGTTTTCGAGTTCACTGAAAGAGAAAAAAAAAGGTTCACTAATATTTTCTAGATTATGGGAGAATCTTTGTTCATCCGCCGACCATGCCCTCAGGACGAAACTGAGGTGCCGAGTAGCAGATTATCATAGGCAATATATATGCAATTAGGATTCTGCCGGATAGGCAAGGTAGGTGAGGAAAAATATCGCAGGATTTCTACCTATCGATTTCCGGATTGGTGAATAGCATGCAACTCTCTATGTCGCAGAGGAGATCCATCCATCCATGGTTTTTTGTATACACAAATATCATCAATCGTGATATTGTGATAGAGGCTCGAGGTTGCTAGTATGGTGCATCACAACAAGTTTTTCCGGTTTGTGCTCAAGGAAAATGCTCCGGAGAATCTTTACGATGCTTCTCTTTGTTTCCCGTCTGGCCTGTGTCAGGTGTTGCGGTTGGGCTTCCGTGCCGTGACGACACTGCATCCCATTCTTTCGCCAAAGAGAGAGGTCTTAAGTCTTGAAACGTTAGTTCCACGAGTTTTTGATATCTGTGAGCATGCCCACGCGTTCACGGTGGTTCGGGAGGGAATCACCCACAGATTCCTTTCTGTTCCGCCCGAAAACGCCGAAAATGGATGGGAATCTCGAAGGAGGGCGAGGTTCGGGGGGGGGCAGGTTTTATTTTCTTATTCACGGTAATTGCTATTGCCGATACTGGTAGAGTACAAAAAGGACTCAAGTGGGCTTGAACTCAGGCTTGGGCTAGGCAGGTATGATAGCCTTTTGTAACAGGCACACATGACGGAACTGCCTAGAACGAGATGGAGAAACTCAGGAGGCGGAAGGTCACTTCCTGAACCATCACGGTTAACGGTGGCTCAAAGAGTCGAAAAAGAAAGGGTCGTGTGGACACACAGACACAGACACCCTTCGGCCTCGATCATTTATGAGGGAATCTTCGAGAGAAACGATTGGCCCGAGTCGAACTGGCGCGTCAGTGGGACCAAAGGGATGATCATTCCCAGAAGCAGTTGAAGTTGCCAGCGTTCTGAAATAGATAGCCTATCATAAACGAGAGGCCCACACCCTCCCTTCTCGTCATTTTAATGTTTATTGCATGATTAACATGATGGAGGTGGTAACATTACGAGACGCTAGGCGATAAACGGGATAGTGCATCACCACGTAACCTCCACCCATGGTCTCCTACATGCCATCACACACACACTCACCTATCATACCGCGTCCGTTCTCGGTGACGGCAGAGGAAATGGGTGGATGTTCGGCCATAACATACGGACTTTCTTCTGTAAGCAGAAGCAAAATAGTAATAGTGATACCGGTAATCTGTACTCGTGAAGCGAACGGCGCAGTGCTCTGAAGCATGAACGAGATGGATATGATAGCAGAGAGAAAAAAGGAAAAGGAAAGGGGCAGCCTTCACTCGCTCGCTGTGGAGAGCTTAGTTCGTGGTGGTGGGGAGGGTTTTCTTAGGCTGGGCTGTGTTACGCCGCTCGCTCCTTCAGGATTTGCTTCCTGCTCCAGCAGAATTGCCCCATGGTGTAAAAAAAGTGAGTGGACGAATACCTGAGAAATCCAAGGAACGAGACAGCCACCCCATCCCCCATCCACGCTCCTTCCACACAACCCGGCCCACCCAGGTTGCCCAGTCGCCGGTTGCCAACTCCATATATCAGCATTTTTGCCCCTTCTCATCTCTTCCACCCTCTTCTTTATCGTCGTTTCCTCTCACCTGCGTTGTCACCATACCGCGATCTGTTCAAAGCTGTCGAGTTGTTTCCCCTGGGGGTTTCTCCTCTTCTCTCTCTCCCCTTTCCCCATCCTCTCTCGTCCGCACTCACTCCTTCGTTCGATCAAACTGCAATCCATAAGCTAGAGACGTTCTTCTACGTGTCCTACGGGAAAAGCTTCGCTAAGCCTGATAATTCAATCTCCCATTGCAGCACCGGATCCTTCAATACACCCCCTTCGTCCGAAATCACCACCACCATCTCCACTTATCACTCGCTCGTCTCCGACTCACTGTTACGAACTAGCACGCAACCTGGACACGCAAACCTTGAGAATAAACAGCCAACAATACACTACAGAGAATCGATAGCCAAGGGTTAGGTCCACTCGTTCTCTCCAGTAGGGCGTTAGCTTCCGACACCTGGTAATCCGTTCTCTGTAAACGCTTCTTGAACTACAGTTTCGGAGAGTTACTGCTCGCTACCGCCCTCGAGCTCAACCGAGCTCATCACTGAACGAGTTTCCTTATCGTCGATCCGTAAGTCTCACCGTGGCTTTGATATCCCCGAAAATCTCCTTTGAATGTTTGGCTGTGTATATATATATACATATATATATATTACACATGTTGTCTCAGGGGTCGCGAGGAATTACTTGAAGATAAAGTGAAGGAGTGAAGGCATATTTGGAGCACAATACTAACCGGGGAATGGGTTCAATACAGTTCACAGCAACATTTCTCATGCGTTCATAAGTTTTCACTCTTTTTTTCTTTCTCAAACCCACACGGCCACCGCCCACGACATCTTTTTTCAATCTTCTTTTGTCAAACCCAGGAACGTACCGCCTATATGCGTCTGGAGTTACCGGTCTAAACATTGTGATTTCCTTTCGTTCTTGTCCTGCAACCCAACACAAACTCCTTACCGTCCCACTATTCAACCAGATCTGAGTATCTGTCTCAAAGTTAGAGAATTTCGTTCTCTAAATCCCTAGGTTTGGTACCTCAGCGAGGAACATTCCACCCGTGTGTATGACCAAAAAAGCGGTCTCCCCAATCCGCCAATAGACTGTTCTGGATTTCTGCGCAGACTCGATCGACTTTCGAGCCTTAAAACCTATTACTGCTACTATACTACGTTCATCTATACTGTAATCCTTAAAACAACAAACCAAACGCCAATTACCACTCATCCTTCAAGTCCAATCAACCTACTCGAATTACCAATGGAGTGCATGAAAAATTCGTTCCAGGAGGGTGTCCTTCTTGATGGGTATGTATTATTTCTTTGGGCCACTGCTGAGGAGTCATACTGATGGTGACTTGGGCAACTATAGACGTTTCAAGTCGGTCAGACTCCTCAATCATGGCTCATTCGGAATGGTCTCCTTGGCCAAGGACATTCACTCTGGGGAGATGGTTGCCATCAAGTGCCTTACTAAACCCAACTCGGCGGCAGCAGCGACCACTGAGTTTGCTATTGATGAGCTTTCCCAGGAATACGAGTTCCATTCCCGAGTCGGCAACCACCCAAATATCGTCAACCTAATTCATTCCTTTGAGACTGAAAGCCATATGTTTCTCGTTCTTGAATATTGCCCTAATGGTGATCTCTATGAGGCTATCCGTCTTGGGCGTGGCCCCTTGGAGACCGAACATGTCAGAGACTTCATGTTGCAGCTGGTGGCTGCTGTGGAGCACATGCATTCCAAGGGTGTCTACCACCGCGATATCAAGCCTGAGAATATCTTTTTGAGCCAATCTGGGTTGATGAAACTTGGTGATTTCGGTTTGGCAACCATGGATGAGTGGAGTGATGAGTCAGCTGTTGGAAGCGACCGTTACATGGCACCAGAGCAATATGACTCAATTGGTGGATATTCTCCTGAGAAGGCGGATGTCTGGGCTGTAGGGATTTGTCTTTTGAATGTTCTATTTGCTCGCAACCCGTTTGTTGTACCTGCAGGAAGTGATCCTCTCTTTGCCGATTATGTTTTGGACCGAGAGTCTCTTTTCGATATCTTCCCGACCTTGTCATATGATACCTATGACGTCCTTTCTTACTGTTTGGCCCTCGACCCTAACAAGCGTTCACTTGCTGGTGTTCGTGATGCCATTGAGCGAGTTGTGTATTGGACTACTGATGAAGAGGGTTTGGATGATGACTTCTGCACTGAAGATAGAGAAGTCGTGCCTGCCCCTGCCAACCGCGAGCCCCTTCGCACTCCATCTATACAGAGTCCTCAAATTGCCCAGGGTGGTTCTTTCCCATGGGCTCAAGCCCTCCACATGACACCCCAGCCCCGTCAACTTTCCATCATTCACGATCAGGAGGAGCCGGTCATCTACAGCGAGGGTATGTTCGCTAACGACCCTGATCGTTACGCAAAAGATATGGGCTATTACGTTCCTGTCACTCCGTCACTCGATTCCGGCCTTGGTGCTTCTTTCACGGCCAAGGAAGTGAATGCTTTTGGTATGCACTTCCAACAGCAACAGAGCGACTCGGTCTCCAAGTCTTGGAGTGATTGGGTTATTGAAGACGAGGAGGAGGAAGAGCGTGAGCGTGCTGAAAGGGAAAAGGAACTTAAGCGTAGAAGCTGGAGTTACGAATCCGATCATGGGTACGCTGATGACGACGGGTACGATGTTGAGTGGGTGGGAGGGGGATGGGAAGACTTGGCCGTCTAATTTCTTCCTTTCACCTTAGTGATATTGAGTTCACGAGTCCGCCATTGGGCTGGATCAAATTTTGCTACGTTTATTATTTTTTGATTCCGGGCATATGGTGGGACATGGTAACCGTGGGCGAAGGTGTTAGAGCATCCCTGATTGAGAAGAGTTTTTTTCCTGTTCGCCAACCTGTGGTTGTGGGGTTTATGTCGGGTTGACAAACATTTTGTAACTATTGGGATTTGTTCCCGGCATATTCGAAATACCCTGACCTTACATACGGGTTTTCTTGCATATACTTTCTCCATTCCGTTTTCTGTATACTTTTTAACCTTTTCGCTGTCTATTCCTTCCCCATTTCCTTGCGTCGATCTACCTTGCATTTGTGCTACTCTGCTCTCTTTAGCTATCCTTTTTATATTTCTTTTCCCTTCGACTTCACCTGTTGGTATTTTGGGGTTTGCTGCTTTGCGGACTTTTTTTCCTTCTCCCTTGGGCGGTGTTGACTTTTCGGCTTCTTCGGGTGGTTCTTGACGATTGTGTTTCACTTTCATACCCTTTCCTTTCTTTGCATTCTATGACAAAAATTAACGAAAAAAGACTTTGTACGGTTGGGGGCAGACTCGGGGTTTGTATGAGATGGGTGTTTTGTGGCTTTTCTATCTTGCTTTCATATTCTTCGACCAGGCTTGGTGAAGGATTTGTGTTATTATTCGGATACTTTTCGTCGGCGGTGGTTGATTCTCAGTTTAACTTTTACTCGGGGGTTTCGGGGGTATACTTCATGTAGCATCTTTTTTGCTTCACACGATGGAGTTTAGTTGAGGGGGGGGGGGTGGTTACTGTTTTACCTATTTGGAGGGGCAAGCTTTTTTTTTTGTCGAGGCATGGCAAAGTGGAGTAGCATAGATCTGGTGTGTTGTGCTGGGTTTTTTCTCTTCTCTATTCTGTCTATAGCTGCGGGTTTTTTTTATTCTCTTTTTTTGTACCCGTCTGGAGCTGGTTTGCCATGGGAGGGAGCTTTACCTCTTTCCCATTCAGCTGGTCTTTGGAGAAGGAAAAAAGAGTCTGGAGAAGAAATATAAAAGTGAGAGATTTTTGTTCTCTTCTTCCTCAAACAATTGATATTTTTTTTCCATCAACTCGCCCGTAATGCATTGATTTATCAATTCAAAAATTTATTCGCAATTCTGTTTCAACTCTCACAATAACCCAGACCATTCGTACCTTATTGCCGTAACATCATATCCTCTGGCGCTAAATTCTCCACTTGTCCTCTTCTTTCATCCGCCTTGTTAAGTTTGTTCTCCTGCTTTTGGCCACTCACCCCTGAATTTTTGAAGTGACCGACTTACCAGCTACCAAGTTCGATGTGTTGTAAGCTATCATACCGGTATGATACTTTACAACAAACCCACCATACCGGTAACCATTACTTCCAATGGCGAACTCCTCCGCCAAAAGAAAAACGGAGGCGGGAGCGTCTCCGTTCCCCAGTATTGTAACAAAACAAAAACAAAGAATAAATAAAAAATAAAATAAAAGTGAAAAGAATAAAAAGTGACCACCTATCATTATTGAGAACTTTGCCCATTCTTATTGGTTCATACGATTGGTTGAATGCACTCGTAACCTGTCATAATAATATTATGGTAACCTATTAGAATTTATTCCTCCGAACGGAGAACCCCGCCTTCCACGAGCGAGGCTATGATAGATTACCGTAGATTATGTTTTTGTTGCTGGCTCCATCCCATCGCTTAGTCAAGCGGTCGATTACCAAGCCACCGTGCTGGTAGTGTATCTCCTCGGCAGCCGGAGGGCAAAGTGTACCGGTGTACCGGTGAGTACGGCACAATTGTAAGTCCCGGTTCCCGGAACTGTGGGGGTTTTTTTTTGTTGTTGGGAGGGAGTACTCGGGTATGTTAATCCCCCTCCTAAGACTCGTGCGTGCGTGCACACTCCGAGGGTTGCGGTGATCTGTTCTGTTGTCGTGTGATTGGTTTTGTGTCATGATTTAGGTTGACTGGTTGGTGGTAGGCAGGACGGATGACGTTAGGTTTGAGGTTATGATTTTTTTCTTATGATATCAAAGGCGGTGGTGGGTGGGGGGTGGAAAGAAGAAGAAGGAGACTGGCTGACATAGGGTACCGTAAGAAACATAATAATTATTGAACCTCACATTTTAGACGTTGGAGTTACCTCTCTTGGTAAGGTAAGGAAGGTCTGTTGCTTTTTAATTGCCTCAATGGAGGGAGGGAGGGAGGGGAATTCTACGATTTGATCTATGATATGATAGGGAAGATTCTGGATGCCTTACAGTAGGGTAAGGTTTACTTTGGTTCTTGTGGTGGTCTATGCATTCTGAGGTATTATATGATAGGTGATAATTTAGCTGGAAGGTTATCTTTCTGCATACGGTAGGTTCTATAATATCTAATTAGCACGTGCCGTATCTTCGATAGAATCATGGTTTTTCTAGGAATATAGATCTCCTACTTACTAAACTGTATATATCATACAGTAATGGGAAGGCATGATCATAACATGGCATTATGCTTGTACAGTGATAATCTCCACAGTATCCCGTAACTGTTCTTGAGCATTACTGCTTCACGACCACAACCGCATCCCCCGGGAAAAAAAAATGCAAAAGTTTAGTGCCAGTGTTATTGATACAGCACCTGTAGCATTCCCAAACTATGATAATATTATTACTCGCACTGCCTACACAACTACAACCACCAGAAAGAAAAAAAAGCGTCCCTACATATACAGTCGCCTTTTCAATCATGCAGCCCCTCCGTACTTAAGGTTCCACCATCTTCTGGAACTCCCACTAGAACCGCAACATTGCTAGGTTCTTGCCTTTGGGCTTCACTCAGCCACCATGACAAGGGTTCTTCGTACGGGAAAACAAAAGGCACAAGGGCCTTGGAGAAGAAGCAGGGGGGCGGAGGGAGGGAGGAAGAAGGGTTGCATTCTCGCTTACGCCTGTGTTAGCAATGATTTTTGAGCATGTGGTTTGCCTGGCGGGGAAGCTAAAGTTTGGCTACTTGTCCCGAACAAGCCCTGGAGTAAGAAAATATGCTATTTCCTGCCCCACAGTTTAGGCCTACATCCCCTCCCCCCCTTCCCCAAAAGCCCCGGGCCAAATGATAAGAACCACCGGACGTAGTATGCGGGGAGACTTCGCACTAGCATCCACGAGCACCGACCCCTCAACCCCTCCAATGCTATCCTTTAATCGGCGATGATAAATTGGGCAGCTTTTTAGAGCGATTAACGGTCTTAAGTTAACCTAAGATCTTTACTAGAGGTGCTATGGCTGGGGGGCTCTTGCCATGATGCAATCAGTAAGTGAGAGATATCTACTATACACAATTGCCACACTTGAACAACTATGATTGCCACACTTGAACTGTCCCTAATCTCGAATTACCGATATTTTAGAGAACTAAAAAAGCGACAAATATGGATAAGAGGATCGTGATCCAGAGTTCCTGCAGAAAGTGCCAAGGCTCAGTTTAGTTCAGGTAAACTTTCTTACCCCGGTGAATAGAATAGGTATCATAGATGGGTCTTGACATGCCATCAGTAGCGGCAGGGGCGGCCAGATTTCTGGTCGTAGAAGGACGAAGCATAGCGTTTTTGAGGGGTTTTTCGATATATCTATGATACCCACCAGGAGGCTAATTGGTTTAAATCCCCATTTCTATTCAAACCGAGCCCATCTGACCACCCAAAGCTTTCGCTGGATGGAATCTTGTTAACATAGATGGGACTGACAATCTAAGCTAAATTTCGTTAGTTTCTATATTTCTAGTTGCAAACAGCGCGTAGCTTGTGGTTTTGACTTTCGGCGTGCCCAAAGTTTCATTTTTGGATACTGTTCAAGAACCTCCTGACAGATAGTCTATCATTGGTTGTTCAGTTGAAAGAAAACGGACCCATCCTGAACCCATCTAGATTCTACCTAAGGCTTGGGGACCCTTATTTGGGTTGGGAAGGATGCGATAAGATGGGTTAGTCGGTCGGTTGGGCAAGGTGGGTGAGGGGTTTTTTTGTTTAAACTTTTTCTTCTAGAATCCGCGGATTGTGTGCCGGCATTCTTGCTTGGGGAAGGTTCGGGGGTGGCATACGGTAAGGCCTCCCTCCCTCCTAGCGATGTCTTGAGAGATGAGCTGCAGGGTGTACTGTAGGTTCGAGTACTGATACTTTAGGTTTTCCTTCAGTGATGGTTGTAAGCTAATTACCCGCCAAGAGAAACGCAACTTCAATCCAGCGGGTTGAGCGCAGTAAGTTAGATGGACTCTAGATTCTTGCTGCTTTAAAGAGGTTTTGGGAATTTGAATGATAGCACTTTGCTCATCATATTGTATACTGTACCGATAGTCATCTTGCACAGCGTTGGTTGATTGAGGAGCGTGAATTTGAGGGCTAGCAAATACTGTTCACGAATAAGCTTTAATTGTAAGAATTAATACGATCCCTTCCCTCTTGCCCTTCGTTGGGCCTTTCAAGGCTCTCCATCTCCCATTTTTGTCATTGGGGACCCGCTTCCCCACAGAATGCAGTTCTCTGGGCATCCGAGTGACTGATTATGAACGGCATTTCCAAGACATCGATAGGGCTCTCGGTCACTAGCGTGAATACCGATATGGTTAAAGCTCTGTGTGATGCATATGATACAACCGCCATAGCACCCCTGTTGCACCTTAGCCTTGGAAGGAAGCCCTATCCAACTCATTAAGAGCCAAGAATCAGGGTATGGGCACAACTCCACCGAGCTCTTTTTTGAGCATTAAATTTTCTATTTTGACACCCGCTGACCATCTGTCAACGAAGGGAAACAACCACCGGAGACGGTTGAAAAGCACAAAAAGCTCAGCGACCAGAAAACCGTTTATTCGCCCTTTTAATAATTATTTCCCGGGGCCTGCACCCGTCAACTACTGTACAGTCGGCCATCCGGACGAGAGAACGGGGAAAAAAACAAAAACAAAGGCTGATTTAAGTTTGTGGTGTTGATCGTCGTCTTTTTTCCTTCAGCCAAGCGAATCGTGACAGCCAGGGAATAATACGGTACTGGTAAATCGCCCTCAGAGGCTTGCTTCGACGGCCAGAGAAAACACGGGCGGAGCTTTGGGTGTCATCTGGTGAAGCGAAAACACCTGCTGGTCCTACAGATATCGAGGTAAGAGAAGAGAAGATGGCGATTGTTGCCGTGCCATCGGAGGCTGCTGGTTTTAATCCGCCAAGTCCAGCCGCATATCCCAATCAGCGGGATATTAACGCCTACCTTAGCACGCAGATTCTCTCCCGACGTAACGAATACCTTCAGCGAAAGAAGATCCGGATAAAGGTGGCGAGTTGGAACGTTGCCGCATGTGATGGTACCGAAAAGGATCTGGAAGAGTGGTTATTTGATCAGAGTGATTTCGATTTTGAAGGGGATGTTGGAGAGGTCGGAATCTATGTCTTGGCGCTGCAAGAAGTTGTCGATGTCACAGTCACAGAGAACTTCATAAAGTATATGGATCCTAAAATTTCTCTGAAATGGGAAGCTCATGCTCAGGTATACCTTTTGATTGTGTATCATGGAGATTTGTCTCACAATTGATGGAGAGGTAACGGTGTTTTGTATTTAGGCGGCGGTGCCGGTTGGCTACATCTGCAGGGCTTCGAAGCAGCTTGTTGGCTTGTTACTCATGGTTTTCGTATCGCCAGACCTGTCGCCCTTTGTCACTTCGGTCTCGACAGCGGCAGTAGGGACGGGAGTGGGCCTTCGGGCTACAGGCTTCATGGGAAACAAGGGAGGTGTGGGTGTTAGGCTAGTTATCGGCGAAACATTAAAACTAGTGCTTGTGGACTGCCACCTCGCAGCCTTTGTGAATAATACAGAACGGAGAAACTGGGACGCGGGAGAGATCTCCGAGCGAATGAGCTTCGACCCCGTTGAGAAGAACTTTGTTGGCTTTGATAAAGGGGAGAAGGGGGATCCAGGCAACGACAGTGGAGGTGCCATTGAAAGCATTGAAGATGCTGATATCTTGTTATGGTGTGGGGATCTCAACTATCGTGTTGAACTTCCGAACGAGGATATAAGAAGGTTATTGTCCTCCTATATGCCCAAGGAGCTCCCACCTACGCACGCAGATGGCCCATCTGCACCTGCATCCCCTATAGACCAAGTCCCGAGAGAATTTGAGGAGCCACCGCTGCCACCCCTACCGAGTGAAATCCATCCCGAGGCGGTACCGACCTTGGAAGGGGCGATCGATAGCTTGCTGAATCATGATCAGCTCTACAAACAACAGAAGGGTGCTAAAGCTTTTGTAGGTTTTCGCGAGGGGAAAATAAAATTTCTTCCCAGCTACAAGTATGACATTGGTACAGTAGGAAGATGGGATTCTACTGCGAAAGCCCGAGCTCCAAGCTGGTGTGATAGAATACTTTGGAAAGTTAAGGGCGCAGAAGCTCAGGAGGCTAGGAGAGGGCGAGCTAGGTCGAGGGGAATGAGCATATTAAAAGACGAGGTCCTCTTTGAGACGGAAGATTCGGACGAGGAGGATATTGTGGTATCGAGGGCTGATAGTGCGATACCGCATGCCTCCTCGGCTCCACAGGCCAAAACACCAACCTCTATTTTCAGATTCCCTTCCGGAGAAATTGGCCTGCGACAGTTATATTATACTTCATGCCAAAATGTTACGTCATCAGATCACAAGCCTGTCGTTTCGATGTTCGAAGTGTGGTTTCCATCAGTAGTGCCGGAGATGAAAGCTAAAGTTCACGCGGAGGTTGCAAGAGAAGTTGATAAGATGGAAAATGAAAGGAGGCCTGTTGTAACTGTTGTGGTTGACCAAGTTGGTGGTGGGGGATACGAGGAGGGAGCTGTCGACTTCGGAGAGGTCCGGTACAATCAAATCAAGAGGCGGAGTATGACAGTAGCAAACACTGGAACCGCGGGGGCGACAATCAAGTTCGTAGGAAGGCCGGCCTCCGATGAAGAGGGTAAAGAGATGGTTGCGAAAGAGTGGTTGAAGGTTCAGTTTTTTGGAGGTGGGGCTGGAATCGAAGGCGAAGGAGGGATGGAGCTACAGCCTGGGGAGGTATGCAATGTCGTCCTCACTATGTCCATCAATAAGCTCAAGCATGTGAGGTCGTTAAATGAGGGAGAAGAAACGGTCATGGATGTCCTTGTGCTCAGGGTCGTGGAAGGGAGGGACGTATTTCTACCTATCGGAGGAGAATGGCTGCAGAGTGGCTTCGGGAGGGGATTGAAGGAGCTTGTCAGAATCCCTGAGGGAGCTGGTGGGATAAGAGGGTGGAAGGAAGAGAGTGTAGGGAGTAAGAGAGAAGTCTTATATTCAGCACCAAGGGAGCTCTATAAGATGACGGAATATCTACTCAAACATTTGAGAGAGATTGTGAAAGAGGAGGGGAGATGGAGTTCTAAGCCTGGCTGGCCCTTTCTCGGCAATACCTGGGCGGTTGGTGGGGAAAGGAGGGAAAACCTCGCTGTTGGTGTTTGGGAATGCCTGGATAGAGATTTGGAACTTGACGACGACGCAACACTCACTTTCTCATTTGATGAAGATGATGAGAAACCCCTTGAGACGATAGAAGTTGTGGAGGTTGTGGCCGACGTATTGCTTAAATGGCTCCAGGGCCTTAAGGAAGGGGTGGTTCCCCAGGAGATATGGCCTGACGTATACAAAGCTGGCGCGGACAAAAAGTTGGCGGAACAGGTGTGAATACAAATGAGCCACCTGGGATACGTGATAGGCTTTACACTTACGCATGTGCTTGATTATAGGTTCTGGATAAATTATTTACATCGCTTTCACCAGTCCATGCAAATGTATTTGTATACCTCACAGGCTTCATAATGGAAATCATTTCTCTCCTATCATCGCCTATACCCTCTCAGTTACCATCAAAGGACCCAGGCAATGTCTCAAGCCCTCTATCACCGATCCAAGGTGTATTGCCCTTTGGCATATTGGGAGCTGCGAGAGGCAAGATTGTTAAGCACGGAGCACTAGAAGTATTTGCTGAAGCCATCGTCCGGAAGGAAGGGGGAGACAAAACAGCCGAGGACAAACGGAAGGCTGTGGCTTTCCTAGAGGTCTTCGTTTCGGATATCTGAAAAAGGGTGATACCTATATTTCTAATTGGCTGTTTTTGTACGATATCCATTAATTATACATGTTTATCACTTGGCTCTAGGTCAGTTGTTTAATGGAGCTTTCAATGGCCTCCTGAGCGTCTCTATAGAGGATGGAAGAGAGCCCGGGGCAGACTTTAGTCACTTGTGTGTCGGGACTGCTTCTCCCATCGCCCCCACGGTGCGTGCTTCTCCTCCCTTTGCCCTCCACGTCGTCGATTCTCCTCTCCATAGAAAACGTAAACGTACCCTCCTCTACACCCTTAGTTTCCTCTCTGTCTAGAGCCTACCCTCCCCTATTAAAAATATTTGCCCCCTAAGATCTATCTTGAAGTATGATATCATATCCTGGCCCCCCCCCCTCCCAACTCTCCAAATCCCATTTGCTTTTTTTGTGTATGAGCACGTATGAAAAGTCGAGAGCTAATAAAAAGACAAAAAAGGCAAATGGCGCCTCGTTCTAAGAGTTCCGCCCAGAAAGTCAATTCTGCTAAGGAAATCCCTTCTGCTGAGAGAGCTGATTCCACTTTCTCGAGCTCAGCGGTTTCTGCCACCTTGAACCTAATTCAGAAAGCGAGCTGCCCCTCAAAAAAGGAAACCTCGCCCAAAAAAAACCGCTCTCCCCCAAAAAACCGCTCTCCCCCAAAAAACCGCTCCCCCAAAAAGACCCCTCTTGAGAAAACGGTGAAAGTCAAGCAGGCGCCCCACAAAGGCCCATCCTCACTTGCCATTGCTACTCAGTCTCATCGTAGAACGAGAGAGATGGTCAGAATGCTCGAGCGTGAGCAGTTGATTCGTTATCAAGCAAATACCTTGATTCTTGCCATGCTCGAGGCTCAAGCAGAGCTGTCGATATTTGCGTACAGAGATATTTTGATTCGTGCTATGCTCGACGGTGAGCAGCCTGAGTGCTAGCAAGATGTTGATAAAACAACCCCTCTCAGGGCCTCCAAGAAACTTGCTTTCTTTCTTACCCTCTGTCTTTTTCATCATATTTTTCTGTTTCATTGATCGGTTGTTCTCCCGTATGGCCACTTTTTTGTGAGCAGAGCACCTCTTTTCCTGTGCTTCGAGCGACGCAAACGTGTTTCCTATTATTTTAGTATACACTGTTTCTTTTCTCTTCTCTTCCCAGCCTTTTTTATTTCTCATTTGAACAAATATTATTATACCCGTTCAAGGTTTTTTTGTACAACTAGTTGCCTCCAGATTTAGACTCGAAGAACATTAAGGAAGCTCAAGCGAGCTCAAACGAGTCTCACGGAACCCCTGGATTGCTTGAGGTCATTTGTTCAGGAGCTATTTAGTCAGTACAATAGCCACATATCCTCCGAATTACTTTTAAGGCGAGTTAGCTTCTTGTACCCTGATGGCTCTGCTTTCCCTGTTCACGGGCTCATACTGTGCATGCTTCTTCGGAGTGTTGAGCTTGTTAGAGCCTTAGTAGAGATGAAAGTTTATGACATCAACCAGAGGGATTGTGTAAATATTGCACTACCCATGTGACCTCCCGGAGTAGGCATGAGGGGTTGGTGAAACTCCCACTGGGAGGACAAAAAGTCAGCTCCGGCAGGCCAGCCAGATGGAGTTGAACACCGCTATCGTGGGTCGACAAGATGGGGAATTGTGCCGCCCGATTTATGGGCACCCCATCATATTCGAACGTGTCTTGGTCTGTCGATGTCATTGCTGCGACTCAGAGTTGGGAAGGAAAGAATGTTGAAATCAATGGAGAAAAGAATACCCGCGCCGGTTGAGAGGGCAGGAGTGGTTGTATTGACAAAGGAGTAGATAAGTGGTAAGTAAGCCATTAAGAAAAAGCAAACACGTATTAATACCAACCCCAACCGCAGAAAGGGTACTGTAATCCCTGCTTATATAAGCACAAAGCCCCCGAGGAAGATGACAAATTTGCCGCAACTCTTACATAGCCTTTCTTTTCTCTCTTGTTCTCACCTTCGGTAAAGCTACTCCTAACACCTTCCGGACCCAATTAGCGGTTGTACAAACGCCCTGTTCCATACGCTGCTTATCGAGCCTCGCTCGCCTCGCATCAGCTATAACAAGAACCATACTTTATGAATTGAAAAACGTGGATTTTTTTTGGCAGAAAAGACATCTTGAGCTAAGCATAAACTCAAGGATTCTAATACGATACATCCACTCTGTGAAACGCGAGTCCGTGTCCAGTCTCCCGGAATCATACCAATCACGTTTTATATTATTGAAATTATTTCCTTTACTAGCTACAGCGGCAAATCGCCGTCCTACCGAAACCCCCCGGTGCCATCTGAGGCTCCACTGCTGCAGGGATATAGGGCTCTCTTCTGGGTTTTCGGACCCCAAGGACCGAGTTTCACCAATAAACCTATGCCCCCCTTTCACCAACCTCTTCTCTAGGGATCCCCAACGGCGGCGCACGAACGTTAGCCAAACAATTGATAAAGTATTTGGGCACCTTCGCCCCACAACATCTGGCAAACCGTTCCGATACATTCTGATTGGGACAAGTGTGGTTAGTGGAAATGATCGTCACTGCATGAATTCGCAAAAGGGCTTTGTCCTTATCGGATTGGATTGAATTGGATTGGCTGCGATGGGGCAACGATTCACCTACACAACCATTCCAAGCCACTATGATATCACCAGTAAATATTATCACGCGTCACCTTGAATATTATGAATTAGAACAGAAACCGCATACCATGAACTATACCAGGAATAAAAAATGACCTCTTAGGGCGGAAGAAAAAACTCCCTGGCCAACAAAAATCGAACATCAGTGACAGGTTATTATCAATAAACCAACAATAATATGGCCTGCTACAAGCTTGAGAGCTTGAGAACATTCTTATCAAAATTCCCAACAGCGATAGCAATAGTAACTGAATTTGAACCTCAGATATAACCGCTCCTCTAGCCACCTGACATCTATGGCGAAAACCCCTGCTGTCTAAGACGTTACGCTACCTTCCCAGTCAACCTCTCTAAACCACTCTTCACCTTCAGGAGCCTTCAGGTGGCCTTTCTTGCTTTCTTTCTTACTGTAGGCGGGCACCGCCGAGCGGTGAAATGGCTACTAGAGCGGGGAGACGTCGATCCCAACAGGGAAGATAACCAGGGCCGAACACCGCTAGTGATGGGCATACGATCATGCTCGAACAGAAAATTTGGCCCATGCTCGAGCATAAATCGTGCTCGAGCACACCAAAACTTTATGATCGAGCACGATCGTGCCCATCACTAAACACCGCTCTCATGAGCAGTTGGGAGGGGGCGTCAGTGTTCCCAACCGTCCCGTCAGGACGGCAGGGCCCTGGCGTCCTATAGTCCCGTCCGTCCCGGGCAGGGGGGTAAGGACGGCCGGGCACGGCGTCCGTCTTCCATAATGACTGCAGTCCTGTAGGTGAAGGCCGGGCCCTATAGGTATTTTTCACACTAACCTATAATAGATAGTCACCCCCTGAATTGCATCGTAGTGTGATATACGTGGTTCATTGACAAAATAAGTGTGGCCCGTTTTCATACCAGAGGGATAGGAGTATATCTCACATCCGATAAGCCATCTCGGCAAGAAACCGTGTCTCATTTTCGCTATTCTCTTATACTTTGCACTATCCAAACCGTGTTATTTAACTACAAGTAATAGTCTGAAGCATTATCACATTCCCCGAATAGGTATTAGGGCTGACTCGGTCTATCTCCCAAGTCGTGAGCGTAACAGTGAGCAGTAGAATGAGAAAAAGTTCGTCACCGTTGTTGGCGATCAGTCTTTTGTGCTTGGCGTTTCGTTTCATTTTACCGCCCACATCACACCTTATCACTCGAAAAGCCTATAGGGCCCGGCCGTCCGTCCCGGGAACAGGTTAGGACGGACTACAAGTTGGGCGTCCGTCCCGGGCAGTGGCAGAGAATGCGGCGTCCGTTCCGTCCTAGGGAAAAGACGGACGGACTGGACGCTTGGGAACACTGGGGGGCGTGTGGAAGCAGTGAGGCTATTATTAGAACAAAGAGGTATTGATCTAGATAAAGCAGATAAAGTTGGCCGAACGCCTGTCTCTAGGGCACAGTCACTGGACGAAAAGGCTGAGGCAGAATTGTCTGATGGATCAGGAACGATCACTCCAAGAAAGCATTCATACCAACTTGACAGTAGTTCAGAATTCTCCTATGCCCTCGAGGACCAGCCCGCTAATGAGCAAACAATGGCACAGCCATCGCATCATCGAGGCGGTTTACCCTACACTACCCCACCGAGCCCCAGCCCTACCATAAGATACCCAGAAGCCCAGACCAATTTCCCCAATGAGCGCGTGCCAAATCCCAGCCCCGACTCACCCCTCTACTCTAAGAACTATTCGATGTCCAGTTCATACGAGTCGCTCCCATATGCTTCAGGAGATCCAGGTTCCACCACTCCCACAGAACCTCTTGAGAATCAGACCTATCACCCTCCTCCACCCATGCCAAAACCCCAGTTCCAACCTGTAATTTGACCGCGGAATTCACCTGAGTTCGCACAACCTGCTCCCATTAGACTCCACTACTCCCACGGAATCTCTTGGAGATCAGGCCAATTCACCGCTTGTGCCAAACCCTGACCTATCACTCTACTCTAGGAACGATTCAATTTCCAGTTCGCACGACCCACTCCTATATGTCTGCGGATAATATCATATATATAAGGGTACTGCGAGAAGATCCTTGTTTTACGATATCTACCAGGGGCAGTCAGCAGCGAGCAGTGTACCCCGTTTATAATCAGAATCTCCTCCATCCCCCATGTTTACAAAAGCCATTCGTACAAGTGCAGACAGGCCGACCTCCAACACAAACTACAGTAGTGGTATCCTAGAATTTTCCCCAATTTCTGCTCCTTCCTCCTACCCGGACCGAACAAAGTAACCAATACTTGTGCCCGAGCAGCACCCCACCAGAGTATAAGGCAAGTTCACCCCTCGATGCAGAAGCCGTCTGTGAATGATGAGAACTTCGCCTTTCACTCCAACAACGCCCAAGGAAGCCAAGAAACCAAAGTGGTCGCAGTAGCCAATCAGACAAGCCAGCATCACTTGCTCACCCTTCTCAGCTGTCCAGGCCACTCCGCCCCTAGCACGTGAAACGGCTTAGCTATCTCTATCCCTATCAAACTTTCCCCACTACTCCCAAATACCTTTCTCATTCTATTAGATTCTAATCTGTTCGTGATGGGGTCGGCCCCGGATTCCCTTCCCCATCCAGCCGGCAGAGAAACCTCATCGATATCGGTGTTGAGCTCTTATTCCCATTGCATCGGCACTATTGACACTGTAGTAGTGCGTCATAGATTCCTTGGAAATCACCCCATGATTAGCCCAAACCCACCAACAGAATAAAGGTGCGCTAAACCATACAACCAACTCTCGGAGGGCACAAGGAACCCAAATTCTTCCAGATATCCAGAATAGTTCCCGAGTCTCCGACGCCAACTTGTAGGCCCGCGGGGCACGAAATTCTAGCGATAAGCTTCGGGGTATCACCAGGGATCACTCGGAATCACCAGGAGTCACTAAGGAGGCAGTTCTCAAGGTACTATCACGTTAATACCGCAAAGCTCCACAGGAACGAAGCCGAATGCGGTGCCGCAATGCGTCAATTTATAAAAGACATTAGAATACCTAGGGACGGCATCTCTCAGACTGCAATGATCTAGCTCAACAATTTTCGCGGAAGGTGCGATGCGAGTAATAAAGCTGCTAAGGAAAGTTAAATCTAGTAAACAAAATGAATCGACCTATTCCTAATCTATACGGTGGGCACT
This sequence comes from Tuber borchii, assembly GCA_003070745.1. Lineage (NCBI taxonomy): Eukaryota > Fungi > Ascomycota > Pezizomycetes > Pezizales > Tuberaceae > Tuber > Tuber borchii. The sequence continues at coordinate 64,595 of NESQ01000229.1, forward strand.
ACATCCACCATGTTGGAGGTCAATGGGCGGTGTTGGCTTATAGGGGCAGTATGCATTAGTAAATTCTAAGGCTAGAGCTAGGCATTACAAGCATCATAAGAGGCGTGGGAGGTTTGTCATTGATTCGAGTATATGTCGAACAGTTAGTATGGGTGACATATCTCAAACAGGCAAAGTTAGAAGCCACGGAGTGTCAAACTACGCCATCTAAAGTAGCCCCAAACCCAAACGTTCGGTTGGTTATCAGGAACCCCACCCGTTGTTAGTTCACCAAGATATCGTAGACCCCCGGAGCCAAAAATGCAACTGTGATGGAGGCATGATCTCTCTTTTTGCATCCCCCATCCAAGTGAATACCTTGGTGAACAGTGAGCTAATTCTTTCCAAGAAAAGACCAGCTCTCCACTAGCAAAAGGTCCCCCAGCTCAACAGTCGTTGCTCAAACCATTCATGTAGAAATCTAAACTTCCCGCACAAATCCCCTCGCGGTGGTCAACACAGGTATGTAATCTTCCCAAGACAACCCTATAAGGCAAGTCCAAAACATGTATATTAATTCTGATGCAAGAGGGCCTAGCACCGCTGGCCAAGCCCCAGCCGAATCCCGTCTCAAAGAAGCCCTTGAAATCCTCGGTTTTGAACTGGAAGACGACTAAAAAGATTGACAACGAACGAATATTGTGCTTCTGGATAGAAGCTACGACTGTGGGACTAGAAGGGAACCAAGAGTAAAATAAGCCTCTTAAGCAAATATTCCGCTATTGCATAAAAACCCGCATACACGAAACCATAAGTGGGGCTTGCTATTGATGCGCTATCAGCTGTATCATGGTTAGGTTTGCTACTACATCGCGTCACCAATATAATATCACGTCTAATTCATACAACAGCGATTGATCCCCCAGTACCATTCTGCATCTTCAGGCTATATTATATTATATAGTTGAACACTTGTAACACAATTCACAGTCTGCCTTTTCGATCGGCTGGACTGTCGGTCAAGCTTGAAGAATGCATGAACTTAAGGCTACCAATTATACCTTGATACCGAGATCGACACGCCCATCTTTACCCCCCATTGATTTATATACCTCCCTTCCGCATCACCCCCAATTTTCCATCCCGTGGGTTTAGTTCCGTCGGTAATATATCACCAGCTATCAAATGCAATAACTATGATACTATATTTATACAGGTGCAAAAAACCCCCAAACTAACTCCCCCCCCGTCTATTTCACCCAACCCTACAAATGCATGGGGTTTACGGAATAGCCCTGTGAATATATAGCCTACTAGTAATCCAATCCGCAAGTGAGCTACGATACCAGCATCCCCCAGTCCATCGTATGCTACTCCCAAGAAGTCCAGTCGAGAAAATAGCGAGATCTAGAAAGTGTCCCTTCTTAACCAGAAATAAATTACTACTCGAGTAGAGTCGTGAACTAAGACCTATTCTACCGATTTCCTGGGCGCCCTGACAGGCCAAGGGGGTATTTTGGGCCCGTCCCAGGAAAAGAAGCCTTCGAAACCAGGGGGAATATTTTGCGTTGGCGCTCAGATACGCACAGATTCTTTACCACATAACACATTTCTTTGATCCCTGTTTTCGGGTACCATACTTCCCACCCGGGACAAACAAAGTATGCCCCGATCGACGACAAAAAGCTCGAGCCCCACTTACGGATACCCTCGAGAGGTACTGTATCACCTTGGGGAAAAGCCACGGACGGGCAGACAGCATACCAAATGGCCAATAAGATCCCGTCAGACTCAGACCGACCGACTGACCGACTGACCGACTAACTGGATCCCCCAGGTTTCAACACCGGTACTGTAATATATTGGCAAATCACAATATCATGCTCGTACCATGCCGCGCCCGAGAACGGCAGCATCCCGCGAGCAACGCAAGCAAACAGCACGAAAAAGAAAGAAACAAAAACACAAAACACGGACCAAGACCGCCACCATCTTCATACAGCACTGTTGCACCGTTTGCTCTACAAGTACCTCCGTGCAAAAAAAAAAAAAAAAAGGACCTATCCCTTTTTAAAACACCTTCTCTCTCTCCCTCCCGCTCTGAATTGACGAGAAACATATTTTCTAATCTGATCCTTTACAATCTTTACTATCCACGTCATACAGTGCTCCCAATGCCTCCTTCCTTCAATCGACCCGTGCACGGGAAATCTCACACCCGTCGCAGTATCAGACAGAATCATAGATAAACTGACGGTACTATACCATGCTCGAGCCCTGTACCACGCCTATGATACGTGTACTCAGCATGCGTATCATATTGCACTTGAGAACAAATACAAGTACAGTGTAGCCTAAGACTCTCTTTTCCCTTTTCCCTTTTCTTTTTCCTTCCTCTCTTCGCTTCTATCCCGCGATGCCCTACGGTAGACTATGTCAATGTTTTATCTCCGATTGGATGAGTAAGTACCGTAGCGAGGATTGAAACGAGCGGTAGGGCAGCTAGTTTGTTGGAATGTTGGCAGGTGGGGGTTGGGTGGGGGGGAATCAGGTACCGGTACAGTACGTACCCCATGCCGTGGAACAGTATACTATATACGGTATAATATAATAATATGATAAACGACCCGGAGGAATGAAGGAAGCAAGGGGATCAAAGAACGTGAAAAAAGGGATTGGGGAAGAGGATATAACTGTGCTCGTGCTCGTGCATGTCTCCCTGCACGGGTGTATATGGGTAAGCTTATTATGTGATGCGAGGGTTTTAAAAGGTACTCGGGGTAGGGGTGAAGTATTGGGACAAGCAGGGGGGACGTGATGTCTGTGCAAATTACTTGAAGTGGGATTGAAGATACCAATTTAAGTAATTTGCATAGACATTGAACCCCCCTGCTTGTCCCAATATTTTACCCCTCACCCGAGTACCGTACCGTATCGTGTTATTCTGTGTAGTACATACCAAGAAGAGGGCTGGTCGGGAGTTTTTTTTTTTTTTTTTGGTCCCATTGAGGTGGAATTACCGTACCTTACTCTGGCCCAGTATGATGCACGGTGGTACACAATCGCTTACGTTATGCCGGCCCGGGCTCAACCCATCATCGTATTCCGGGCAAGAGCGAGAGTGACCGAAAAGCTGGGGCTGATGCTATGAAAATAAGAAAAGAAAAGAAAAAAAAAGAAGTTCTAGGTTAGGTTAGGGCTCCGTTCGGCATGTCCAATAAAAATATATCGTGATATTTTCTCAAAACATGATATTTCCTGATTCCCCAAGTTAATATTGTAGTCAGACAGCAGATGCTCCCCCATATATTCTATGTAAAAGACAAGGTAAAAAAAGGCCTACAGGTTAAGGAGTATTATAGGTGAAATATTGTAGGACAAGGGGTGAAATATTTTGCATCACAATTGTCCTTACTTTACAATATGTAAGTTTCTTGCTGCTTTTCCTTTCCCACTTAATCAAATAGGAGCATGATACCTGCTATCTGACTATGGTATGATAAAAACTTTTTCTTTGGAGTTGACCTGCTTTAGGTATATATAAATATGCTGTTTTCAAAAAAAAAAATATTGCTATCTTACCTATTTTTATTAGTATCATATCGTACATGCCGAACAGAGCCTAAAAGATAAGTCTTGGGAGTTTCCTTTTTTAATACTTTCCCTTCCCTTTCGAAAATATAGAGGGTATCGTGGCTGCTCGGCTTGAATAGTGATCTGGATGGTTGTTTGATGCCCTCGTAAGCAGGCTACAGTACTAGTACTAGCATGAGACAGTGCCTGTATCTAGCTAATCTGCATAGGGTTATACAGTACTCGAGTAGAGCAAATTGCTCGTTAGTAAGTAAGAGCTAGTCTATCTCTTGGCTTCCTTACAAAAGTGCCGTGCGTTATTACACTGCAGTACTTGGCGGATAAAAAAGTCTCCGGACACTTTTGTGCCAAGATAGATACTGATATATACAAAGCAACCAGAGACTTTTTAAATAGCCAAGTACAGTACAGCACAGCACGCATTCATTCAAAAGATGGCAAGCCCATTAGGCGCTCTAGTTAGGGAAAAGTAATTATCCTGCAATGGCAGTTAACTTAGCAGAAGGACAAGTCTTCTAACTCTACTATACAATGCCGTAAAGGGTTGGTTTATGAGGTCGCTTGTTTGGCTAATCATCACAAGGAGGAGGAAGAGGGGGTTAGTATCATACGGCGCACCGCAAATCGCCTAAAATCAGATGGGTATATATCCATAAACTCTAAATTTCAACAAATCCCGAATTTGCTGTTTGATACCCGAGATCTAGCTCTGGGTAGGCAACAAGTCCCGGCATTCCATAAGGTAAAAGTGCTCGGCATGGCACTATTGGGGTTATCACGGAGTCAACCAAGCACCAATTCTGGTGCAGTGCTGCTGGCAATGATTCCGCTTAAATCCCAGATCAGCTTTCAGTCTAAGCGAATTATATCGGGGATAGTATTAATCTTAATCTATCGTATAGTACCGATACGGTACCGATACGGTACCGCGCAGGAAGAATTTTTTTCTCTCTAAAAGGCGGCTGGCTGGTGACATAATCTCCCCTTATGGGCATATCATATAGAACTCTTGGATCATCACATTTTTCCAGATCGGAATTTTCACAATATATCATAGTAACTGTACTCCACTGTACTCCCTGTACTCCCAACAGGCTGTTTGCGGTAAAAACGAGAGTAGGCGTTGATTAATACCGACTTCCCTATTTGTCGATTAATATATTTGGCTACGGTATGTACTACTGGACATGTTCGTATCAGGCCAGTGCTATATTGCACAGTAACCAACTTGGAGTATCAGGGAGGAGATATAGTAATGCTGAAAGATTCACACTCGAACTCCATCCAATCCCATCCCTTCTCTGCATCTAAACCCTGACCAAACCCTTAACAAAGCTTAGCCGGTAAGCGATCCCATATTAAGAGTGCTCCATCATACCATATTATACAAGGGAGACCCTATCTTCAACAATGCTCCATAAAGCACAGTATTGTACGACCTCCATAGATCCATGGCACAAATATATACAAACCCTATAACACTACAATAGGATACCTTCCACCATAACACAACAGAGCAATATCATCTCATTTAGTAGCGGAGGACAAAAAGGGAAAGAAATCCTAACACACAACCCCCCCTCTCCCTCTCCCTCCCCCTTTCCCATTGCAAAAATCATACCCTATCACCCCACTCCATCACCACACACCAGAAAACGGCTCTTCCCGACACTACCGGCCACAACCCTGTACCGCTAGAAAGTGCCCATGATGATGCCTACCCTGCCGTACCCGTCCATATTACACGTATTTCTCTCTTCCTAACAAACGCCTTACCAGACAGGCAGGTAAGAACCCGTAAGGCTGAATAAGGGGGATAATAATATAATAATAATATCGATCACCCTATGATGCTTGTTATTGTCAATGAGAGAGGAAGGAAGGCAAGGTTTTTTTTTCTTCCTTGTCCCCTCACCCTGTTAGGAAGGGGGAGGGGAGGGGAGGGATGCCCTTCTAGGTTTCTTTTCGGGTTTTGGTCGAATTGCCAATTAGGGGGGATCCGGGGGAGGGGTTCTGGAGCGGAGGTGGGTGTTGAATCAACCTGAATGGGATATGGATTGAATCGTGCGATTGCTGGAGTGATGGGGTATGATAGGTAGGGAGGGAGAGGGGGGGTTGGTTGGGGTGTGTAAGCAGGGTTTTGTGCCTCGGGATCTCCATTTGGTGGAGTACATAGTGCTAAGATAGTGGTGCACATAGTAGAGGAGAGGTTCTAAAGTACCTCGGAGGAGAATATCGTAATTACTCCATGCATAAAACTGTAAACGTACGATATTGTAGATATCGATATCACACCACTGCCGGTATCCACAAAATTGCATGAACATCTCGACCCTAGCGGATATTCGTGCCGAACCCTATAATAACGCTAGTGACCTCAACTAATTCTGATTGGACTCGTACAAACACTATATACAACTAAACCCTCGCCAAAACTTGTCTCGACTTCAAACCTTTACCCCCTCCACCGAAGCTCAATCTCCGCTATGAGTAGAGTGCTAAACAAGTCTCAGTCACTGGTAACCATCCTGGCGCTTGATATAAAATACCGAGCTACCGGAAACAAACTCGCTCAAAGTAGCGACCAGGTCCCCACCCAACACAACGGGCACACCCCGATGCACCTTTTGCCCCCTTGCACCTCTTATCCCTATCATATTGCTTGCCAAAAGGTGAAAAAAAGAACCACACACACGCTTTCAGGAGCGGGACAGTAGTCTAGCACCCCGCAGTACTGTCAGTGCTCCTAGTCGTCCAGTCGGACGGCCGTCGACGGCAATCCGACTGGTCAAAGAGACAAATACTAGTACTCAAATAAGTTAAGGTTAAAAATGGAAATAAGATAAAAAAAGTGGTGCTAGAGCGGCCTGCCAGGGGTGACAATCTTGCGTGTCTGAGTCGACGGCCGTCAATGGCCGTCCACTCCGTCCAGGACGGCGCCAAGGTAGTCCGTCCCGTCCAAGGACGAGACGGGACGACTGAGAACAGTGGGAACTGTGCCTGATTAGCAGAAACTCCCTGGAAGTAGGGGTAGCAGATAAGCCGGGATCATCCATAACCCTCTGGACCTTGTCCATTGGGAATACCGAACTCTCGGCGATTCCATAGTATACCCCTTGCCTGCTGGGTATCCCCCGTTTCGAGAACTCGCCCTTTCCCTTTTTCCCCCCCTTAATTGCCGGACCGAAGACATGGTGACTGAGGTTAAAGGGAAGAAGGTGTTTGCACTACTAAGTCACAAGGTGTGTGTGTTATGTTGCTTCCCAGAGTCGTTAGCACAATAAAGAGGAAGAGAAAGAGGAGGAAGGTAGGATAGTGAAGTAGCTGTTGTACGAACTGTACTAGATATTTTTGTGAACAGCACAGCATATTCTGATCAATTCATCAACGGTAGTTTGGTGGGGGTTCTTCGTTATCGTCGTTACCGCAGTGTGTCACGATGTCTTTGTTTTTCTTTTTCCATCTTTATTCTCATCCTCCGGTTGATCCCACTTGCTTTTTTCGAATATTCTTCCAGCGCGATCTTTTCTCCGGCTGTTTTTTCAGACAGTAACCCCTAGAATAGAAGCCAGTCACGTACTAGTGCAACGATACACGTCCCCAGCATGTACGGAACGAACACAGGGGGGATCCTGGGGGCGGAATTTAGTATGGCCGCTCAGGTGCGCACAGACAATCCACCATACAAAATTCCGCTTCCAGGATCCCCCCTGTGTTCGTTCCGTACATGCCAGGGACTTGTAGAGAGAAAAAATTGGCAGGCACTGTAAGGATGCGCACGTAATTGACTTACTTTCCCTTATGATAATCTCCTCATTGAGTTAACCTACCCATTCCCTAACCCTTCCCTGCTCAAATCAAAATAGATCCAAATCCTAGTAAAAAAAAAGCCCCCCAAATCCCGAATTCAAGGAAGCAGAAACAACACCACATGTGTCAAACAAACCCCAAGTCTCAACCCCAATGCCAGATCAGCAGCCGCTTGCCCGTTCGCCTGCCACGCGCAATGCATCAATTCCAGGAAGCGAATTTTCCCTCCCATCGAGCAACCTCCAACTAATAATTGGCGACCTACCGCTTTAGGCAATACTGCGGCATATTACACGGCCAAAAAAATCCCACACAAGCGCCGATCCCCCCAAGTCCATACAGATTTTGCCTCAACTTCAAGATCTATTGCACCTCTCCAGGATGAAATCGACTCTGTAAATGCGCTCTTCACATGAATTAGGATCACTATGCAGAAGTAATAGGCAAAATTGAACATATGATTTTTGTTCGTCGACAAGTTTAGATGTGCTTATCGTTGGCGCTGGTTTTGGTTGCCGCCAGGAGACCGCGAAGGTGGGTAGACTACTCCCCTCTGGTTTGTCCACCGGGAGGGGATTGGCAATTGAAGGCGGGAACTGCGATAATAGAGTAGCACAGCAAAGTGTCACAGTACCGATCATTGGTTAGTTCGGCGCGGAATGTTGTACTTGGTTGATTGGCTGGCTATCGGGCGGGTTGGATGAATGGGTGAATGTTTTTCCTCTCCTTCCCCCCATCCCGTTTGCCCCCCCTTCTTTCGTCAGAACGACGATGATTGTCTCGGTTAGGATTTTGGGGGATGCGGATATGACAGTTATCGGTATGGTGGGGGACGGGCGGGCTGTTGAGATGTATGGTATGTAGATGACATGCAGTGAATGATTGCCTCGCGGGTTCGAGGGAAAGGGGGCGTGGGGAGGAGAGGTGGAGTTGAAGGTCACCGGACTAGTATCTACTACTACTATACTGGGCTGTACTGTGCTACCGCCACTGCTGCTACTACGGCGGTGCAGTGCAGTACTACCGGTATGATACTATGATGTCAGTTGCACAGTAGAAGAGCCATTAGAAAACGCCACAGTAGATAGTGACCGCGTCCGCACTCCAACATCATACAAGCACAGCCAGTAAAGCTACTATTCGTACTATGTACTCAGTATGATACTCCGGCACCTTAGCCCCCCGAATTAGCTATTAACATTGCCATAACAAGCGAGCCTATAGTTTACAGAATCACTCGCAAGCAAACAAACCACCCACAGCTTACCGTGCCCTGCCAAGACTAAAAAGAATTCCGGCTCTCCCACCCACCCCCACCCATAATCATCAGCCATACTAAACAAACCGTCGATCTCCCGCCCAACAATATTCATGCGCGGTATTGTCCTATAACCGTAGGCCGAAGCGTTCTTTTTTTGAAAACAGAGGACTACTATCCCCTATAATACCACTCAGATCCAAACAAAAGAGCGAGATCTTGGTGGCATGCAATAGCGCCTTTTTTTAAAAAATGCTTCGGTTTAGGAGTATATTATGCTATACTCCGAAGCAAGCCACGGGACCTCCCCTCTCCCATAGCACCTAATCAACAAACAAACAAAAAATAAGACTATACCCGCATTATAACCAGTAACAAACCCCGCACTTAGACAAAACGCCCTCCAAAATTTAGCCAAAAAAAAGGACGCCCCTATTATAATTCCTCAACTAAGTTAACGTACCGTACAGCAGTCCGTCGACGCCCGTACAGTGCTTATACCCTAAGTGGACACGTACGCTGCACAGCACAGCAAGGTACATGCTTTAACGGTACAGAACGGTAGAGTAGCCTACGGATAACTTCCCGCCCGCCTACTTAGTAGGGTTTGCAACTTCTTCTTCCGCTTGTCCTTCTTTACCTTCTTCTTCTCCTTCTCCTTCTCCCTCTTCCCCGGGTGCATACTCATTGTGGATAGGTCAGTACCAGATACGGTATGTTTGGGATGTGCGATGGCGGTGTCAGTTGCGGAGGGGGTATTGGGGATGGGACGGAGACTATGCCGAGCTTTTTGTTCCTGATGGCACCATCCTAGTGAATGTACTAGTACTTGTAGCAATTGTCTGAGCTCCTCTCCTTCTTGTTCTTCCCCCCCCTTTGGCTGTTCGTGAGGGGGATGGAGTGAACCCATGGAGATATGATATACTTGCTATTTTATAGCGCTATATCATGGCATGGCATATAAGGGGACTATGATATGAGGTGAAGTCAATCATTCAACCACCAATCCATCCACCCCCTCACCAATCTCATGACCTATCTATCTATCCCCTAAATACTGCATCAAAAAAAAAAACTCTGCTCGTACAGTACAAGTGCAAAAAAAAAAGGAAATGAAAGGAAAGGAATCCAACTACCTTAATCTGCCAATCTGGCACTATAAAAACTTATGCATGCATGCAAGTTAAATTAGGTTATGACATACTGTATCTATATCTATCTCTATATATGCATCTTAAGGCTGTAATTAATATTAACCAATCAAACGAATGAATATATGAGTAGCAGACAGGAACTAGCGAAAGGATGTGCGAGGTTGAGTGGAAGCGATGCTCAAGTCAAAGCAAAAGCCAACACGAAAGGAAAAGAACAGAAAGAAAAGGAAATGATTGTATGTGGCATCATAAGAGCTACGATATCATACACTACAGTATTATACACCCACCACCTATCATCGCCACCACCAGGAGAAAAGAAAAATGAACGAAAAAAGAAATAACCAGGCAGGAACTGTGCAAGAAAAAATCAAAATCAAAACCAGCCGGCCCAGCCCCAACAAACCTTTTCTTTTTCCCGCCCGTCCGTCCCCCCCAAACAAAAGGAAAAAGATCAGAAAAAAAGAATCCCCCGCCCTATAGTAGCAAGGAAAAGATAAGAAAAGAGAGTCAACCCCCCCACCGCCGATAACTATAGAGGAAATGATAGAAATGGACAAACGAGTCTGAGCGTGTGAGCAAGCGAACTAGTGAGCCACCTATGCTAGCCAATGAGCGGAGTACGATATTTAACTAATGAGCAACTAATGAAGTGAGAGTGAGAGAGAGCATATGAAGCGCGAAGGTCTTCAAGTAATTTCTTTTCCATCGAGAAAAAAATATCTGACAAGAAAAGGAAGTAAACGAGATAACCGTGCCATCTGCCCCGCCAACCCTCCGTTACCAAAATACCGGGAAAAAATGAAGGTGGAAACCAACCAAAGCCAGCCAGATAAAGGGAATAATAAACAAGAAAGGACAAATGAGACCAGACCAGTAAATGCGTTTGTAAACGAAATAAAACCCCTCGATGATGAAAATTGACAAAGCAAATGAATGAACACAAGACAAATATTTTATAAAACGATAATCCCCATATTAACACCCCTAAATCCCCATTTTTTTGTAAAAGAGAAATCTAAGAACGGATAAAAAAAAAAACAAGGACAAAAAAGTGACCACCAGGCCGTAGAGACAGCGGACACAAGGAAAAATATGATTTTCTGCAAGTGTGGCACGTATTAGTTGAGACGGCTGTTGGCAAATAAATAAAAAGGTTTAAGACTAGTAGTAATAGCAATACAAGTTATGTATTTCCGCTGTGGAAAATGAAAAGAAAAAATATAGACAGGCAATGTAATATTTTTGCTCAGATGAAATGAATAAGCCCCTCTTCCTCGATAGGAATGGTATGGGTGAGCTCGGGTCCGAATTCAACAACCCCCGGTAATGCCGCGGCAGCAAACGATAACCCCTTCTCAGCTCTGCCCTCAAGGTACTGTGAATTAAAGTTGACAGAATTGTGAGCCGAGCTGGAGGGTGTAATAACCTCGATGCTGTCAGTGGGTGTGACAGTCTCGGTGTCTGAGCAGAGAGTAACACACGTCGCTTCTGAGTCTGCCCTCGACCGGCTAGGGGGGTAGGATGTAGATAGGCTGTGTGATACAACGAAGGGGTGGAAGGCAGGGTGCTCCGTGACATGTGGGGCTATTTCATGGTTGAGAGCCGCGATGTGCTCGTCCAACTTCCTTGCTACTCGAGTGAGTTCATCGCGATGTACACGACACGGGGCGAGGTCTGGGAGCGAAGCCGAGGCGCTGAGTGATCTGTGTCGCAGTGCCGTGTCTGCTGCCCGAAAGATAATTGCTTCATTGTCAGGCTCATATGCGCTGAACCCCCCATCGACTGCACCAATGTTTGACACTGGAGTAGCTTCGAATGGTGGGAAACCGGGGCTGGGTGGAAGACGAGGGGTGGGTGGTAGGAGTAGCTTGTCCTCAAACGTACCAGTGATTCGCTTGTCAACGAAAACGAACTGTTCCTTAGGTTCAGGGAACTTTGGCACTTCACTGAGTAATGAAGTGGAGTCACGCATGGACATCGAGAGGTCGATAGCTTCCTCCACATTATCCACCGCCTGAGCTCCACACTCCGAGTTCTGATCCCAAACAAAATCGCAATCAGCATCGACCTGGTTCTCGTAGCACCAGTCAATGTCCTCCTCCCAAGAGTCAAGGCAAGCGCCAAATTCAGAAGTAAAGCCCTCTGACGCACACATGAGCATTGAAAGCCTTTTCGAAGCACGGCGGGCGCAAATGGACTGGCTTGGGCTGGCAGGAATAATAAAGCTGCCGTTGAGTGTATCCGAAGCCTGGCTGAGCTGGCTGATAGGCCTTGTCCGCACAGTGAGGAAGCTTCTTTGCCGAATGTGTGTCAGGTCAGGCGTAGATTTGCATCCTCGTAACTCCATTCGATCTTGCTGAGCTGGAGTAAGTCCGTCAGATACATCGCCCATAAGTTTTTCAATCCCAGGAGATTTTCTACCATAGCTGCTATTATCAGGCGTTGTTACTGCATGAGGAAGCGTCCGCTCTGAAATGTCATCTGAAATGTTTACCAAGGTGGTATCATCATCTAGGACACCCTCTGATGGGCTTTCCGGAAGACTACGAAGGCAATGCCTTGATGATGTCCTCAAAGGTGGCGTGAGTGGGCAAGCGTATCGGGAACTCTCCTCTGAGCGGACCTGACTCAGCTCACATAATGACTCACTAGGTGATATTGACTTGGTTGAATTGGCTCGCCGTCTTGAAGCAATCGTCTGGAATGATGATGAACGTGAACGATTCGATACAGGACATGAAGACATTGGTGAGGGTAATGATGATTCGTCCGAGTCACCAGTCCCCCTCCTTCGTAAGGGTAGTGAAGAATCTCGTACCACTTTATTAAAATCACGGACCAGTTCCTGCTCAGGAGCCTTGTGCAGTCGGTTGAAGTCCTGTGAATTGGCATGCGTGATATGTGAGAAATTGAAGGGATTGCTGATCGGAGTAAACCCCTTTCGTTGAGCTAAAAGCACAATGTCATTTAGTTAAGGTGAATTCCATAGGGTGTGTCCATCAGGAATCCATTCATACCATAAGGCATTCGTCCTCCTCTCAGGATTTCAGAAAGTGATCTGTACCCCGACTTCTCATCCGGGCTCTCGTGAATTGTCATTGAACTCATTGATCGGAGGCTGACTTTCGATGATGCCTTCCGTAACTTTTGTCGTCCAAAGGTAAATGATACAGCTTCCTGATCGCCCTTATCAACCATCATCCTCGATGGACTCCCACGTTTATTTCCACCGCCGAAGAATGACGTCCTAATCCGAGACTGTCTCTTGTCCCCTCGCTGCTTCGATATGGCATCCGGGGGGCCTGCATACACGTAGGTGCAATCGTAATCCATATTAAGTTCGCTCTCTGTACGATCTTCTAGCGACAGTTCGCGAGAATTTCTTCGGGATGTATTGGGTTTATTTATGAGATGCATCCCTCAAACAAAGCACCCAAAATGGTGTGCGTGTGATTGGGGGGGGGGATGCGTGTGCCGGGGGGTCTGGGGTAGCACCTATAGAGTATCAAGAATGCTCCCACCTCTTGAGCTGTGTCGGAAAACGCCGTGGGTATATTCTCTGGCAGCGCCGCTTGCTTAATTTCGAATTTCAAGCCAAACACCAGGGCCAGCAAAAAAAAAGAGGCCGATTAATTTGGATAATTGAGGCAGCCCTACAATTGGGAAGAAATATTCCTAGGGGGGGTATAAATCCAAAATCGTGCAACGGCCGGCAGAGTCGGTGGAAGTTGGCTTTTTTTCTCTCCTGGCTCGGTTGGGTTGTACAACGCTCGGGAGTTGGAAATGCTAAGTTGATTAAATCCCGAATCAGATTATACTACTGGACGCTCCTGCTGTGCTGCTTCATCCCTCTATGCAGCGAAGATGAGGGGTACCTATCGAATTCGTAAAAAGGTACGAACGGCAGTATGCAAGGTACCAGTGTGATATATGGGACAGACGGAGGGGCTGCTGTAAGTCGCCTGAATGAAAAAATGCAGGATGTGAAAGTGATTGTGATGAAAAGAATGCTGTTGATAGTGTTGCAAGAATGATGATTTATGGGCGATAAATGACGGATGATAGATAAATGACAAATAGAGAGAATAGAGGGAAGCAAGATGAAAAGGGTCTCCAGGGAAGTAGGATGATAGATCTCTTTTTTCTTTTTCGTCCAGCGAACCAGCTTCACCTACACGAGTATTAAACGGAGGAGAGAAGGAGTGAACGGAAGAAAGTATAGTAGGAGAAACAAGGAGAGAAAGATTTTTGAAGAAGTAGTCTAGTCGAGGGTGAAACTGGGGGACTTTGAATGGTGCATTTTCCGAGTCAAGACTAAGAGATCACAGCTAGCGTGCGCTTTGTTACATATGCCCAGGTGGGAAGTGCATGTGTGAACCGCAGAAGCGGTTTGGAAGGATTCAGAACACCGGTACTGTCCAGCAAAAAAACAAAATAAAATGGAAAGGATGAAGGAGAAACCAGCCTCAGGAGGAACGTGTCTACCGGTAGGGGCTTAGTTCTTGAACTAGGGACACTGGATAACCTCGCCCATGGAGTGCCTGCTTGTAGGGAAATCTAAATTTGTCTGCAATCTTCGCAGCAGAAGTTGTGATAGCCATCTTACTCTGTTCAATGGCGATGCAGCGTAGATGCACAAAATATCATATCCCAATACTACTGTACTATGGCATCACCACCATCATCGCCATCATCACCATCACTCCTCCCCTTGATCCCTCCTAAATTCTTCCCCCTGCCCTGGCATATAACAGCCAGGGACATTCCCCGAAAGTTCTCAAGGTCATCGTGCCCAAGGGACTGTTCTTGGTAGGGACTCGTAGGCCCGCAAGACACGCGAGAACAAATGTTCGCCGAGCTTGGGGCAATGACGATGGATACTGGGAAGCAAGAGATCCCTAACCATCCCCAGTTTATGTGAAAACCCCCACAAGACCAAAATATTAACTACATGAAGTCTGAGCCCTTTTTTTTTTCGAATACCTCTCGAGTGATACTGTTTTATACTATGCAATGTAAAGGCTACCCACCAGGAAGCTCAGCAGCAGAACCATACCCGCTTTCAAACGCCGGTGGGCTATGTGCTCGTACTAGATGATGATTATTTACCGCGCACTATTATACCGAGCACTGCATGCATGCACAGATAGTTGAATGCGGCCCTTTCATACCTCCGCCCCTCCCACCGCCTGGTGGCCCTCCAACATATGATCCGCAGCCTGCATACATGCTAGTCATCTATGGTACTCGAGTTATCAACCAGTGCCACAAAAGCAGATATGTAAAGCACAAGTTATGAGTCGGGAACTCAAAATCAACACCTGTGGGTGCTTCGTTTTGATTTCAATGACATCGTCATATAAAAATAGTGAGGCTTGGCTACAACAACCTCCAAAACGACCAGGCACAGGCAATTCGAAATTTACTATCTCCATGAATATTGCTCTTATCAAAAACCAAAAAAAGATCAAACTAAAACAGAGTATCTTCTGAGGGCTTCTATGAAATTTTATCTTCCTAATGATGTGGCTGTGGTTGGAAAGTTTCGAAAATCATTGTGTATTGGTTTTTTTGTTGATTTCAAGTGCCCGCACCATACTTGCATTCTGTTAAGGAGGGATTATCTACAACAGCGCCCGGGCAGTCCCACTCCCCTAACTCTCCCCTACCCCACTGCAGGAGTACAGTACGGTACGCACAGTAATATCAAGACCGTCAGACAATGTGCATCTCAAAATCTCTCCTCATCCAGCTTACCGTTGGTCTCAACCATGGATGCACAGCAAGAGCAGGATAGGCTAGGCCAGGGGAGGTGGACGAGGAAAATCCCCCTTAGCAAGGAGAAAGACTCAAAGCAAGATTCCGATGCCGTCCGTCGGCTTCTATGCTTCACCTTGTCTGTGAGGAGCGGGGCCACACTCACGTATCAATTTTCCTGACCGCCTTGTAAGCTCGTTTACCGTTTACACTACCGTCGGCTGCTCCATGAAAACAATGGGAACGAGACCGGGAAGAGATTCACCTAAAAGGGTCTGTAGGTCCCAACTCTCCTGGTGTACCCTACCGCTCCTACCATCCGTCAAAAGGCCCAAACGCTTTTGTTCTACTGGATTGGGCGGGTGTGGGTAGGCGTGATCACCAAGAAGTGAGACACTAAATATGGAAAGCCCGTTTATTGTGGTCGTTGCCCGAGTGATATTCGGCTAGTTTCCCGAAGCTTACCCTAATGATTGACCACGAAAATCCCCCAAATTGCCGGTACCATAGTTTGAGCAACTCCTCCACAACTTTAGCTTTGACGCGTTTTTCAACTCCGGAAACGAATTTTAGGGCCGCAAATTGGGAAGCACTATTCACAGGGCCCGAAACTCCTCTACACTGCCATAAGGAACCGAGCCGGATAATCTTATAGTATGGTAACCTTATGACCTTTGGGTGCGGTCTTTATTTCACGTTTTTTCTCACCCTCCTAGCCCTCACCGAGGGCAGAATTTTCCCCAAAGAATTTTTCACCTTCCCTTCTCATCTCCGCCCAAGATCGAGAGAGGGTACCGAGCTCTGTATTCGTATGGCGTGGATCAGGGATCAACCAGAAACCGGACCAACACCTTGCTGTGTCCGCGCCCCTCTCCCTTCAAATCTTGGGAAGGCTGGATGGGCGAACGGGTGTACCGTATTGTATTTGCTCACGGCACTTGTAGTCAAGAGAGGCACGGCAAATGACAGCGCACCCTGGCTCGTCTGGAGGTCGGCCTTTTGTTTTTTTTGGAGAAATGACATCCCCTTGTAAAAGACAGGGGCTCTAGAATCCAAAAAATACAAGTACAAGATGAAGATATTCAGCCCAATAAAAGACAACACCAACATCAAAACTCTTTCAAACATTGATGGCTAAAGGCTACCAAAGAGAGAAGTTGAAAAGGTTCCAAAATCCCGACAGATAATTAGGCCGGAAAAGGCTGCACAGAAAAGCGTTGCAAGTGCACCTTGTCAAAGCCTCAGTCGCATGCAGGGGGGCGTGGACCAAGAGGAAGAAGAAGAAAAACGACGCGGAAAAAAAAAGGCCCAATATCCCGGGTTCACCCAAGCAGCCTACTGTACCCGTACAAAGCAATGGCTCGTGAGAACGAGATTGGGGGGGAAGGGAAAAAGGAACAGAAAGAGCAAATACCCCACGCCCGTTCCGAAAAAGAAGGCGCTAAGACCCACGATGCCAATGTCGATGCCGCACAAGCATGTTGCAGTCGTCAGTGCATCAAGCCAGCAAACAAAACAAAAGAAAAGGCTACTCGAGTACGATACCAAGCGTACCATAGCAAAAACAAAAAGGAATTGGAAGAACAAGAAAAAAGGGCCGGGATTGATCCCGACCAAATAACTCATTCATCCACTCACTCGCTCACCTGCTGCCAGCCGGCATGATACCGTGCTCTCGATGCCCGGCCGACAAATAGAGACATCCGCCTTGCCCGAGTCGCTCCAGCCATAGCCCTTACTCGGGTCAGGGGGTAAATGATGAGACGGGCAGGCGTTTTTGAGTCCGGGCGCTCAATACCGTGAGAGGTAAAAAATGATTTAATTTGGTAGGTTTAATGCTAGGAAGGGTAAGAAGCTTTAACATTGTGAACCCCCTGTCCGTCTCATCACTAACCTCCATACCCGAGTACTGTGCGTGCTAAACCCCCCAAGCGCAAGCGGCCCATCCATATCATACGCGCATGCACGTGAGCTTAGACGCCCCAATGTGACCTTGTGAATATGTACCCTACGAGTACGTCTGCATTCTGCCAGCGCATGTGCAAGCAAGGAGGCAGCCAAGCAGAGATACTTTTTCGAAGCACTGCGTACCGGTTTTCTCTATCCGTCGTTTATGTACGTGGTGTACTGTATGATGATGGTGCTGTATGGTAGGCCATTGCAGATGAGATGCTTGTGGTTAGGCAAGCATGTAATTTACTGTACCGGTAGTTGACAAGGAGAACTAGCAGGCACGTCCATGCTTACTCGCTCTCGTTCGTTCCTCCTTTCCTGGGTTCTCGTGGTTAGCGAGGCAGAGGGTCCAGAACATGAGGGTAAGCAAAAAATTAGTGATGATAGATGGGTTCTGATGAGTGGTATTCGTAATGTCGTGACGTTTGTCAAACGCCGCGACATCACGAGTATACCACAGTACGAGTACTAGTACATTGTCCCCAGCACAGAATAGTATATGCCATACAACTAACTTACCCAATACAATCACGAAAAATCCCTCGGAAAACCATAGATCTTCTATCCATCCGCTGTACTAATCTCCGTATCTCACAACCCGTCCTCCCCTCCTTCATGTTCTACACTGCTCTACTCTTCTCCATAGCCCAACCCATCTAGAGAGAAAATACCAAGTTAAACCCGTCCTCCCACCGATTACGCCAATAACAACAACCCCCAACTCCTTCGCGCAAATCCTAATCACATCACACTACATCACATCACATTCCGCCGAATCAGATCCAATCCGATGGAATAGATGGATCGGCCTCGCCTCGTCTCGGCTCGGCTCACCTCGCTCACCGACTAAGTTTTCACTCCTTCGCCCCCCCCCCTTCCTCCTCTTCCAACCTCTGAAGCTGCGGGTATAGTGGCGCACAAACGGGGAGATTAGAAACGTTCATGTTGTTCTAGGGAATGAGAAAGCCCCACTCCCCCACGAAGATAACGACTCCAAGCGAGGTTTGAGGTTTCTGGGGGCTTTGGTTTTGTGAAGGACGATGAAATTTGATGTGAGAGTGGGGGTTAGGGGGGGTTGGGTCAATCTCGGAAATGGTAAGGTTTTCACATATCCTACAGTATAATATTATTATGATATTGTTTTCTTTTATTCTTTCATTCATGTTTATTCGTTAATCAGTTTTGTAGCGAGAGGAGGAGAGATGATGAAGGAATTGTGGAAGACTTCCAATGCCGATTGTTGAAACTACATAATGGGCGACAGGCCGCGTTCAGGTATGTGTTCATTCGTTCATTCACGTCGGAGCTTAGAGTGCTGGTTCGGTCCGGTCTGGCCGATGGGGGCACGAATTCATTGGCCGTGGTAGCTTTTTTGCTGGAAAGTTTGATTTGCGTCCGTGTTACGGGATCGCTTGACTTTCGTGTCACGTACCGTAAAACTGGAATGATTGAGAATCTCGCTAGGACGTTGGAGTTGCCTCTCTTGGCAAGCCCTATTCTACTATGCTTTTCTTTTTGCTTGTCTCACTCAACTGAGGGCTCTTCAGTGTGCTTTTTCCCCTTGGTCAAAAGGGTGAAATTCTGGACGTCCTAGCGTCCCTCTCAATTATTACGGTTTTTACAGTGTGCATATCGTATCCCTCATGCGGTGGGGCGGGATATCCTGCTTGCAGGGCACGGTATGGTATGCATCGCACTGGTAGGGCGGAGAGGGGGAAGGGAAGAAGGAACAGCATCACAAACCAACTACTCGTGCTAGTACTGCCGTAGTTGGCTGGTGGTGCTGTTCTTTCTCTCTTCCGTTATCGTTTCCCACGATATGGGAATATATTTCTTCTTCCGTATGCCCACCCAGGTCCCCCGCCCGCCTGCCCAGACATAAAGCCAGCTCTCTTAGGCCGCCCTATCCCACTACCACCACCCCTCTCTCTCTCTCGTAATCTGCAAGGACCGATCACAACTAGCGGCAAAAACTCCCCTAGTAACCTAAAAAAAAAAAAGCAAGAATGAAAGAAAAAGTAGACACACCTACGGCACCTAAACCTACTTTTTAGATCTAAAACTTCAAAGCTCCTAGCGCCGCTGCAAAGCAGTCAAGATCTGATTTGGCGAGACATGACTGACAATTGCCGGAATTGCACTTTTTTTTTTCCTGGAAAAATTTTGTGATATATTACTAATTTTCGAAAGGGCCGCCAAGTGGTGGAACCTCTCTCAAATATCCTCTTTCTCCTCCAACGTAATTTCCCACATCTCACTTTTCCTTCTTTTAGTCATGAACTTTACCCTTCTTGGTTAGAGAAGCGATGCGAGCCCCTACTGTGGCGCCCAGAGAAAATTTTCTTGAGAGAGGGGGTGGAAGGAAGGAAGGATCGACAAATTAACGGTCTTTGAGAAAAACGATAATATCATGGGGCTGTGCTTGTAGGGTGGGCGGGAGTGAGGTTCTGGTGTTGATGAGTCGAGATAGTGATACGAGACAAGGTAATGAGGTATGATAGACAATGTCCAATGGAGAGAGATTAGAGCTGAGTAGGTGAAAAGTGCTGTGTGCAGATTTTTTTGACACTGTAGTCAACAATTGGCCAACTGACGAGTCATGTGATTTAAGATCGCCCAGCCGGGGATGCGACTGGTCGTGCGAAATGAGACGAAACGAAACGGTAGGAAACAAGATATCATAGGATCCTCGGGAGGGAAGCTCATTTCTTTTCGTTATTTGTTGGTGAGTTTGTTGTTGGAAGGATTGGGAGAAGGGTACGGCATGCCATGCTGTGTGCGGATTGAGGGGAAGGGAGTGAGGACTCATGAGGCTGTGTTAAGCGGAGAGGGGTTGATCGTCGGTGTTGCTGTTGGTAGTCTACTTGGAGTGTTCGCGTGTGTATCATACTGGCATGTATCAGGGCCACGCTATCGATTGCCTGATGTACGGTAGTACGGTAAGGCGAGTGGGTAAAACATACTCGAGTACGGTAGGAAAAAAGGTGATAATAACAATCCGATGGAATTACAGAGCTCCTCAGCCACAGTTTTGATGCTTTAATACGAGGTGCTGCATCATAAGGATACATTCCACAACCTAATACCGGTACCTCCAACCGAGTGGATTAGCAGAGTACCGGCAGCAAAGAGAAACCGTGACCAGCGAAGCAGGATCTCCTCTGCATAAGGTACAGTTCAACCGTCCCGCATGAAATACTGTGTGATTTTTTAAGCATCACATGACTACCCCTCTAACTCTAGGAATTGAACGCACAGTAGAGTATACTACAGAACGCATAAAAAAGAACTGCACACCTTGTTTTCCCCCTTCTAGCGATCATGTCTAATTCCCTACTGTTTTACGTAGAGTCAACTACAACATCTACAGTACAGACTACGGTACGAGTGGAGTTGCAGTACTCGTCCCAGGCAAGAAGTATTCGAAAACAGGGATTAAAAATATATATGGTAAAACCCGTGCGATAGTCTGAGCGCCCTTACAAACCCAAAACTCGTATTTTCGAATACTTCTTGCCTGGGACGAGTAACTAGCATGCAACCGGCACCGATATGATACTTAGTAACTCCCCCCTTCCATTCTTCGATCTATTCGGCACCTAGACTCCCCCTCCCAGGAGCACCCAGCTACAAAAACAAACAAATCGACGATCGACATAGTCGCACCCAAGTCCCCCCCTCCTCCTTATACCGGCACTAAGCCTACTCAAGTATAGTGCGAGTACCAAACCTAACATCCATGTGGTGTTAGCCTGTCAGGGCACCAATAGTAGAGAGTCTCCTCCTTCTCCTGCTTCTCCTCCTCCTCCTCCTTCCTCAACATCCCCGCGCTCCTCCAGGGGGGTACAGGTATTGATGGTGTGGTTGAAGCGGGTAAGTACACCACACCACGGATACTAATGGTGGGGTTTCGCGGACTAGCCCGATGATCGATGCTATTGTAACGGTCACGAAGAATAACAACAACCAAGAAGGAAAAGAAAAAAAAAAGAAAGAAAAAAGCGAGGAGAAGGGATTGGTGGTTAGGTTTCTACCCCTCTGAAGGCTTGTGGTTTTGGGACGGGGTGGGCGCTGTAGAGAGCTTTTCCCGTTATACGGGGGTACTGGTATCATAATTGCGATTACTTTTTGTATTTTTCTTTCTTTTGTTAGGGACTAACTCATATATCTGGTGCGTGGTGGTTTGCTACGAAAGGGTGATGCTTTGCGAGCTGCGGAGCCGATTGGAGGAGGAGGCGGGGGGGAAGGGAGAGGAGGCAGTGGTGATGGCGGGTGATGGACATCATGCGTGATACGGGGGCTAGGGGATGGAGGGGGTATCGTAAAAGGGCAAGGAAGACCGGTTTGTTTAGGGAAAGGAAGTGAGTAAGGTGAGGAGTGTGGTGCAGGGTATTGAGTAGAAAGTTCGGATGATACTGTCACATAATATTATGTGCTTTTTTTTCTTCTCCGAATTTTTCTCCTAGCAAGCGAAGGGGGAAGGGGAAAAGAGATTACTGTGATATGTGAAAGTACGGGATACCCCTCTCTTGGGATTTTTTTTTTTTTGATACAATTCTGGTATGATATTCATAAAAGCTACCATGTTAACTACAGAGTACAGTAGCAAAAAAGAAACAGAGGCAAAGCAAAGACTCAAGGGAGGAAAAGGATGCCCAATTAGAGTAAATGTACCCGTTACCCGCCCATTAACTAGACTAACAAATAGGGCTGCATGTTTTTAGATGAAAAGTGGGGGAAGATACAATGCACGAAGGTAGACACGAAAGCTAATATGAGAAAGGTGAAAGGAAGGGGATCCTTCACAATCTAATCAATCTTCATCGCCGACTCCAGGAGTAGGAGCTCTATCTCCCATCTCCACATCCTCATTGTCCTTAGACCCGCCGATAGTCTTACTAAAATCATTCCCGAATAAATCCTCGTCCTCTAAATCCTCGTCATCCCCGCTATCGACGGCCCTGGTAGGCTTACGCTTACGCCTCCTACCCCCTTCCTCAGCAGCCTCGGGAGGTGGGGCGGGAGGTGGGACGAGCAGATCGTCGTCGTCCTCGTCGTCGCTGGAGTTGACCACTTCTGAAGACTTGAACTTGCCCTTATTGGTTGGAGATGCTCTGCGCGTTAGCTTTTTGCGCTTCCTGGCTGGCTTCTGCTCGTCGTCGTCTGTGATAGCAGACTTCGACTTGCTCCTGCGACGGGAAGGCTCAGAAGTAGAGTCAGAGTCTATTGTCCCATCCTTCTTACCACTGCGTTTGCGGGTGGATCTGGATTTTGAGCCAGCAGCTGACGGTCTTTTTCGCTTCTTCTCGCCATCAGAGTTCTCATCGCGGATGCGTTCCTCTGCTGCCTTCCTCTCTGCGAATTCTCTTGCTTCCTCTTGCATCTTCTTGCGCTGATCTGCTATCGCTTTGTTGCGCTTCTCGATCTCGCGTTCTTCTGCTTCTTTGGCTTCCCTTTTGCGCCGAAGGTCTTCCTCGCGCTTACGCCTTGCTTCGGCTAGTTTGGCTTGGTTTTTTTCCTCGTACTCACGTTGCTTCTGGATCGCTCTTTCCATTTGCTTGCGGAATGTATTCTTGCCCATGGTGGACCGTGCCTCGATTTCTGAGGAAGGGTATGGGGGGTTGTTGGACCGTGCGATATCTGAGAAAGACCTATGGAAAATCATATTAGTCCCAGGAAAGTGCAAGAGAGAAACATTCAACGCATGGCGCTCGCCTAGGATTAAGCGGCTGTAGCCGCCCGGGACCTGCATGCTCCGAGCATGGTCTACGTGAAGGGGGGAAAGAAAGGAGAAATATATAAAGTAAAGAGAAAAAGGAAAAAATAACATATGCAGGGCTAAACTCACTGTATTCCCTCCTCCAGTCCTTTGGAAGCAGCCTCAAGATCTTCAAGGCTGCGTGAAGTTTCTGGCAGGCTCATGATGAATTGAACAATCTGGAATTGTACATATGCTACATTGAACATGTACATCACATTATCCGGTGCGATCGCCAAAGCCTATGATGGCGGGGTTAATTCGCTTAACTATCCTTGGCTAACCGCTGGTCGGGGATGATTAATGTAACTTACTCGCTTAGCGTAATCGAGGGCGTTCTTAAAGCTCTCCATTGACTTCTCGGGTTCAGTCGTTCGTTCCTTCCGACCTTTGGAGAAGTATGCTTTTCCTAGACATGTCAATGTTGTTGGATCTTTACCCAATTGAAACTTTGTAAGAGCCGACTCGTACTATGGTGGAACGAGGCCAAGTTAGCCATATCAGAGGTCCTCATTGTGTAGGGCTGAGGGGCCGGGGGTAAGAAGGAGGATCGGTGAGCGGAGAATAAGCGAGGGCATTGTGGGGGCAAATTAATGAATGCATAAAACAAGGAAAACCAAAGGCGTGGGGGAAGAATTGGCGGCGGCGGCGGCGCATTGATAAGATTGGCAAACAGATAAACCGTCTGAAACAGCGGGGATGAGGAATAATCAAAAGAAGCGAGAAGTAACGTTTGGCAAGAAAGCGCTCAATTGGGATACCGGTGCCTGCCGGAGACTATGGTATAATAGCGAAGGGAAAAGCATATGAGGAAAGGCGAAAAAACAAACCAAACAAGCAATTAGGGATGCAGAAGATATGATGCGAGGCAAGGGGTGGGAAAGGCCCCCATGAAAGCAAGCAATTGTGTAATTGAGTTGATAAAGAGAGAGGGAGGACTTACGTTCTCGATAGCTCTGGCCCATTGATCCAATCCAGCAAGACAATGTCCAAAGTTGACCAGCGAGTGTGCATCTTTCGAGAGCGTCTCTTTGACTTTGGAGAACATACTGACGGCAGTTTTAAGATCTTTCCGATCTTCCACAGAAGCAATTGCTATCCCCTGGGCCGCGTACGCATTTTTTGGATCTAATTGCAATGCCTTATCAAAGAACTCGACTGCCTTCTCGTAAAGCTTTCTCCGCTTGTCCCTCTCTTGCTCATTTTCTTTTTTGATATCCCGGGCAGCAAGAAGGTAGATATTGCCCATTCCAATGAGGGAGTAACGGTCATGTTTTTCATAGTGCTGAAGAGTATGCTTGTAATGCCTCTGCTCTGGATCCTCCCAGATAACGATCGGATGCTTGCGTTTTTGGCGTCCTAGATACCAACCATATAGCGCTCGAACCTCAAGATTGTTTCCATCTGTCTGCATCAACTTCTGGATTCTCTTGTGGCCATCCTCTGCGCCGCGTCGGAGGGCTAAATACGCTAACCGCATATTCGCATCAACGTAGTCGTCGTGGTAGGCTAAGAGCTTTTCATAATTCTTGGTTGCCTCTTCAATATTGCCGGCGGCTTCCTCACATCGGGCTAAATTGTAGGTCAGGCTAGTGGCCAGAGCATCAGTATCGGCAGCCTCGTCCTTTTCCTTTAGCTCCGGAATTGCGTTTAGAGCATTCTGATAATGTGTTCGAGCTGTATTGTATTCGCCCTTTTGCCAGTAGAGGGTTGCAATGTTGTTTGTCAACTGAACAGGTATCATAGCATCATCTCCATTATCTATTAAATATTTATATATCTCTTCGACTTGCAGTAAGCATTGGAGCGCTCGTTCGGGCTGGTCGTTTTCGTAAAGTCGTGCTAAAGAGAGGAGGATGGTTTCGTGGTGGGCGTCATTCTTCTTAGCCTCTGCCTTCCACGTGAATCGAACATTCTCGAGAAGACTGATAGCCTTTCTGTGTAGAACTGTAACGTCCTCTTTTGAAGCAGAGAAGCCGGTTCGCGGGATAGCAGAGAGAACTTCATCCGCATAGAGAGTCCCCAGTATCGATCTTGCTTCAATGCATTTTGGATTTGCCTGAACAATGGCCTCAAAGGTATACTTTGCTGCGCTAAGGTCTTTGAAAGTGAGTTTGAGGGTATTCGAAAATCATGAGAATTAAGAGGTACCTTTCATCAGAATCTGGACTTGCCCAATCCCGAGCTTTGCCGGGAGATATCCTTCCCGTAATGCATCACTCCTCTTGTAATGTCCTAACGCCTTCTCATATTCTCCTTCGACATGTGCCTTTCGTGCGAGCGAAAACCATCCATCAGCCGTAACAGCTGCAACATCACTATACTCGATAGCCTTCTTAGCTAGAAGCTCACATTGTGAATATCCTCTCTTGATAAAGAAATGGCTAGCAAATGTTGTGCACGCTAGTGGGAACTGCTTGTCGAGTTTAAATGCCTTCTGAGTATGCTCAATCACCAAACGGTAATTGTTGATGAATTCAGGGTCGTATTCTGACAAACTTGAGGTGACATGAAGATGATATAACGCTTTTAGAATGTGGGCATATTTGGAATTGGGGTCCAACTCTAGCGCGCGCTCCCATGCCACCAATGCGTCGTCTTTGTGCCCCAAGTGCCAACAACACAATCCGATCCCTATTCTCGGATCGGGATCCATATCCGGCCTCTTGGTTAATACTTCCTGATACGATTCGAGCGCCCTCTCATATCTCCCTTTCCCATACAAAACTCTCGCCCTTCCCATGATCGCAAGCATATTGGTCGCCCGTGAGGTTCGAACGGCGTCATCAAATATTTTTGCCGCGTTGTCCATATGGGTGTTTTTATCTACTGTACCAACAGACGCCTTGAATATAGAGTATACGCCACGGGCAAGAGTGACTAATGTTGAAGCGGGATCTAGGCGTGAGGATTCGTTGAGTATTTGGGTCGCAAGCTGAAGATAGTGATCCTTCGTCTTTGCTTCAGAAATCAAAGCAGACCCTTCTGCATGGGGGTGCGGGTTTAGCATACTTTCGAGAAAGTATTGGGACATATTCATACCAGCCACGTTTTTCGCAGCTTCACGGCTGCGCTCCAGATACAACCATGTGAGGAGGTGAAGCATTGGCAACCTCTCAGCCATTGGTTCGTGCGTTTTGGCTTGTAATCCTTTGGCAATAATTTCAATCGCGATATCAACTTTGTCGTGTTTCGCATATGCGAGAGCGATATACATCCAGAACTGTTTAGGGGACCTTTCGTTCTCAAGAAGAGTACATAGCTCCGTCGGGTCCTCAGGAAGTGCATCGGGGTCCACTTCCACAACGGCGTTCTCATCATCCTCGTCCTCGTCTCCAGCAGACACTGGGATATCGATACTTCGTGGAATGTCGGAGAAGCGCGCGCGAGGAGATAATCCTACGGTTCCATGGCCGTTCGGAAAGGCTAACGAGCTAGCCATCGCGAGCGACTGTGAGAACGATGAAGAGGGGCTCCTACTGAACATAAAGACGTGGTTGACGATTCTGAGGGCTGTGAGAAGTGTCGGTTAGGAAGTCCCTACTTGTAAGGGGCCTTCGAATGGCGGCCAATGGGCAGCAGGAAGGCGATCAGCAAAGGTATTTGAAGCTTGAAGCTTGTTTCAGATTTTGTTAAGCGGGTAGGATGGATAGGAAGCGAAGGTTGTAGTTGAGAGAGAAGTTGAGGTGATGCGAGCAGGCGAATGGAGCTGTGCTCACTGAAGTTTGGGCCTAAAGTTTGGTGAAACCATGCGTGCTGACTCATCAAGGTCTAGAAAAAAAGTGTCGATTTTGAGTGGGCGCCAAGAAAACTGGTGTCTTGGCTGTGAGAGTCAGCACATGGCCTAGGGATAAGTAATGATTTGATGGCACCTTCTAATGGGAGATCAAAGTCCCAATAATGTACCTAGATACTAGAAGGCAAGTGGAAGTATTGGGGTAAAAGCGAGTTGGGGGAATACCCATTTCTGGACTGCTAGTGCTGGTTGCTGTAGGAGAGTTGATCCAGATTTTGGTGGGCGATGGGCTGCATGGTCTGTGATTCCGAGTAACGGGGTACTATGCTGCTAAGTAGAAGGAACACCGCTGTCCTGATCTACTCTGGAATCCCTACAAATCGTCGAAGATTCCTCGCCCCGCTACGGTATAGCCTATGACTATGCACAGTCGGCACCTCAAACGAGGTCTGATGGAGGATAGGAAGAAAGATATAACTATCTAGTTTAGGTAGGGCCCTCACACTCTCGGTCTGAGAGGGGGGAAGGGCTTCACAAGTTCCCCTTCTATGAGAGTGCTTAGCCTCACGCCTCAGGTATGGATTATAGCAGCTATTCTCTGGGATTTGGGTTAGGGTCGACAGAGGAGTTACTTTTTCAGGCGCTATTACTCTTCAAATCTAGATACTGATGAGGAATGCGGCTATAATTCTAGCCAATTCTGTATTGGGCTGGGGGCTTTCTAGTATGATAGGGTAGGTAGTATAATCTTTTATGGTCGAAAGGCATCGCAATCCTACTTTGAATCGAAATACCACGGTTGTCGAGGGTAACAGCTGATATTAAGCGGATATGATTATGGTGACGGGAAACTTGTTGGCATGTTTAGGTGCCAGCACCAAGGTCTATTTGAAGAGCAAGGGACGTCTAGTGTACTGTACTATAAGGTACGGGGCTAGGTATAGAATTGTACTTGCGCACAGCCCACTTGAAGGGTGAAATATCAGACCTATAAGCTATAGGGGCACAACGAAAAGTCCTATTCAAGAATGTGATGACGATGTGGTATTGTAGAAGGGGGTATCGGACTTAGTGGGGTAATGTAGGGCTGTTGAAACTATTGGCTCATGAATTTTCTTCCAAGGGTTTCCAGGACCTAGCAATGTGGGGGGAGTGACTAAGGCGTAAGCACGCTGAGTATGTGACGGAAATTTGGCTATTCTCATCTAATAGCGAATCTCAAACTAGGAGTAAGTATTTTGTCACCATTTTCGTGCTGGATAAAGGCAAGATCCTGTGATGTCACCCGGGGCGGTGTTATTGTTGGGATAGAAATTATTAGAAATTGAGAAAAACAGTTAGTTGGTGGTTGGTTGCTTGGCCTTGGCTATGCTCTGGGTCAAAAGGGTTGTGAAGAGCTTATAATTTTGTTCGGGGGGTTCTGTCGGACTGCCTAGCTATATGGCTAGTTACCCGAGTGATTTCTTGTGAGAACACATTATTACCGCCGGCTCAACAGAGTGTGTTGGCTAGGCTTCTGGCGATGGACGCTAATACCGCGTACGATAATAATAATATTATGATATCCCTTTTTGCGAATCGTGCAATGCTATATGAGGAGGGCCTTAAAGGTTGTAATTGGAATGTGATCGATGGTGGCTTGGGGTTAATGGCTTCCCACACAGACCAATTGATTCGTTTTAATAATAGAGGGGGGCTTCTATGGCCTTCGGAATTTGCTATTGCTAATACAGATTACAAGAGGAAAAAATATTCGTTTCTTTTTAATGATTCCTACCTTTCTCTTCGTCTGTTACCCCCAGATCGCGGGCCCCCCTATGAGAGGATATGGGCCCGGCCTCGGATTCCACATATCATACATAACATACTGATTCGTAGCCCTGTTGAAGGTAACCCTTGGCCTTACTACGGCCCCACCCTGCTCCACATCGGCGGAGCACTGCAAAGTCAAGAGCGAGTTCTCGAAAGACCGGTCAATGGGGTTCGTGGAATGAGGCAGCACTCGTAATTGAAAGACGTCTGTGAGCGTATGGCCAAAATTCAGCTTTTCGCCCAGAACCTAGTGTCGTGCAACGTGGTTGTGTTCACAAACATCTAATTACGAGTAGACCGAGCGCACCTATGCTACCCTCTGTATGCTTGGATGAGTAGGCTGGCTGTTAGGTTCTACTGGAGACCTATTGAACATCACACCTTAACGCAACACTCAAATAAGGAATAGAAGGAATAAAAGGAAGGGAGGGCGGAGTAGAGATACAATTTACAAAGAAGCGTGAACAACCGGTGGCAACATCACCGGCGCTGCCGCTGTAGGAAACCAGGGAAAGGACATTTTGGCATAGAAAATCGAGTGATATCTCCTTGACCAAACGAGGAGGAAAAAATAAAGAGTAGAAATAGAACAAAGACCTTGCTGAACCTCTTTATATGAGTGCCCGACTCAATTCCCCTCCGGATTGGAATAATCCTCATAGTCAAAACCCAGTCTTCGACGATATACCTTACTATAACTAATATTGGGGAGCAATTCACCCAGCGCATCTGGTCCCAGTGTATGTCATGCCAACAGCAGAAGAGGCGAGCCGCCCCCTTCACAGTAAGGCAACCGCAAGGACTGGGGGGTAGCCCGGGAGGGGGACTGGTTTGGCTGATCTAACACAAGAGAATAGCATAGCCAAGCACTGGGACCTTACAACTGAGTGCATAATTCCAAAGCAAAATTTTTGCTCCAACCGTAGTCTGATATTAGTAGTCTGGTTTCACGTGAGCCCAATGTGAGCGTGCCTCGAAAGCCCAAAGCACTCTAACTTGTAAACATCCCCTCGGGAACTCGGGAAATATATATTCCGAAGGAGCAAGCGGACTGTGTAGAGTTTTTCATTTTTTCCATTAGGTCATGCAAAAGTTAACCCTAATCTTGGGTTAAGGTACAGTATGGTGCAGTTTTCAGGGGAGATCCGAGACACTCGGAAGGGCTCTGGGTGGTCTCCTCCTTGCTCGTAACCGCTTCCCTGCAGCGGCTCGCAGGCCAAAGAGATAGATGTGGGGAATTTGAGTCCTTGCCTGGCATTTAGATTTATGACTAACCAGAACGTTCTATGAGCGTCATATAGGCACGGGGTGTATAAAATGGTGCTCATAATGATAACATTTTAACCAAATATTCCTGGTGGAGAATGGAAGAGGTCCGTCTATTCGGGTATCATTAATCTAATTGATGCCCACAAAACACTACCACGTCAAGCCCCTTGGCCGTTTAAACTTCCCAAAGAGTAATAGCAAGCGCACCTGTCTACCCTGAAAGGAACTATGACAGTAAGGAATCTCCCAGACCAGCTGAACCAACCACCAAACAATTCGCCTACAGTTTGCCGTCCCAGAATTGGATTACTGCCCATTTTCCACTCCAGGCCCACTTTCGCTTCATTTCCTCGGAGTCCCCGCTTCTGAGTTCTGCATCCTTCCCCTTGCCTAGCCCCACCACCACGTCCGCCTTGCAAGTCCTCAACGCCAATATTCTCACTCCACTTCCCACTTTTCCTAGTTCTCCAATCGCCTTTGGGAAGCTGGTGGTAGGGTCCCAAGCTGCATCAGCTGTCAACTTACGATAGTTAAGGTCGCCCTTGAATATAACCAACTCTGACTGCCTAAGGTCTTCGAAGAGTTGCGGCGCAGCACTCGGGAGTCTCCAGTAAGAGGCGGCCGTTGTCCAGAACCGATTTGGACGTAAAAGGAATTTCCCCTGAGTGTGTAGCTCACTCCACTCCGAGAAGAGGAATTCGAGGTCAGATTTCTCAGAGTCTGAGAGCGGGGTTTCCGGCTCTGTGCCACCGGGTGAGTATCCATTTCCTGGCGAATCAAAGTATGACACAGGATCCCGCAGAGCGTTGATCAAATCCGCAAAGTCGCCAAGCAATACGTCGCTCACAAACCAAGGCAGACTCTTTGGGTGAAAGATAATCTCAGTGGCGAACCCTGCAGCCAAAAGATATCCACCAAGAACCAAGTCCACAAACAGCTCGAAACCAGAATTGTCCAAAACGATGTCAACCCTGCCGACTTTCCCTTCATCCCTTTGTTTCTTAAGAACATGGTACACCTGGTCGGAGTGGTCTACCAGAATGTTATCAGAGTTTTTGAGTGACTCACTTTCTTGTAACTTTTGAATATCCTTGGAGGCGCGAGTAGTAAGAAGGCTAAGATCTGTAGCATTGCCCCAAAGACACATCTTGCTCATATCGGTGAAAATTTCCTTTTCCGTTTCCGCCGTCTCCCGAGTATCTGTGGGCTCTTTGGACTCCTTGAGAGAAGAGACTATCTGCCGATATTGTGAAGCCAACTTGAGAACCGCTGCCCGGGAAGACTTGAAAGCATTGGTCTTCTGAACACGGAATACATCGTGGGTTTTCCAGGTTTTGCTGTTGGCAAAGAAAGTATTCAATCGACGGTAAAGGTAACATTCTGCGAATAGCCATGGCGCATCGAACCACCTAGGGTTGCCCAACTTCTCTAGCTCTTCATTGTAACCCGCGATATCATCCCCTCCGTCATCTTCCAGGGGTCTATATCAATTTAGTTAGTCCTCTGAGACGGAATGGAGGGCAGGGAAACCCACGTTATGGTTCGATCGTGCTGTAACTCGTACTTAAGCTGTGCGATTTGTGCGACAATCTTACTTCCCTCTTGTTTACGAATACCGTCCTCGGAATTGCTTGTGTGCTTGAATACATCGTCGACTGCTTGGGTCTGTACTCCCGTGTTAGCCCCTAGTATATCAAAGGGGTTTGGCACACACCAATATCACGGGCCATCGATCGCGTGCAGAGACATAAGCAAAAGAATTCTTATCCGAGATGTTATACGGTTCTGCTCCCGAGTTAGTAAAAACAAATCTCCTGATAATTGCCATGGGAAGTTTGTATTTTACTTTCAGGGAGTCCGGGATCCATAACCACGACCTAGACGGATGATAAATGATCAAGCCAATAAGGCTTAGTCCGGAAAATCGAGTCTGAGGCTGCTGGGTGATTGCTGGACGAGAAGGACGTCCAATTGAGGTTGAGGTTGGGACTCTGATGGGATAGTCCTGACTCTTAAGTACCCGGATCATCGTGAGGGGAAAAATACCAGCACGGAATCAAATCCTCCCCCACGTGGTAGAGGCTTGGCAGGGCTTGCCGCCAAGACGGAAGGAGGGGCTGCTGAGCGCTGTGATGTTTGGGGCTGGTTTCCCAAACTACAGGCACGATCGTGCGTTGCCAAGCAACTTGGGTATTAGGTATGATAAGTTGTGAAAGTTCACGCAAAAAGAGGAAAAAATTAGTAATTAGTACTCGTAGAAGAGGTTAACTTCCAACAAAGTGAACATAATGATTATAACGATAATATTATTATTATTGTCATGTTGAGCAAAACTTGTGTTGAGAATAGAATCTATTGACTCAGTATTAACCTACTGTACTAGTACTTGTGCAAAAATGTTGTTCTCAAACTGCAGTTCCGAAACTTCAGAAACCACTGTTTGGAAACAGGGCACAGCCAAGCACGTCAACCCACTCAAACGCCGCCGTGCCAAACAGCCCCATATAGATTCGAGGACTTGAGCGCAAATTAAAGATTGGGACGGAGTGACATTAGTACCGGTATCTATAGTATGCTACAACTACGGTTTTTGGTTGTTAGATTGTCCTAGCCATTAATTTTCCCCAAGTACTAGTACTGTAAGTGCTGGCAGTTTTGCAAAAGTCTCTAGAAGGTGAGTTCTGTGTCTTGCTTGAGCCTAGAGTACTAGTACCGGTAAGGCACTGTAAGTTCCCACAAAATCTGGCGTTAGTAGCGCCATTTGTTATTATAGCTGAATCGCTTATTTGCACCGTTCGAGAGAGAATTAAAAGAACGGCCAGTGCTCGTATTCCAACTTATGCCTTCAATAGACTACCGGTACTGCTGTAGGCCTCAATTCACGAATTTCTAGTCCCTAAATCTGGGACTTGTTCTAGTAAAGAAGCACTTGAGTATCTAGAGGTATGAGTTGTGAATTTGCGATACGCATGAATTTTTTTACCATATACCGGTATTTCGCATATCCCCGCCCTCGAACACTTCTTACAGTTTTCAAGCACGGATACACTTTTGTCACAGCAAAAGAACCAACTTTGTGCTCGAGCGCCCATTTAGAATCGACCCCTCCTGTTTGCGAGCACGGCACTTCGCGTCTGGGGCAAGGATGACCGCCTTCCAAGGAAATTAGTCCCAACAACCGGGATAGCGAGGAGGTCATTCATTCCCAGGAAGCTTTTAATTTAGCAAGCGAGCCCAACTCCTAAGTTTCTCTAACTAGTTGTTGCTAATGCAAGCGACATTGATCATGGATTGAGCCTAGCCCTTGCCCCACCGCCACGTGTGACATCACACCCCCAACTCCTGGAGCATTATTTCAACCGTGGAAACTCCCCGAACTCGAAAACCCAACCTTAACTCCCTTTTCTCCCTTTTCTCCCACGCTATCACATTAGCTATCAAATTAGCAACTGCTCAAGCCAGAGAAAACCGAAATTGCAAAATGCCTCCTAAGAAGCGCGCCTCGCCTCCGAAAACAGCTCCTGACAAAAAAGCCAAAATAGGGGATAAGCCGTCCTCTATCGTCGATGGGCCGTCTAAATATGTTGAGAATCCGGTTTGCAAACTTATCCACAGAATTCTTGTTTGTGCATGTTATTAACGAGGCCACCTAGTTGTCGTTTATTGAGTACATAGAACTTCAAGATCCGAACCGGGAGCCAGACGCCGAGGTTCGACATCTCCGCAAGGAGAAGGAAGATTACGATGGCAGCGAGATTAAAATATCTAAAGATGGTTATGACAACCTCATTAAGATGTACATCGAGGTCGAAAAGCGGACGCCCGAGAGCAACGGGATAGTACATATCTACGAGGATTATGCCGGGTATGGTATCATAGAGGTGCTGGAGAAACAGGTACGAAGCATTGGACTTATTGAACCCTGATACCCTGAGATGACTCTAACGAGACGGCAGATACTTCAATACGAGAGAGAGAAGAAAAAGTCACACTTCGAACTGAAGATCTACGCCATCGTTGAAGCTTTGGTGTTTTTCCTGGATAGCTCCTATGATGGACGGTGGATGAGTAGGTCCCTTTTAAACCAACCTTTCCCTAATCCTAGCTAATAAGATGGAAGATGTCGATGATGGCGACCGTGTGGAGGAATTAATCTGTCTTATGGGAACCCTCTTCATAGACTGCTTTCGCGAGCTAGACAAGGAAAACCCAATTGGGCGCTGGCTAGCCCCACCAGACAAAACCCCGCTCAAGAACCTGGGCCTAGTAATGGGGCTGGCCATTGGTGTTGCTGGCTGTTGGTTGGGCGATGACGAAAGCATGGATTTCTGGTCTCAGGAGATTGAGAGAATGGCGGAAGCCAGAGGTATACAACTTAGGAATTGTAATGGACCTATCAAAGAGAAGAGCGACGGAACTAAGAAGTTAGACTTTAGCGCTCAGGTTTGCTGTCCCTCTCGATTCCCTCTCTAGAGGCTAGGGTTTGGCGTATATGTTTCCTAACCACTTTGGTGTTACAGTTGAAAGCGTATAAAAAGAAAAACACGGGTGCTGGCATGGGCGGTAATCACTTCGATTTGAGTAAGATTTCGGAGGCGGAGAGGAGGCGGTTGGATGAGGGGAATATCTTCGAGATTTGAGACAGGGAGGATTTACGAATAACATGCCTGTATTTGTAATTCGGTCTGGTGGATTGGTCTTTTTCTCCAAATGGTTGGGTAGCTTTTCGTTAGTCCTTGCAAAAATGGATAATGAAATTATTAGTGCTTGTCCCGGTTCCAGCTTGAGCCGGCTTTCATACAGGTGTTTATTCCAGATTGGCCTGGGCTATTTACCATACTGTGGGACACCCCAGTGGGTTTGCCGTCACTGACGAAGGCATTTGTCAAAATCAGCCCGATGTTCTGACTGCGGTATGGAGGTGGGTGATCGGCACTACCTGTGGTGCGCCTGACTTGTGAAACCGACCAGGCTACCAACCATCTCGGGGAGAACCAGCAGGGAATGGTTAGTTCATGAAGCAATTAAGAAACCCCAAATATGAATGGGGAGGTTCCGTGATTAGCCAACTTACTCTCGTTAGTAGCAATAGTCTCTCACTTTCCGAATACGGTTGAGTATGGTAGGCAAGTGACTAAGAATCTAAGTGCAGAGGAGGGAGCTCGTGTGAGCTTCATGTTTTAGCGTGAGCTTCAAATGTGAACTAAGCATTTAATTATAGTAGCTGTTAATGAGCTCCACTTCAATGAGCTCCACCATATTTCACCACCAGTAGCAATATAGAAGAAAAAAAACATGAAAGTCGTTCTGTTCCTCGTATTTTCCATTCTTTCTAAGCAGCTAGAGTGCTGAAAGTGATCGAGTTATTTTGCTGACTGCTCGGTGTCAGGCTTTATGGGTTCTTGGTTCAGACGCAAATGAACTTTTGTCGCGAGATCTTGGAACGAGTACTTGTGTTGGCACGTGCTGGACTGTGCTTAGCTAATTTCATCGGGTTTCGCTGTAAATCAGATTAGATCCGTTGATCAGATCGCCACTTAGTTGACTACAGTAGCGTACGGTACGGCACCTTCTGGATAGGCCCCGTTTGCGCACCCGCTGCAAATTCCATCAACCAGTCCTGCCCACCCGGCCACCCTCTGCAACATTCCAACGAGCAAAACAGGGAGAATGGCCCAATTTCTCAGTAATAATATTAACTCTTTCAATACTATCAATCAGTACAATTACCAGATCTCTGTTGCCGATGAGAGGTCAGAACTGCTGGCCTGGTTATCCCCACTCGAACCCCGCACACGACACCACGATGTTAGAAATAACCGAATCGATGATGTGGGGAACTGGCTTCTTACAACCAACGAATTTAGGGATTGGTGCAATTGCGACGGGGAAGGCAGATCTGACAAGGCGACGTTGTTTTGCTACGGTGCTCCAGGAGCAGGCAAGACTTATATCAGGTAATAGGGATGAAAGATCTCGACGAAAAAAGCAAACACATGATCGTATTTCTGACGGGTCTAAATATTAGTTCCTTAGTAGTAGATACCCTATGCGATCAGGCTAGAGGACAAAACGCCGCCGTTGCTTGTTTCTATTTTGACTATGCCGCCCAGAAGGATCAGTCCCCAACAAGTATATTTGGTTCCTTGCTGAAGCAAATTGTTGGCGGATGGGAAAAGATTCCGGGAGGGATAGCCAATGCTTTTGAGGACCAGAAAAAGGTGATTGGTGGACGAGGGTTGCGACTTCACGAAATCGTGGAGATGCTGGAGACCGCCTCATCCTCCCAGCGCACGTTCATATGCATTGATGCTCTCGACGAATGTGTAGCAGTGCATCGCCCAAAGGTCCTTCGCTCACTAAAACAGATTCTCCTGAGGTCCCCGCGAACACGAATCTTCCTGACTGGAAGGGCACATATTAGGGGTGAGGTTGAAAAAGGGCTTGCTGGGAGGGCGGCGATTTTATCCATACGTCCCAGAGAAGATGATATCATCACATTTCTCCGCGCTAGGCTGGATGATGACACGAACCCTGATGCGATGGACGACCTTCTGGAGGCCGATATTATGAAAAAGGTTCCCGAAAGTGTTTCGGAAATGTGCGTACTAGGGCAACCACAGTGTGAAGCCCTTCTTGAGCTATCCGCTGACAAATACACATCTAGATTCCTACTAGTGTCCCTGAATATTGAGGCAATACTACGGGAAACGACTATCCATCGGAGGAGGCAAAGGCTCGGCGCCATGACAACTAGTCTAGGGCTGGGGGACGCGTACGGTGAAACTCTAGAACGCATAAAGGCGCAGGGGGGGGAGAAAGCAAGACTTGGAATGGCTGCTTTGATGTGGATTTGTCATTCGGAGCGGCCGTTGAGCGTGGATGAATTATGTCACGCCCTCGCCGTCGAAATAGGATCACTAAACCTCAACGTCGACAATGTTCCTCCGATATCGACATTGTTAGGGTGCTGCCAGGGACTCATTGCCGTAGATCAGGAAGCTTCGAATGTCCGCTTGGTCCACTTCACCCTCAAGGAATATCTTCTCACTCACACCGACCTCTCCGCCGGAGCTCACTCGACGATGGCGGAAACCTGCTTGACGTATCTGAATTCTCAGCAAGTAAAAAATCTTCCGCCCATACTTACCGGGGACCTCCTAGGCACGCCGTTCCTCAAATACTCCTCCCTATCTTGGGGAACGCATGCGAACAAAGAGCTCTCGGATCCCGTAAAGTCACTTGCAATGACGTTCTTTGGCCAGTGCGATGATCATATATCTCCCAGATTGCTTTTAGAGAGCGCACTAGTAGAATATCCTCATTTCAAATATATAGAGGGACCTTTCGTGTTCACTGCATTACACTGTGCATGCCTTTTCGGGAATGTTGAGCTCGTGAGGGTTTTGATGGAGAGCGGGGATTATGACATCAATCAACGAGATTCTGGGGGGTTTACGCCTCTCATCTGGGCTGCCAAGAGAGGGCATGAGGCGGTTGTGGGGCTGCTGTTGGGAAGGGAGGACGTTAACCCCAACAGCCAAGACAGAAATGACATGATGCCGCTCTCATGGGCTGCTGAGAAGGGGTATGCGGGAATAGTGGAGCAACTATTAGCACGGGAAGACATCAGCCCCGACAGCCCTGACAAGCATCGCCGGACACCACTTTTGAGGGCCGCAGAGATGGGGCATGAGGGAGTAGTGAAGCTACTATTAGCACGGAAGGATGTTAACCCCAACCACTTGGGTACAGGGAGTCGGACACCGCTGTCCTTGGCTGCCGAGAAGGGGCATGAGGGAGTAGTAGAGCTACTATTGGCACGGGAAGATGTTAACCTTCTTAGAGGAGGCATACATGACGAAACTCCACTCTGGTTCGCTGCTATGAAGGGGCATGAAGGCGTAGTAAAGCTGCTGTTGGCACGGCAGGATATCAGCCCCGACGCAGCAGGCTATGATAGCCAAACGCCGCTCTCGGTTGCTGCCCTGCACGGACGTGAGGAAGTCGTGAAGTTACTATTGGCACGGGAAGACGTTAACCCTGACAGCCCCGACAAACATCGCTGGACACCACTCTCGGGGGCCGCAGAGATGGGGCATGAGGGAGTAGTGAAGCTACTATTAGCACGGGAAGATGTCAATCCCGACAGCCCAAACAAATATGGCATAACACCACTCTCAAAGGCTGCCGAGAATGGACATGAGAGAGTAGTCAAGTTACTATTAGCACGGGAAGATGTCAACTCTGACAGACCAGACACGCGGTATGGCCGAACGCCACTCTCGTTCGCTGCCGCAGGCGGGCACGAGGGAATAGTCGAACTACTGCTAGACCGGGAAGATGTCAACCCCAATGGAACAAGCTTTTCCGGCCGCAAACCACTCTCATGGGCCGCCGAGATGGGGCATGAGAATATAGTAAAGCTGCTATTAGCGCGGCAAGATGCCAACCCCGATGGAACATGCAATTCTAGCCAGGCACTGCTCTCGCTCGCTGCCCGGAACGGGCACGAAGGAGTAGTGAAGCTACTACTAGACCGGGAAGACGTCAACCCTGACTACTCAGATAGACATCAACGGACACTATTATCATGGGCCGCCGAGAGGGGGCATGAGGGAGTAGCGAGGCTACTATTGGCACGGAGAGATGTTAATCCCGACAGAGCTGATAGTTCTGGGGAAACACCACTTTTGTTGGCTGTCAGGAATGGCCATGAGGGAGTGCTGAGGCTACTGCTGGCACGGGAAGACGTCAACCTTGAAAAACTGGATAACTTCGGCGAAACACCACTCTACTGGGCTGTCGTGATGGCGCTTGAGGGGATAGTAAGGCTGCTGCTAACGCGGGAAGATGTCAACCCTGACAGGCCAGGCACGCTGAGTGGTCAGACACCACTATGGATAGCTGCTGAAGCCGGGTATGACGAAATAGTGAAGCTTCTGTTAGTACGGAAAGATGTTGACCCCAACAGGCCAGTCACACGCTATGGCCAAACGCCACTTTCGATAGCTGCTAAGAACGGACACGAGGAAATAGTGAAGCTACTTTTAGCACGAGAAGATGTCAGTCCTGACAGACCAGACACCTAGTATGGCCAGACGCCACTCTCGTTAGCTGCAGGAAACGGGCATGAAAGAGTAGTTAGGTTATTGTCCCGAGCGGATATCAGCTCCGACCGACCAGACAGCTCCGACCGACACACTGTCGTGGGCTGCCGAAAAGGGGCATGAAAGGGTAGTGAAGTTGCTCTTAATACGGAGGGATGTCAACCCCCGCAGGCCAGACGCATACTACGATCAGACACCACTCTCATGGGCTACCAGGAATAGGCGTCATTGCGTGGTAAAACTCCTACAAGCTCATAGAGCATCAAACCCCGGGCATGCCTCAGAGCCCAGGAGGCATCACCTCCCCCAAGCCTTCCAACACGTCTACGACCCGCTTTCGAAATAACGGTACAACATACACTTTACCCTTGTTGGAGCTATCTCTCCCGCCTCCTCTCCTCTCTTTTTCCGTTCTCTTTGTTTAAATGTCTTTGATTCCATCCATGGACTCCCCCATGCATTGTATTATATTGTATTGTATTCTCCTGAGTTTTCATTTCCAGCTTTACCACTTGCTACTTACGGCTTATGTGACTGCTGCTCCGGTAGCAAGTGGTGGTTATGGTCTCGTACCCTTAATAATTATGCCCGAGGATGGGGAACGAGCGTCATGTGGGAACCAACGCACTTATAAAGCCAAATACCACGTGCTGGTTTTGTTGGAGAAGGGCGATTAGTAGGGCTTGAAATGGTTGTTTCCCCTCCCTTTGTTTAATGGGGTTCTTGAGGGCTGTTTTATAAGTTTTATCCATATATGTTTTTCCCCTCTGTTGCTTTGTCATACTTTTGTTGGTTCCTTTTTACAAGTATCCAATGTTTAAAATTTA
This sequence comes from Tuber borchii, assembly GCA_003070745.1. Lineage (NCBI taxonomy): Eukaryota > Fungi > Ascomycota > Pezizomycetes > Pezizales > Tuberaceae > Tuber > Tuber borchii. Next base: position 104,615 of record NESQ01000229.1, read on the forward strand.
ATGACGGTCTGTTTTCTAAGTCACTGCCGCGCACATCTTCCATGCTGTGTAATAAAGGACGCTCACCCCAAAAACCCTAGTGGTGAGAAAGAAAAAACTTGAAGGTATACTCTTTCTAGTTCGGTCATATGGAAGCAAAGCATTGACCTCGTCCCAATTTCCCAAACACATTTACTCTTACTACAGCTGGTATAGTCTACCCCACGCTCTTTGGACAAAACTTTTGCAAAGTGCTATAATATTCTACGATTAACACAATTATATTTCTGGCTCAAAGGCTATGTTATTGTCCAATCTCTCTTTTATTTCTTTATACACCTTTGCCCTCGCCCAGGTGTTATTAAGAGCCTTGTCAAGAAGGTGGTGGTGGTTTTTAGACGTTCTAGCACTTTCTACTCTCAGCATCCCCACGCTCTCGGACCTACTTTATCCTCAGAGCGCACCTACCTAGGATGTTCATCCAGAGTAAATAACGAGTGATGGCAAATGACTAGTTGCAATCCAGGGCTCAATCTCAGGGACTCATTGCAGTGGATCAAAAAGCTTCACTTCACCCTCGAAGAATATCTTTTCACTCCCCGCTGACGTTTTTGTTGGAGCCCACTCGACAATAGTTGAAACCTACTTGACTTATCTGGATTCTCACCATGTCGGCGGCCTTCCGCCTGCAACCCACGGTCACCGACGATCTGCGGAGCGTGCCGTTTCTCAAATCTTCCTCTGTATACTGGAGAGCGCAATACGAGAAAGGGACTCCCGGATCAAGCAAAGTCACTCGCGATAACGCTCTCTGACCTGCCTGTGGGACGAACACACATCCCTAGAGTGCTGTCAAAGAACGGAGTGATTGGCCCTCGCCGTTTCAACGATGTAGGAACCCCTTGGTGTTCACTACGCCACATTATGCATACCTCTTCGGAAGTGTTGACCTTGTGAGCACACTGATAGAGAGGAGGTGCGATATCATCTAGAAGGGTTGTGCAGGCCTTCCACCACCACCATCTAGGCTCCGAGAACGGCCATGATAGAGCACTAAAGTTGCTACGATACTGGCACGCGGAGATGCCGATCTTGATAAATCAGGCACAAAGTGTGGCCAAGCGCCACTCTCGTAGGCCACCCTCAGGAACAGACATTGGGGGGCTAGTAAAGCTACCGTTAGCACGGGGGATGTTAATCCCAACATACCAACCGATTCCTGCCGAACACTGCTTTCGCGGGCTAGCTGTCTAGGATAGACATGAAGGTATTGAAGCTACTGTCAGTGCGAGACGCCACCGACCCGAACAAAACAGACACATGCCGTGGCTAAGCACCACTCTCTCAGGCTACCAAGAATGACCACAAGGGAGCAGAAAAGCTACCACAAGCCCGGAGGAAATGCCTCTCTCTCTCCACTTCCTCCTTCTTCTCACTTACCAACATCCCACTCTCGCAATCACCCCTACAACGCATGGTTTACCCCAATTCACTGCATCCATCCCTTTTTCTTCTTCCCCCCTCTGCCCCCTCCCATCACACTTTCCTGGATTGTCGGAAGTCTACCTCGCGTAAGCCGCCATGAGGCCTCCAATAATAACTATGAGAGTGAATCCTTTCTCAGCTTATGGCGTCTGAACTCTTCTCCGTATGAATCCTCGCTCTAGGTTTTTTTTTTCGAGGAATTCAGCACTAAAGGTTAGGTGAGCTCACAGTCGTATTTATACCACTCCCTTCCGAATTCTTTGTATTTGAGGTTCTTTTTCATAGATACTTGCTTTTGTTGGTGTGTTCCTTTCTCTACGATCTGGCCGGGTTGGTTCTTGGGTAGATATGGAAGGTATAGTGTGGTACCAATAGTTTGGTTAATCCAGTATCGTATGTGCCTAAATATGTCATACCCTCTCACTCACTCAATCACTCATATTTGTGATACCACCTAAATAATGTATTCTGCATCATTGATATGATATAACATATATGCAGCCAATCCCATCCAATCTATAAACACTTCACAACAGATAGATAAACTCTAAAATGCCCACCGCGCTCAAATATACACCTCTCCCTCACGCTGCCCCATTGATTCCTCCGACTAGTGAAGCACCTCCGCAATCCTACTGTACACCTTACTAGACTCCCCAAACAACAGTGCGCACGCACACATTATTAAGAAGGAAATCAACACGAGGAGGTTATTGGTGGGTGGGGGAGTTGGCGTTTCGCTATACTTTTAAATCATTAGTTGCCCTCTATGGAAATGCGAAGGGGGGGGGTTATACAGTAACGATCCAATCATCCCACCTAACCCACAGCGAATGCCACCAGAAGTGTGTCTGAGACCATGGATAAGTTGTCGCGTTCCAGCCGGATTCGTTATTATACCACTTCACCCTCATTAGCTATCGTTTCTCCACTTCTAACTAGGAAGGGAGAGTAAAAGGGTACGAACAGTCTTACACCCAGACTTCCACACCATCCCCGCCAGCTCCCTCTGTGCGCTTAAAACCCACTCTCTCTCCTTCTCCCGCCTAACCTCCACCGCTACCGCCCTCCTCCTCCTCCTTCCTAGCACCGGCTGGAGCACCCTCAACGCATACTCGATGGTATTCTCGATCGCCATCAGCGTAGAGGTATGTCCTGTCGCGGCATTTGGCCCAAGCAGCATAAAGAAGTTGGGAAACCCGTGCACAGCAGTGGTCTTGTACGCGCCTGGACCGCCCAATTCTGCAAAGTGATCGGTCATGCTGACGCCGTGTCTGCCGATTATAGGTAGCGGGAAGTAGCCTGCTTTGAAGCCGGTTGCGAAGATTATTACTTGTGCTTTGTAGTGTATGCCGGTGCAGGTTTGGATACCCGTTGGGGCTATTCGCGCAATGGGAGATTTGGTTAGGGTTACGTGTGGATTGTGGAGGGATTTTAGGTAGTCTGCGTCGAGGACTCTTCGCTGGTTGCTATTAGCACTGGATGTAGTGATAGAGAGGGGAGGGGGGTACTTTACACCCGACTTCATAGTCGGGGATCAATATGTCGTGGTACTTCTCTGGCGATGCTTTCCGCATATAGCTTTCTAACGCTAGCTTTCGTCTTGCTCGGTATTTCTTGGAACCCTCGCTGCTGCCGAAGAGACGGAAGCTCTCTTCTATCACGAGGAATATCAGGAATCTGTAGAGTCGGTTTACCAACGGGATGTTCCTGAATATCCATTGAACTCTTGGAGAGTAACTCATTTTCGGAGCTTTGACTAGCCAATGCGCACTTCTGACGATTTGTGTTACTGACGCAGCGACTCCCGCAACCGCCGGGACGATTTGTGCGGCGGTGCCTAGGAATAGTCAATTAGTTGGAGTTTCAGTAGATGGAAGAAGGAACTTACAGCCGTTACCAATGACTACTACGTCTTTGCCCTTAAGCTCAATATCCCGATCCCACTCCGCCGAATGGCAAATTCTCCCTTCGAAATCTTTCATCCCATCCACCTTTGGAACATTCGGGTATACTAATCCTCCAACAGCATTAAACAGCACCCGGCACTCGTGTTCCCACTCCTCCTCCTCCTCCCCCTTCTTTCTAACTCTAACTTTCCAAACCCCCCTCCCCCCCACCCACTCACAACCCAAAACCTCAGCGCTCAGCGTCGTCCTCTCGGGAATCCCATACTCTCTCGCGACCCCTAGAGCATACTCCTTAATCTCTGCCTGCGATGGCGTTAGGCACGACCAGGCAGCATTCATGGCGAAGCTAAAGCTGTACAGCGCGCCCGGGACATCGCACGCCGCGCCCGGGTACGTATTCACGTGCCAGGTCCCGCCCAAGTCTGTGTTTCGGTCATAGAAGTGCACACTCGAGTGCGGGTAGTGGGTTTTCAGGCGTGCGCCGAGGGCAATCCCCGAGAGACCGGCGCCGATGCAGACTACGTCGGTGTATTTTGGTGATGGTGACGATGGTGACATGGAAGCTTGTTTTGTTGAAAAGCGATGGGGAAATTGTTGATTGAGTTGATCGACCACCGCACACCCCTTTGCGGAATGGGCACGATGCTGGTAATAGCGCTTCTTGGCGACAGGTCAGTTGAGCGTTGAAAAGTAAGGAAGCGAAGCATGGTCTAACAAATCCCCATCAGTCCTTATCGCAACACACGTGATTCGAGTGAGCACAGGTGAAACCCTCGAGCAAGCAATTCCTCTCCCGAAGGACCTTTCTCTCCAAATCCCTAAAAGAAAAAGCGGGAGGAGGGAAGACGCTTTGCCCTATACCCTCGACTCCATCCTTCGGCTCTGAGTTAGAAAAAATTACAACAAACTTTACCAGGAAAGGCAACTCTAATGCCCCAATAATCAAACCTCTATGGCATCATACATAGCCCGTTAAGTGCGGTGTAAGTAGGTGGTATGGGATGAACTAAGCTACGGTAATCACAGGCACTTTGTTCGTTCGTTGGACCCAAGAATTGTATGGTAATAACGGTAACCATCTACTGAGAAATGCAGTCGGAGGATTACCGTAGTCTATGATAGAGCCCGGTTTAGAGCTATTAATGCCGGTAGATAATCATTGTAATTATGTATGCTGCATACTAAACGCTTCCTCCGTCCCGTCCCTACAATCCTCCTGTTCCAATTGCAACAATGGAAAGCAACCCCACCTATTCACGCAGTCCTCGGACACCCACCACCCAAAAATACCACTTGGGGACTTGGGGAACACAATGTCGGACAAACGCTGGCGTCCGTTACCGTCACTGTAGGAAATGGCAGAGCCGTTAGGCAGCTCGGTGGAACAGTGCAGGGCCCGGTTCCGATAAGTACTGGATCGGTACTGCATGGTAGGACACTGGTTATCGTCGTGGGGGGTTGCGATAGGCATTTGGCTACTGGACAGGGGAGCGTGGTTGAGGAGGAGACGATGAAGCCTGGATGAACGGTGATAGTTGCTGTTGGGCAGGTGGTTGGGCAGGGTGTGGTGGTTATGGTGGTTATGGTGGATGGGAGGCTGTCTGTCAGAGCGGTGGGGTGGTAGTGGGCGGATGAGGTGCTGGGAGGGTCAGTCTCTGCGGTGGAGGAGGCGGGAGGAAATGAGGGAGGATAACGTACCATGAGTAGAGAAGAGCAGCTAAGCAGACGCTCAGGAAATTCCTCATAGTTTGTGATGTCTTTCTATCCAACTATTCAATGGCGGAAATGGTAGATAGGTATGTTGTTCTTCTGTTCAGAGCGGTAAATTACGCACTGCAAGAGTCCCCAAACTACGTCGCTTGGAGGGAAGGCTCTTTGAAAGCTCTTATTATACCACGCAGCCAGCAAGCTCTGTTGATGGACCAACCACACCGGCCAAATGGCCAAACGTGATGTATTGGATCATGTCAGATCATGATGATTCAGCAACCACTCTTTCCTCCCGCATTCGGACGAATAGCAAACGGTGAAATTTAGTCCGGTGCTATGATAGGCGGATAAATTAGGATGGGAAGCAAGGAGATGATGAGTTGTGTGACTAGACGATAATAAGATGTCCTACAAAGGTTCACAGGTGAAGACTCGGGCAAGGAGCCTAGAAATGTTACCCGATCTCGCTCCGAAGAATTATGTTTAGTACTTGTACTTCGATGTACCGCAGCTGCAGTAAGTTATATGATAGCAGCAAAACCAACCCCCAAATACAGTCAGCTTCAAACTCCTCTAGCTCGACAGCCTCAGCTCCTGAGCTTCTGTAAAAGTGTTTACCTCATGATTGTCGAGTGTCACTAATATCTTGGCGCCGCTACATCCAATAAGGCAGTGAATTTACTCTATAATAATACAAGTAATTTTATGCCAAAGAGGGAAGAAATTATCTGCTGAATAAGCAAAGGTCAATTAGCACAAGTCGATTAGCTATGCCCGGCACTATCGCCAGCCGCTGGATTGCTCTCGTTCAACCATCACAGCACCTTAGAGACGTGGCCATAGTAATCCTACTGTGGATGATGGCGAACTGTAACACCGGGCATGACGGCGACGGCAGAAAGAAAGGCTGATTTGGATGGTGGGCGTCGTCAGCCATTTCACCCCCTCTCATCTACTGAGGTCCCCTTAGAATTCTTCGGCATCTTTGCGAATCGTGTGTTCTAATACAATTGACAGTCCAGCTCAGTGGTGTATACATTCCCCCTCTCATGGCTTTGCCAACCACTCAATTAAATGCACCCCGTAGCTAATGCAAAGTTAAGCCAGACATACACCCCCTATCACTCGTCACCACGGGTCTCTATGGTGAAAACAGACCAATTGCCCTCAGAATAGTCATGAGAAAATCGCCCATCATGCTCCAAAGAACGCCCTATAATACAAAGGAAAACATGTCTTCCCCCACCTCATAAAGAGCTACTCTCGCTCTCTCCCCCATCGCTAAAGTTCGCAATTCTACTTTTAATCTGCATCAAAACCTCCTTCTCCACCTCTCCGAGAACCAGGAACTCCGGTAAAACAATGCCCTCTGCTCCGACAACAACCTCCATGCCTGCCGTGTCGACCTTTCCCTTCTCCACGTCTTTACCGTCTGCTTTACGGTCCTTACTCCGGGCTTCTTTTCCTACTGGTCCGGGAGTCCACCAGTAACGCGGATATGACCTCTGGAGGTTGTCCACGAGACAGGCAACCGCTATCATGAGGGCGGAGGATATTATAACCACTGGAATAAGGTCCCACCCCATTCCCCTAACCCCAGGATCGACAGCTGCGAGGAGCGCCGTAGCACCAGCCGGTGGATGGATGGTTTTGGTGATGCTCATGACCAAACTTGACGAGGCACAGGCCAAAGCCCCGGCAAGCCAAACGAGGCTATCAAAGCGGTCACTGAGCAGAAACAATTTTGTTATCGTTACGCCGGTTGCTGCTGAAAGAACCTGCCCAAAGAACGCATTTCTTGGTTGAGCCAGTGGACTGTCCACTGCACTGTACAGCAGTATTGCAGCTGCGCCCTTTTATATGAGCTTAAATCAGTTCATGCTCACAGCGGCTTGGCAGTAATAGACCGGGTGCACATACATAACTTCCAACAATCATTGGACACCCCTTCTCAGCGAAATAGCTCCAATGTAGGAAAACCGCCTCGACAACCGCAACTCCAGCAAAGGCTCCCACAAAAGCCCAAGTCCAAACAACGATGTCGAGCTCTCCCTCCCGAGCCTCATTCCTATGTCCTAGGAATCGACTTATACATGTCGGGAGCCTCCGGAGGATCTTCGGACTTGGGATGAACGGGCTGATGTAGACGTCGATATCGAAATTCCATGCCTCAGCCGGAGAAAGGCCGTTGATATTATGGGGGTTTTTCATCAGTAGACCGATAGATAAAAGGCGCCTAGGTGTCCGATAGGGGGGCAGAACGGCCGATTTTAGCTAATAAGGGCAGCTGGAGAACTTCTCCGCGGAAATCCCTTCCAGCGGCCCAACCTCGACTTTCGCGAAAGCTCACAGGGTCCACAAACCAGGACCAGAAAACCAGCGGTAAAGCGGTACTGGCGACGCTTTTTATGACAAATGGAAACCCTAAAAGGCCACCCGTGATGATGTTCGCCTCAATTTTTCGCGTTCCCCCAGGAACTTTGATCGAGAACACCCTAGGCGATCAGAGGGAAAAGAGAGAACAATGAAAGGTGGGTTTGTCATGCCCTTTCACAAGCTCCATTACTGCAACTTACCCGAGTGATCGCCAGTGCTGCCGGAACAACCTATTTTCCGAAAACTCTCCTCCCGCGGCCCGTCCCTTTGGCTAGCTCCCAATCGCTCTTTTTTTTTTTCCCTTCTTTCTTTTTCTTCATTTGTTCCCAAAAGAACCTGAAGGATCAATGTGCTAGGCTATTGCTATTCGCCCCAAGCAACAAGTACTAAGAGCTACCTAAGCATTGAGGGCAGATTGGTAATTTCGTTTGCACATACAAATACGAACGAATGATCGGCCATATACCGGTATCCCCCTAATCCTTGTGTTCGGGTGCAGTCGCACCTCGCCATGATGGGCCTCCTTGCGCTAGAAAAACCGCTGTTTTGAAGGAATTGCTTGGGAACTCGAATGCCCCACACAAATTTCCCCGCTATAACGAAGTATCTACTGGAGAAGACCCCATACTGAATTTGAAAAGAATTTTCGGATTTTGACCTCTCTGTCGACATACGAATTCAACCTGCTTTAATAAAAAGTACCGTAGACTACCGTACCAGTACTCTATCTTCTAGGGGAAGCCTAGCATACGGTATTACGGTATGACATATTAAGTTGAACTCTTTTCTTTTTGAGGAGATTGTGTCCTGAGACCCCCCATCATCGTGATTGCTCATCATGCCGCCCCCGAGTACTCGTAAAATAGTTATCTACGGGCGGGACCCACTCCTGACCCTCTGTAGATCTTTTTCTTCTTAAACCAAATGACACATGTCAGTGTGGATCCTAGAACCAAGACCAAGAAATCAAAAAGCTCCGAGACACGTTCAGGAGGTACCGGTAACTCTTCCCTCTCATTCTTCCTGTACCGGTACATGGATGAGAATCTGATGGTAATCATAATCAAGTATAATACCTGAAAAATGTCTCAAAAAAAAACAATAATTTAGTAATAATAAAAGATTACATCCTATGGTATTTGAAGGCTTATTCTAATGAAAAGAAAAAACCTAAATTCTCAGCGCTCATTATGACGAGGCGGCGGTAGGACTGCATTCTACTGCATTGCACTGCACTGCACTATACAAGCACGATATTCAACACGCAGCGCCAGGAGATCTGAGCCCGGATTTAGCATCGTATCGTACCGTAGTGGCCGCTCCTGCGCTTATAAATACTATAGTCTATGATGCCGGTAATCTACCGTATCATACAGGTTTTTTTTACCTCCGTCTTCGGGCATGTACGAGTACTCGAGTATAGTACAGTACCGGTACCGGTACTTTCATATCGGACACCGGTACTTTCATATCGGACACCGGTACTTGTGCTCGAGTACCGTATGTGTAGTGTTAAATTATGGTAACCCGGGCCTACCGGTACAACCTCCCGATTCCCTGCTCGTGGGTTTCGAAGATATAATACTGTATGCTGACACACCCTAGGGCCAAGGATCTGTATTCTTATGGGATATTTGGATTGAGTGAAATTCACGAATAGACAGGTTACGGGAGGAGGAGAATTTATTTTCCCCTACTTGTACTCGTACTCTTACTCGCGTGGTGTGAGAGGGTTGGGTATGTAGGTGGGTGGGTGGTTGGGCGTACGGGCACCTATGATACTTCGCGAGTACTGTAGAAGTCGTTATATGAAGTGGTCTTGTCCGGGGGGGCAGTTTTCGGCGATGTACTGTACCACGAGTAAAGAAACAAGCGCTGAAGCATAAGGACTCACTCGAAGGGGAGTGTATAAAAGTAAGGCGTAGCTATCCATTCCGGGAAGGTTATGATATAAGTTATATATATATTTTTCTTTCTTTTCTCTCCTCCTTTCCTCTTCTTGCTTTCCAGACCGATCCTACGCTACCAATACTATACTAGGAAGAATGAAAGAATGAAAGACATAGGCCGTCCCAAATTTAAGTTCCGCGGCGCAAAGACGGGGTACCGGTATAAGCTAGTAATATATAGAAAAGACATGATCACCCGAGTGAAGGAGTGCGGCACAGATCGAGTAACCCCTCCCCTTTTCCTCAGATAAACAAATAATCACTCCCAGTCCTCGCAAGCCTCTCCTTCCAACTCCCCTCGCCATCCTTCCACATGGCCTCTAGCAGCACCCCCGCACTCTTAACATTAAACTGCGGTAACAACTCCCATATATTCTTCAACGTCTCCCTGACGAACTCCCTCTGGCGCTCATTTGTCGCCGCCGCTCCGGCCAAAAATACGGGCCAGAAAACGCCCTTGAAGAAGACAGACCCAGGCTCAAAGCTAGTGATGTGCGCGATGATCTCATCGACGAGCTCGTCTGTCTTGGGCACCGCCGACGGCGATGAGGGCGTGAGCACTTGCAGAGCGAGTATGTGCACAGCGCATTTGTAGGCGCAGACGTGGTGGTAGAGTTCGCGCGCATCAAGGCGCGGGATAGATGTTCCGGCTGCGTTTTGGTTGAGGGAAGGGAGGCGCTTGCTTACCCAGTCTTGGGGGTTGAAATTTGTTATTCTTGATAGGAGGGTTTGCGTTGTGGGGAACGTGGCTGTGGTGGTAGGGGGGGCTTTTTTGTGTTGTGACACGAGGGATATTAATTGTAAGAGTTCGGCTGGACAGCCGAGGAAGGAGTAATGTTCCGCTTGTTCGAGGAATTTGAAGATTTCTTCTGGGTTGCTGTTGGTGCCGCCCCATGAGAGGGTATCTGTGTCAGCGCCTCCGGAGAAGGCGAGGGATTTTCCGATTATATCGATGCTTTATGTCCCTTTAGTAATGATATTATTAAGGAAGGGGGCGGGGGGGATATATACGCGGCGACATGAGTGATCAACACCCCCAACGACGACGAGAGATTACTCCTCTGCCCATCCATACCCCCGCTCATCTGGATCAATCGCCTGGCGCCCTGGAGGTGTATCTTCCACGTATCCTTCCCGCTTTCGAGAGCTTCAAAGAACAAGAACAGTAGCATTGCCGCGAGCACCGGCTCCCGGACGATGGTCGTGCCATCGTAGTTTGGCTTCTGCAGGTCCTGAGAAAGCGAGTTTATCGCGCGGCCTTTGTACACTAGCGCGTCGGTTTCTGAGAAGCCGGTATTGTTGGAGTAGTGTCTTGCGGAGACTGCTAGAGCTGCGTGCAGGAAGGAGGGATGCTCGGCTGCGAGGGAGAGGAGGTTGCGGTAGGGGTTGTCACCGTAGCGTTCAAAGAGTATGAAGTCTCTACAGACTCGCTTGTCGACTAGATGTGGGTATTTTGTTAGTTAGATGTGCCATAAGGGGGCGAGGAGCCACGAGAGAGAGCAAGTGACGTACAGTAGTCTAGATAATATTTGCCCATCCCATCGAGATCTCCGAAAAACTCTGGATTGAAAGGCCTCAGCCAACCCTCTCCAACACTGCTGCCGCGTCCGACCACTACCACCCTACCCGGATCCTTCTCCTGACTCCTCCTACCCCCCACGCCCCCACTATCACAACCACAACCCCTCGTTCCTGTCCCTGTACCCTCCTCCTCTCTTTTAGCCACAGCCTTCCGCCCACCACCACGATTACTCCTCTTCCCATCTCTCTTCTCAACAACAACCACTCTCCCCTCACCCTCCCCAACCATCCTCCCGACCACTATTCTCTCCGCTTTATTACCACCCAGTCCACCACCATCCACCTCGCTCCCAGGACTACTGCTTCTCCCACTAGAATCCTCCTCCTCCTCCTTTTTCACCCTCACCACTATCGCCTCGCACCCAGTGCCCCCCTGCTTCAATGGCTTTGGCAACGGGAACGTCTTCCCCATCATCTTCCCCCGCGAGGCAACGCCTTTATTCCACACCAGTGGCTTCTTGTATCCCAAGCAGGTGAGCTCGGGCCTTTTAGCGCACTTTTCGCAGTGCGGGAGTGCACGGTCGCAGCGGACGCGCCGGCGACGGCAGGTGTAACAGTCTACCGTTGCAGACATTTGTTTGGTGGGGGTTGTTGAAACCGGAGATGTTTTGGTTGGTTTTGGTTGGACCCCCGAAGGTTAGATGGATGGATAGAGGGAAAGAAAGAAGGGTGGAGAGAAAAGGGGAGGTATGTTTTGTTGCGGGGTATCCGATGTTGGTAGAGATACTAATGTTCTGGTATGCCTTGTGCTGGACTGACCTGGACCGGAGTGTATCGTATCGGACTGTGCTAGACTACTGTATGATCGAAGAGCGTGAAAAGTGAATGTGTGATGGATGATACGAACGTCCCGTACCGTAACGTAATCGGGCGTTTAAGCTGCAAAAGATGAGATGACGCTGTACTATGTATCGTATTTAGCATGTGCCACGAAGCATGAGCTAATGAGTTGGGAGCGCCCTCTTTCACTTCCCAGAGTGAGAAATGTTTGTACCGGCCAGGTATTCGGCTGATTATGGCAGGAGCACTAAAACTATACTATATATGTCAGCAACAAAAACAGTATCAAATTGAGGAGCATTTACGAGAGTTTTGTTCATTCTTTCACTTCTCACCCGCGTTCCTTTCTTTCCTGCTTGATAGAATGTTAGGGGCAGGTGGCTACGATGAAACGAACGAACGAGCCTGATAGATAAACCTGCTAGGCTAGACTGGTGGCAGTCCTGTACTGCAAGCTTTCTCAACTTTTTACAAGGCGGAGGCTATGTGAGATGTTCGTATGCAATCCTCGCCCTCGCCTGCCTGCGCTTGTTTTTTGAGCTGCAGAGTCATCGGGATAGCTCACAACGATACCTGGCCTATGTGGTATGGTGGGGGGTCGAGATGAAGGCCTACCGGTACTTTTTTCAGCACTTTTGAGATCCATGCGAGCGCCCACACAATTCCATGGCGATGCTACAATATATCATGAATAGCACAAGTGAATTCGCTTTCTTTCATTTCTTCCTCTTCTCAAGTTTTAATACAATACCTAGGAAAGCTAGGGTAAAGTTCACGCCTGCAGACTACCGGTATTGTGTTGTACGTTCCTAATCAGCGCCCAGAATAGAGAAATAGTTAAAAGCTCTTATCTCCTATCTTGCTCTATCTCACGAGTGCTATACTAGTGTTGGTATATTTAACGGCGGGTAAATTTACAGCATTTTTCCAGATATGGGAAATATACATTGCGATATTATGGGGGTGGAGTTGGGGGTTTCTTCATACCTTGACTTGTCCCGGGGACGGGTCGCCCCTCTGGGGTGCAGCTTGCAGGGGTGGGGTTTCCGATCGAGACACATACGATATGCCGCTGGTGCTGGCTCACGGTAGGGCTAGAGTATTCCTGAGGACCCTGCTATAGTGTTCGATATCCGCGCTTCTTGAATCCCGGTAATTGCTGCCTGCGAGCTGGCCTGAGAACCGGACTAGACTCGCATAGGGATTCTTTGATGTAGATTCGGGGTAGCATCGTGAAGTGAGCGAGCCTATATCGAAGAGTGTAGTGCTATATTTATGCGAGGGAAGGTGGGAGGCTTGTGGACTGTAGTGCAGAGTAGTGTAAAGCCGGCGATATAGCATGAGCTTAGAGCGCCGTACGCTGGGCTGGAGTGACACTGCCCTCGTAGAGTCGAAGCGTTCTTAAAAGCACTTTTATTGCAACCACCCAGATTCAAGAAAAAAAATAACAAATTCTGGCGGTGTGTAATAGCAGTTCTTCTTAAAGCTTCGACATTACCACCGCGCCGCGCCATACTGTACCGACACCATGTAGTTGGGCGGCGGGACCCAAGTTGACTGGATTGTGGATCGGCGGGAGAGACAAGCGTTGACAGTGCGCACACTCACCTGGTGGTGAGAAGAGCTGTGTGTGGATAATTCGCCCTAGGCTATGACGTGATAGGGTACCATAAGAACTGAACCAATGAGCTTCAATCTAAGACGTTGAAATTGCCTCTCCGAATAAGGTCTATTGTATGCTTGTATGCTTCGTGTTCAGCTGTCTCAGTGGATGGCTGAACGCTAATGTTCCCTCCACTTGTCTAAAGAGGGGAATTCTGGACGCCTTAGCGTGATGTTCAATTACCATACCCTACAAGCAGTTCTTACTGTAAATTATTATACTACTGGTAGTAGAGCACGGGTAGATGATCACTAACACTTGATTTTTGCGCTAGGCTAGCTATGGTCCGACCTGTCAAGTCAAATCAAACATTTCCGCAGACTGCGGCAAAGTACCGTACTGCTCTTCCGGTTTAGCTTTTCCTCTAGAGCAATTCTTTCCCCGTAGTCATAACACTCACAAGCCAAAATTATTCAATGGAGGGTTTGCGCAGTCTGACATAGGTAGGAGTTATCAATAGTGTTTCTAGAGGTTGTAGCTTGCTTTGGGGGCCTGTGAAACCTATGACCGACGTCGTTTTTCTTCCCATTGAAGGATCATACAGTGGCCAATTCTTGAGTATCTTGAAACAAGTCTTGTTGGAACCATACACCATAGCCTCATAAAGGCATAAAAGTAGGTTGAAGTTGGTATTTAGAGCCCTCAATTCCAGGTCCAATCTCACACTTTCCACAGCTCAACCAGCTGGTGCTAAGGAGCCGCGCCGCCACGCCTTACCATGAGCTTATGATAGAGTACCTCTGATCTCCATGGTGGGGGACTCCTTGAACCACCGTAAAAACTCAAATAATAGAGCCGTGTGGTACAGGTATGTAATCGAGAATTACCTACTTGAGAAGAGGGGGCTAAAAACACAGCAAAAACTGAGCTGCTCAGGCCGCTTGAGAGTCATAAAAATAAAATAAAAACACCAGACCTTACCAGAGGAGGCAACTCCAACGACATAGCACACGGCTCTATTATTTGAGTTTTTACGGCAACCCACTTCGGCGCCTCAACATCGCCCCAACTTTTGCTTAATGCAGACTCCCGAACAACGTATCGCTGGGGCCCAGTCAACGTAGTTCCTACCATACACAAACTCCCTACTCGCGCAACATAAAGCCCCTCCATGCAGCGATTGCTTGCTAGTACTTGGGCGCAAACTAAATATTGGGACGGAGTGAGATTGATATCTGTATTGCAATAGTGGCTTTTGGTTGTCACACCGTCCCAATCATTAATTTGTGCGTGTGTTTGAAAGGGTGGAGATAAGGTTTGATCCACCCATCCACCTCAAGCGCCTCATCCGGCCGTAGTGCGCACGTGACTCCTCCCCCCAAGACATTTCAAAAAATCCCAAAACCCTGGGAGGATCGCCTCTTTCTGATATCATACTCCAAAGTGTGACCGACGGGTCCGCGCGAAATCTTCTCGCATTATTTTCACAAAGGCAGCGGGTCTTCCTGCCTACCCGGCCAGCCGGGTAAAGAGGAAATAGTGTGATTATTTTGCTAGGATCATGGGACTGGCGGGCTGGCGATTTGGGCCGGTTTGCCGAGATCTGGGTGCTGGCTGACGTTTACTTGTGTAGGTACGATATTGTTACTAAACAAAATTAGCTGCCCATGAAGAGGCGAGGAAATTTTGGCTGTAATGATAGCACTCTCCCACCACTTCCACTATCATGAGACCAAAAAAATAAAATAAATGTAAGTACATTGCATATTAGGGGTCAATAGTCAGTAACCCAGTGGCCCTGATGACTGCTGCTGGGCTATCCGCTATTAGGCCTTGCAAGAGAACCTGAAGTATTTGAGTCTTAGGTCTTCAAGAATAAGTTAGAGACTCTTCCATTATTTGTTTTCTATTATTTGTTTTATTTAACCTTCTCTACTGAACACTTAATAAGAGAGTGTATAATACTTGTAAAGCTCATTCTTTAGTAGACATTAAATATACTTGATTGAATTGAGATCTGGTGAATAGGTACTAGTGCGTGATTAATTCCGTCGACCAAGAACATGTACGGTGTGTGGGCGGGTGAATCGTACTTTACTATGATATGCGAGTTCAGGGTTTGATTCTCGTGATGGGTAGACTGGTTTTTTACGGCTTAGAATGGAATAGAATGGGATAGGAGGGGGGGGTGGAGATTGTGTGAATGCTAATTCATAGGTTGATATCGTGGAGAAACTATAATATTGCATCACACGGGCTGCCACAGTGGGACTGCGGTAACCCGAGAAGTCCGGAGGGGGGGAGTGCGGGCGGATGCTGTGCGATGAGGTGGGGAGATGGGATAAGTTACTTGTACACTCCTATTCGCAAAGTTCTCGCGGAAAGAGAGGTATCGCAGCAATGTCTTGGCGGCAACGGATGTACCAGGACAATTCTCTGCCAAACATGCTCAGTTCAAATTATGCTGGGGACAGTAACAGACTTTAGATTGACTCACAGAGAGTATACTGGAGTGATTAAGGCACAGAGTGGCTATATGAAGTGGCAGCTATGAAGTTTACATGTATTTCTCATGGAGTAGATCTCTTACAAGGATGGCTGATGGGGAAATATCTTGTACCAGTACTTTTGTTGCCGCCAAGACATTGCTGCAATACCTTTCTTTCCGCGAAAACTTTGCGAATAGGAGTGTACGGTGCTTCTGCTACCGGTACTGTAGAAAGGGAGAGAGAAAAGAAATGGTACCGTACTATCCCTTGGGGGGTCTGAAACAGTAAAATTCGTTGCCAGCATGCTAATCCTACTTCGGGAGCACACCGCCCCAGATGAGGCAGCAACTAAACTATTTTAGTGCTTGGATGCCAGGTTCAAGTGACTCAGCATCATAGCAACCATTAATCCCCAACGAATCACAGTTCTTGGGTTCTCTCCAGAACGGGACTAGTATACTGGCAACGAATTTTACTGTTTCAGACCCCCCAAGGGATACCAGCCCAAGTTGGAGGAAGGCTTAGCTTCAGGCCGTTGGCCTTGCAAGGCTGATAGTCAAGTGCTGTACCAAACGGTAATCTGTGCAAAATGCTGCTTTGCCAAGCACTGTGCCGGTGCAAGTACAGTACTGGTAACACGCGGTGGTACAAGTAAACCTGAGAGACTAGTGAAATTTGTCATTATATAGATTGATGTGATTCGCAGTGTTTTAATTGCTCAAGTGCTCGAGTACTTGTACAGTACATGTTTCTCAAGTTTTCGGGGCGTTTTGAGAGGTGGTGAATTTCGATGGTTATTTTTCGTTGCATTGTCCTCGTGTCTCTGGGTTATGAAAGCCCAGCTTTGGCACGCGAGTCTCGTAGCCGCGATAGTGTGGGAGTTAATCCTTCGTTCAGTTGCATAAATATACTCACTGTGTTGAAGCTCCCTCCAAGTTTCTGCACGATAGATGGCTCTACTGTAATGATCGGCGGTTTGTTTGAATACGGTGCTCTTATGGTTTGAGGGAGGGGGTCCTGCATGGCTGCCAGTGGCCAAAAATAAACCCCACCTGAGCTTTCCGAAAGCCACCATAACCCCAGCGAGGGACGAGCGAAAGAGAGAAAGAGAAGGTTGGCAAAAAGCTGAGCTCACTTACTTCTCCCTCTCCCCTCCTTTCCTTCTTTATTTCATCCATTCCTCTTCCCTTTCATCCTACCTATTTACCTATTGTTGTACTTTGTTTTTTTTCTTCTTCCCAGACTACTGGACACGGGTTCCTATCTCCTTCCGCTTGCTTGGTGGCTTGCTAACCTTTACACCACCTTGGAAGTACTCGTACTCTAGATTGGTAGAGGCGATCGATTGGCCGATTGACCGATTCGTTTCCTTCTGTTTGTTTGGTGCGGCGTCAGCACAGGGAAAGGGAAAACAGATTTCAGCCTCACCTCAATCTCACCCTACATCATCATCAGCTTTCCACCTAACTTAACCCTACCGTTCACTCGTACCGGAACATTAAAACACCCCACGCCGAGATCAGGAGAAAAGAAAAAAAATAAACAAAAACCTCCTTTTCTATCCCGCCGAATAACGGTATCACGACGGGCACAACAGTAACAGCAGCAACGGCAAAACTGAAGGGTTGGAAACAAAATAATACTCGGACATCATGGTGAATACGGCCATTCTCGCAAAGGGGAACTTGGCTCTACACATTGTTCAGGCGGTATGGAGCGTGGTGGTAATGGGGGTGGTTATAGCAAGCTTGTCGGCAAATGGTCCAGCGAGTGGTGCGGCAAAATTCATGTTTGCAATGGTGAGTTTTCCCCTCCTCAACTTGTATCCAGCTACCCATCTACGCTCTTGTAGACTGTCATGAAAACTGACAGTGGCGTTTATCCGTGGTAGTGTTGGTTTGCAGCTCCGGTACTGGTATACTTGACCCAGGCACCTCGGTTTGAGAGGACAAAAATGTTTGCGCATCCGTATTGGGTTATTGGGGTTAATACTATATTCTCGGTATGTTTATTTTTTACTTATTTGCTATCTATTATTTTTTTACGCTCGAGAGGGAACTGATGGGGAGTAGATTCTCTGGTTTGCGGCCTTTGTTTCTGTTGCTAGCTACACTAATGGCGGGATCTCTGATGGAGAGAAGAAAGAGAAGGACGAAAAGATTAAGAAGGAGGGTGGTTGCGCATTGTTTCCTGCTGGAACCGGTGAGGATCCCAAAGCATGCAAGCTGAACCAAGCGGCCGTCGGACTCGGTGTGATTATGTGGTATGCATCCCTTCTTCGCCCCGCACACTGTTCGTTCATCAGCTCCCTTTTTTCCTAATCAACTTGATGCAGGTTTCTCTGGCTTGGAACTACTGCGATTGCTGGCTATGCTGCTTGGTATTTCCGCCAACACAGCGTCTCCCCATTCGAAGATATCACCCCGACAGGCCATGATATTGAAGAAACCACCAAGGACGCTTTTAGCTCCAACGACGAATATGCTCTCATTAATAAAGACCGGGATGAGGACGACGGTGACAGCAGATTCTCCTCCCATCACGGACGTAGCGGAAGTGTGACGAGCTACGATACTGGTTACGATGCTCATCCCGGCAACCCTGTTCCTTGGGGCGGCGAAGGAAGCGCTTATAATGGAATCGGAGGACACGGGCCGGTTGCAATGGGCGGGAATAAAAGAACCCCCTCAGGATTAAGCATGCCCATCGCACCCGATGAGGAGGATTATAGCTACAGAGGAGCGAGCACGAGATAGGGTGTTTTGTGTGTTTTTCTTCTGTTTTTCAATCTCTTTTTCAATTTTTTCTTCTTGTCCTGGCTAGGTTTTCCTTTTGGCTCTGGTGCGGATGGGACAGGTCCTTTTGCATTTTATATATCCTTTTGCGGCATGGAACAATGGAAAATAGCTTTTTAACTTGTATAACATTAAGTACAAATGGGGGATTTCTTGCATTGAGTTGGTGGTCGGCCTTCAGAGGGGATTTCGCTGGAGGGGAGCCCGGGCATGGTGGGGAGATCATTGATATCATGTTTGGGGTGTTTGAGATGGTGTTTTTGATTAGGCTTTTTTAATGGAGCTACGAGTTTATTGTGTGAATTTAAGAGAGCGGTACCCTACGAATCGTTGGTGCGAGTGCTAGCAGGACCAGCATCACAGACGAGCAGCAGTTACAGCTCCTGCAGGGTATTCTACGGTATGGCAGTGGTAAGAATCAAGACATGTTCGTTTGTTTTTGAGGCTGCCGCAGCTACCTCTGGAAATACATTCGGGCGATTTGGGTCCGAGGCGCTGGAAGATCTTGGTACGGGAGATGCCGTCTTGATGGCGGTGGAGTGAGGTAGGATCTCTTGAGATAATAGTACTGAATGAACTCCAGCTTACCAAATGCAGAGTACCGGACAGTGTTCTTATGAGATTGGAAATTGCTAGAGTGTTACTGGTACTCGAATAATTTGGTATTTTGGGGGAAGTGATTGTACGAGCACTTGGATGAATACAGATACTGGTAACTTTATATAGATTGCAGGCTGATTAGGATCGGTTTGACCCTCTTGGCTCATTGTTATCCTAGCGGCCCGGTCACTCCGGTGTTTGTTGACTTGAGGTTGCGGAGGTAACGTCGGCTCGCTGGACAGGGATAAGCGGGAATCTGATAACGATAGGATCAATCTGATAACCTGGCTATCATACGGTAAACGGAAATGAGGAGCCTAAAAAAATAAAAAAATAAAAAAAGATTGTGCCCCTGCTAAACGAACCTCACTCAATCGAGTCCCACGCTTTTTTGCCCCTCCACACCCCTCCATAACTTCGTTCTCCCTCAGTCTTTATCACCATCGGTAGACATCTCCACTCACTTGTTACGTCCTCTTCGTTCTATTTAGATAGGACACTGAAAAGTTGTGATAAAAGGGCAGATTTCTGGGTTTCATCTTCATCCCTGCCTGCCTTTCTAAGGGGTTCTCTTTTTCTTTTCTTTTTCAGTTATTTTTTCCTCACTTTGCCTTGCATTTGCAGACTTTTCACTGCCACATCTCTCCCATAAGCAAGCTTCGCACTTTTGCTTCCTTTTCCCCTTATCAACGACTCATTCCTCCTGCCACTTTCTCACCCAAACCTTTTTCCTCGAAATCACAGCTTTCTCTCTAACATTCAGTCATATAAACTATGGTTTCTGCATCAAAGGCCAAGCGTGAAGCCGAGCGTGCTGCGAAGCGTGCTGCCGGCGGCGGAGAAGACAAACCAAAGAAGACCGCTGCCAGCAAGCTCGCTGTCACCCCCGGTTCATCTAGGGCTGGATCCAAGGCGACCTCTAAAGCATCCTCGGTGAATGGTGAAGCTGTTGAGGGCACGGACGAGAAGGCCTTGGCTAAACTTGAGAAGCTTGCTTTGCAAGAGGACGAGCACGGGCTCTCCGACCGTGTTACTACCGGTGTTCTCTCTTCGCTGGAGTCGTCTCGCGATGCTAAAATTTCTTCCGTCTCACTCGTGTTCCATGGCAGAGTTCTTATCCAGGATACCACACTCGAGTTGAATTATAGTCGCCGATATGGGTTGCTCGGTGAGAACGGTTGCGGCAAATCGACCCTGTTGAAATCTATTGCTAAGCGGGAGTTTCCTATTCCTGAGCACATTGACATCTATCTACTCAATGAGCCTGCCGATAAGACTAGCTTGGGAGCCCTTGATTACGTTGTCACCCAAGCTCAGGAAGAACTGAAGAGATTGGAGACACTAGCTGAAGAGACGTTGGAGACTGATGGTCATGACAGCCCAATTTTGGAAGATCTTTATGAGGTTCGATCACCCTAACCCCCGATTTTCCCACTTTTTAGAACATTCGGTCCTATCAGGTTTCATCCCGTTATCGGCGCTTCTGGTGTATTTTAGGATTGCTAACAATTTATTTAGCGTATCGATAGTATGGATCCCTCAACCTTTGCTACTCGTGCGTCTCTTATCTTGACTGGTTTGGGGTTCAACCCTGTGACTATGGGTAAGCATACAAAGGACATGTCTGGAGGCTGGCGTATGCGTGTTGCATTGGCGAAGGCTTTGTTCGTCAAGCCATCTCTGCTTCTGTTGGACGACCCAACTGCCCATTTGGACTTGGAGGCGTGTGTGTGGCTTGAGGAGTACTTGAAGAAGTGGCCACGTACCCTCGTTTTGGTCTCTCACTCGATGGATTTCTTGAACGGAGTCTGCACCAACATGATTGATATGAGAATGAGGAAGCTCATCTACTATGGTGGTAACTATGATGCGTGAGTACTTTTCTTGCAGAAGCTTGTGCTTTTACAATTGCTGACACGTTATTTTATAGCTACATCAAGACTAGAAGTGAGCAAGAGACCAACCAGATGAAGCAATACCACAAACAACAAGAGGAAATCGCACATATTAAGAAGTTCATTGCTTCTGTAAGTGGTCTCTGGTAGAATTTTGCGGTGCTCTATGCTTACATTTTCTAGGCTGGTACATATGCAAATTTGGTCAGGCAAGCCAAATCTCGTCAGAAGATTCTTGACAAGATGGAGGCAGATGGCCTGATTGAGAAGGTCAATCCTGATCGTGTCTTCTCTTTTCGTTTTGCCGACGTGGAGAAGCTTCCTCCGCCGGTACTTTCGTTTGATGACGTTACCTTTTCCTACTCTGGTATTGCCAAGGATAATCTTTACGAAAACCTTGATCTTGGTGTGGATATGGACTCTCGTGTGGCACTTGTCGGACCTAATGGTGTTGGAAAATCGACCCTTCTTAGAATTATGACTGGAAAGCTTCAGCCAACAAGCGGATCGGTCAGCCGACACACTCATTTGAAGTTGGGAATGTACTCCCAGCATTCGGCTGAGCAGCTTGATCTTACCAAGTCGGCTTTGGATTTTGTGCGCGACAAGTACCGAGAGAAGAGCCAAGATTACCAGTACTGGAGACAGCAGCTCGGAAAGTATGGTCTGAGTGGAGATTCTCAGACAGCTTTGATGGGAACCTTATCCGAGGGTCAGAAATCGAGGATTGTCTTTGCTCTTCTTGCCATCGAGTCCCCAAACATGTTGCTGCTCGACGAACCCACCAACGGTCTGGATATTCCCACTATAGACAGTTTAGCTGATGCTATCAACGCATTTGATGGTGGTGTTGTTGTCGTGTCTCACGATTTCAGGTAGATCCCCTTTTCAGAATAATTCATGGCTATCGTATACTCACCACTTTGCCCCCAGACTTCTCGATAAGATTGCCAAGGACATCCTTGTTTGTGAAAATAAGACGGTTAGGCGATGGGAGGGTTCAATTGGTCAATACAAGAACCACCTCAGAAAGAAGATGCAGTCCACCGGAGCTGTCTAAACAAAAGTCTTTTGTGTATTCGGGATTTCTTGTTTCTTTTCTCTTTTCTCTTTTCCCTGGTTTCTTTATTTCTCTTTTCCCTGGGCTACAGGATGATAGAACGTCCGCTGGACTGGTCGGTATATGGTGGTGGAGTGGGGTTTGGAAGTTTATGGAATTGCGCTTAACGGGGGATCGGTAGGTCTTGAAAAATGGGAGCTTTGTTAGGGTAGAGGCGATGAGAGTAGCTGATGATAATGATTACCATGATGAACATTTTGTGCCCACTATGCCATATCCTAGCGACAGTGATATCCTTCCGTATGCTTGATGGTTGATTTACAATTGATGAATGCCATGTTTTCAGCGGATTCCGCAGCACCGATGGTCGCATATCGTCACACCTATGATAAATTATTTATCATTGGCAGCGAGTTGTCTCTCTGGGGGTTTACCTGCCTACGAGCGAACTCGCACCTGGGCCATTTCCTCACAATAAGGCGAGGAAGAAGATGTCCCATGCTACAAGCATATGCCTCCTAAGGCCAGCACCATCTATGCTCGGGGGGACCATCACGTAATTTTCGGCTATTGGTGATGACTTGTACGTTAGGCAAGCAGGGTGTCTAGAGGCTTGATCCTGCTCTGCTCCCCTTCCCGGTACGAGATGATAATAGGGCATGGGGAGTGGGCTACGGCCATGGAAAGCTAGTGGTTCAGGGACCCTCTGACTATGATTGATATGGCACTATTTCGATACTTGCTGGATACCGAATCATTATTGGTGAGGGGCGGGGCACAGCTAGTCGGGGGGATTGGTAAAAAAGCGAAAGCGATAGAGGAAATTTCTTGACTATTGTGCTGTCTACGGGGGATTGGGCTGGTTGCGCACGGGGGAGAGATGCCAAGAACAGAAATAACCTCAAGAGTACCGTACCGTGTGGTAGGGGCAATGCGGTACTCTTGGTAGTTCTCTGGAGGGAGTGGGTGAGGTTGCTTATTTGGGGTTTTTTTGTGTGGCTGGGGTAGATCTGCTCTTAGCATCTACTGTAGGTGGTGTATGTATTATACCTTAAAGAGAAGTAATTGAGTAGGTGAGGGTTTTTTGATATTGTGAATGAACGTGACACGAGAATGCGGGGGGGAAGAGGTACACGGGTTGTGTTACCTTTGCGTGTGGGTGGGTTCGGAATGGTGAGGAGAGTATGGGAGGAAGGAGGGGTAGTCTAAATTGGGGTGATGGATGGTGTTTAAATGGTCTTGAAGTCCTCTTAAATTAGGGGGGGTTTTCTGCTAGTTTATTGCGTCGAGGTGTTATCGATAAATTACTGCAATTATCGGCGACTGCAACGAACGAATTGATTGCACGAGGCTTTTGTTTCTACTTCTGATATTGACAATTTGAATTATGAGGTTTGGATAGCTTAACTTAACCCATGCGTTCACTTTCACCGCTAGCATGCTAGCCTGGCTGGATCCCTGCAGCTTCCCCCGCAATTGACCTATAAGTCAAGGTCCTCAGGAACATAGCTAACCTAACATCTAACAGTTGCGGCCACGCTCACCACTCCCACAATCCTCCTCAAGAAGAAACGTTATCAACAACAATTATGGGCGGCGGAAACCCCTTCTCAAATGCCCCACCTGGCGCCTCTAGTTACCCGCAACTAAACTTCACCCCGAAGGGCCGACAGATCCGCGATATCTACCAAGACCGCCTGAGACAGTTCACTGCACAGGGGCAATATGAGAGCAAGAACCTCCGCTCAATGTTCATCCATGACCGTGAGGACTCTAGCGAGTACGTCAAGTTGCAAGTGCACTCCGTCCCAGACCTAAAGCGCATTCCTTTCGACGAGGCCGTCAAGGGCGAGTTCAAGGAAACCTCTAAGGGCCAGAGTTTCGGGCCGTCGTGGTCGACGCATTGGTTCAAGGTCAGGATCACCGTGCCCACGAGGATGCTGAAGCAGGAGAGGTTGGAGTTTCACTGGGATGGGAATTGTGAGGGGTTGGTGTGGACGAAGGAGGGTGAGCCTGTGCAGGGGCTTACCGGTGGCGGGGAGAGGGTTGAGTATCAGATTCCGGAGCGGTGGAGGGATGGCAAGGAACATTTACTCTATATTGAGTTGGCGTGTAATGGTATGTTTGGAAACGCTGCTGGTGGGGACAGTATTCAGCCGCCGGATCCGAATCGATAGTGGGTCTTTCCTCCCGCAGCGCTTGAGTAGATTTATAGTAACAGTGGTTTGGTGGGTGGTGTACGGTAGCTTCCAATTGGCGAAGGCAGATATTGTCGCGCCGAATTTGCAAGCTCAGGGGTTATACATTGACTTCTGGATACTGGGGGACGCATCGCGGGAGTTTCCTGGGGATTCGTGGGTATGTGTTTTGTCCTTGCCTACCTACCTGCCTACCTGCATGGCTAATGCTGCTATAGGAAGCGCATACGGCTACCCAAGTTGCCAATGATATCGTCAACACTTTCGTCCCTGGATCTCAGGAGTCTATCCTGAAATGCCGGGAGATTGCCGCAAGGTATCTTGGTGACAATGTTGATTCTGCAAAGGTTTACGATTCGGATCTTGAACCGATTGTATATGGAATCGGGCATTGTCATATCGATACTTGCTGGCTTTGGCCATTTGATGAGACGAAACGTATTGTTACTTTTTCACTTTTTTTTCTTTCTTCCTTGTGTCAGATCATAATTGGGTATAATACTAAGTAATTGATTAGGCAAGGTGGCACGTTCGTGGTCCTCTCAGTGCAACCTCTTGGACAGGTATCCGGAGCATAGATTTACGGCTTCCTCCGCGCAGCAGTACAAATGGCTTGAGCAGTACTATCCGAAGCTCTTCGAGAGAGTTCGGGATCATGTCAAGAAAGGGACGTTTCAGCATATCGGTGGGAGTTGGGTCGAGCATGACACAAATATGCCGAGTGGGGAGAGCTTGGTTAGGCAGTTTATCCTTGGACAGCGCTACTTCCAGAGCAGATTTGGGGAGAGGTGTACCACCTTTTGGTTGCCGGGTGAGTTTGGCGTTTGAGACGAACGAGAATAAGAGCGAGAACTGATGAAGAAAAAGACACTTTCGGATATAGTGCGCAATTGCCGCAGCTCTGCAGGCTCGCGGGAATGACTAGATTCTTAACGCAGAAGCTTTCATGGTATGATCTTTTTTTCGTAACGGATATTTTGTCTCGGCAGTTAATTTATATAAATAGGAATAATATCAACAAGTTCCCGCACACGACTTTCAACTGGATTGCCCTTGATGGGTCTCAGGTCCTGTGTCACATGCCCCCTAGCGAGACATATACTGCTCAGGCACACTTTGGCGATGTTAAACGGTCAGTTACTCAACATAAGTCTATGGATGAGGATACCACGTCGCTGCTTGTCTTTGGCTATGGAGATGGCGGAGGTGGACCTACCGCTGAGCACATTGAGAAGCTTCGCCGCTGCCGTGGTATGAGCGACACGACTGGTCTCCTTCCTCGTATTAAGATGGGTGACAGTGTCGACGATTTCTTCTCCCGGTTGGAGAAGAAGCAAGGGTCTGCAAAGAAGTTCGCGACTTGGTACGGAGAGTTGTACTTTGAGCTTCACAGAGGAACGTACACTACTCAAAGCAACAACAAGAAGAACAACCGTCGAGCCGAAGTGGCATTGAAGAACCTTGAACTGCTGGCTGCATATGCCAGCTTGGGCAGTAGCTATGGATACAAGTATCCCAAGAAGGATATTGATGAGCTATGGGAAATCATATGCTTGTATGGGTGTTTTCCTACCCTCGCGCACGCACGTGCCGGTTGCTGACAACAACGTGCAGATGCCAATTTCACGACTGCCTTCCTGGATCATCTATCGAGATGTGCTATCGGGATTCTGACAAGCTTTATGCCGAGCTTTTCCAGAGGTGTGGGGAACTCATCGAGGCAGCCAGTCTGACTCTTGGGATTAGGTCTGCTCCGGGTCCTGATACCAAGCCTTTTGCCGTGAATACCCTCCCTTGGGATCGCACGGAGCTTGTTAAGCTTCCGAAAGAGGTGGCTGGGGCTTCCCAGAAGGGGGCAGACGGTAGTGAATACGGGTTCTTGGGGACTGAAGGGCTTGTTCAAATTTCTGAGGACGGTCCGAAAGTTACTGGTGAGTTTCCCCCTGTTCGGGAGTGATGGCCGTGCTGACACGGAGGTATAGTTACGGAAACCGCAAAGGATGTTTACGTTCTTGCGAACGATAAACTGCAAGTCACAGTCCAAAATGGAGTAATCACCAGTCTGATTGACCGCGAGTTGGAACGTGAGATCATCCCAGAGGGTGCTAGGGCTAACCAGTTGGTTGTTATGGATGACAAGCCCTTGTACTGGCAAGCATGGGACGTTGAGGTTTATCACCTAGAGACCCGTAGGGAGTTGCGTGCGGGCAAAGTTTCCATTTATGAGACTGGGCCATGCAGGGCTAGCGTCCTTGTCGAGACCCAGATCAGCGAGACCAGTTGGATCAAGACTATTATTAGTCTTCAAGCTGCAGCAAATAGCGCGGGTAACTCTGTCGAATTCGACAGCGAGATCGAATGGAGGGAGGACATGAAGTTTTTGAAAGTTGAATTCCCCGTGGACGTTCACAATATAGAGGTATCTAATTCTGCCACCAATTGAAAGATAGGGGTATATCACTAACTCCATAGGCTTCCTACGAAACCCAATACGGCATCGTCCGCCGGCCAACCCACTACAATACCTCCTGGGACATGGCCAAATTTGAAGTCTGCTGCCACAAATGGGCTGACCTGTCCGAACATGACTTTGGGGTGTCTATCCTCAACGACTGCAAGTACGGCTTCGCCACGGTCGGAAACGTTATGCGTCTCTCCTTAATCCGAGCTCCAAAGGCGCCAGATGCACACGCAGACATGGGCCGTCACACATTCCGCTACGCAATCCTCCCGCACCACGGGCCTGTCGGGGAAACCACTGTTCGCACGGCTATAGCTTTCAACAACCCACTACAACCGGGCTATGTTCTGGCTAGCGAGATCGAGAGCGTGAGTGAGATAATGAAGACCATTAGTGTCGAAGGCGGGAGTAAGAGCATAGTCCTGGAAACTGTTAAGAGGGGGGAGGACGACGAGGACGTTTCCACCGGTGGGATTCCAACGAGGAAGGGGCGGAGTCTGGTACTTAGGTTTTATGACAGTCTTGGGGGGAAGGGGTCTACTACTGTTCATACGTATGTTTCCCATCTCCCTCTTTAACTACTGATTCGGGAATGTGGGAGTACTAATGCCTCGTGGGTGTGGTAGGAAATTACCCGTCAAGGCGGTTTACAAGACTAATGTCCTCGAGGATGATATCTCGGAGGTTCCGCTGGCTCATGCTGCTGCGGGACATCATAGATGCTTTAAGATCACGCTAAGGCCGTTTGAGGTTGCAACATATAGGTTGCAGCTTTAGGCGCTGGTTGTGTGCTGTACTGCGCTTGGCTGGCGGTGCGATTGATGAAATGAACTAGTGTTCTTTCTTTTTTGTATCTTGCATATTCAATGGATATCATACTGGTATTACTGTATCTGGCACTGTACTTGTAAAGTGATCGACTGCGGTCGCGATGCTACTTCTACTTAACCCAAAGAGGACTAAACCCCACAATCAACAAACCTCCCATCCTTATCACTCACGCTAACGCCATCAACCTCATCCCATCCCATCCAACATACAATAGTCTAAGTTAATAGCAAACAAAACTACTCACCCGAGCAACAAATAATCACGAACCAAGGCTTACCCCACCCCCTCCGAATCAACCGAAAAAAAGAAAAAGAAAAAAAGGCCTCAATTCCCAAACTCCCCCCCCCTCCGAGCAAACCTCGCCGCCGCCACCACCACCCCATCACAACCCCTCACTCGCCCACCCCCGATAACAACCGGTCGGCCACCCACATAATATTAATATACCACAAACAATATCATACAAACTCTTTCCAAAAAACTGCACCTCAAATCTACCGACATGAAGCACCACCCACATTCCACTGCCCGCGCAATCCCGGAAGTAACCAGGTTTGCCCTCCCTCCCTTCTTCACTTCTTTCCCTACTATGCATGTGTGGTTAATTATAATAATAATAATAATAATCTATGATATTCTCGAATTTAAGTTTTTTAAGCTTAATTTTTTTTTCTTTTCTAGGTAAGCTACAGTAGAAGGGAGGAAGAGTTCCGGATATTTTCCTGTTTTTTTTTTTCTTTTTTCTTTCTTTCTTTTTTTTCAACCGTAATCACTAAAACAACAAGAAAGTGAATACCGGTAAGTTAGCCCACCCAAGAAAAACAAAAGTTATCATACCGGTATCATATGTTTGTTTGTCTGTTTGTTTGGCTTTGTTTGGCTTTGTTTTGGTGTGGGGGGTGGTATTATAAGTTAAGGTGTGGTATGGGGGCAGAGTACGAGTACAGTACAGTGCTGGGGCTCTACTGTAAGTATGTACTGTATGTAATATGAATGTATGATACTGTACCGGTATTATGGTATTATCATATAATAATAAATCCTTGTTCCGGGCTTGCCTAACTTATGGTATTTGGGGGGGGGTTTTTTTAACAGAAAAAATTCTTAAATATGGGTACTGTACCTACCGGTAGGGCAGAATGCCGTGCATGGCATGGCATGGCATGGCAAGGGGGGATGTGTGATCAAGAGATCCCGACGACTTCTCCCTTCCGTCTTGGGTACAGTGTTTGTTTGAGAATTATGCACCGCGAGCACAAGTTTATTATACAGTACAGAACAAGGATTGTTCAAGGTAGGACGAGAATGGAATAGGAAATGAAATAAAATAAAAATACTTGGCTAGAATACATTACTATACAAAAGTTTGACAAAAGAGACTCGTTTTCGTTTCATTGTTCGTTTATCATTCGTTTTTCGTTTTTTTTTTTTTAATTTTTTTCCTCGTTCGTTGGTGTGGGTACCGGTAGTTTGAAGGAAATTGAAAAGTAGAGTAAGAGTAAAGTAAAGTGGGCGAAGTGAAGTGAAATGAAGTTAGGTAAGGAAAGCTGGAGTAAAGTAAGGTAAAAGTGAAGGATTAACGCTGGGGTGTGATGGGAAAGGAAACTCGTTTGTCCGTTGTGCTGGAGGGGCATGTGGATGTTTTTTTTTCTCTTTCTTTCTTTTTTTTTTTTTGACAGCAGTGGTGGTGGTGATGATGGGAGCTGGAAGGACGCATTATCTGGCTAACAAATGTGTGCAAACCAGTTACTATCCCAATCATTTATTTGTGGGAATTCCCATGGAATCTTCGGCGCATCTAGAGACAAAAGAAGGTTAGTCACAATTCAACAACCAATGCACATGGCGAATACAAACCTTCGAAATACCCAAACTGGGCAAACATGTTCAACCTGATTGTTGAAACTCTAACCAATTCTTCCCCAATGCACCTGAAATCCAACGTGCTAGGCTTCTTATGTCTTCCTAAGAATCCTCCCCCAACTCCAACACCCACTCCGACAATTCCAATCCCCATTCCTCCACCCATAGCTCTTCCTCTTCCTCTTCCTTTTCTGATGTTTCCCGCCGCGAGTTCGAAAGGTGAAGATATCTTGTTCAGCAAATGTTTGCGCTGCGAGCTATTGCTGCCCGAAGAGCTATTGCTGAAGAAGGATTTTAGCGACTTGAGGGAAGATGCAGCGGTCGATGTAGACGAAGACGATGTCGCGGATGATGTGAGTGGTGAGGGAGAGTAGCGGCGTGGAAGACGGCGGCGGCGTCGTTGGGTTTTTGTCGCTCGGGGAGCGGAACATGAGGGCATGGCGCAGAGTAATTGTTTTTAGTGAAAATAGTAAAGAATGATAATGAGTTGCAGTGCGGTGTGGGGGTGGGGGGGGTGGATGACGGAAGGACGGATGGGTGAGTATATAATCGTTTTGAAAAAGTGCCGGTTGGGATTGAGGAAATAATTCAAGGTCGGTGTTGATGCATTGACCGTTCTGTGTCTCGTTCTGCACCTGCGCACTCTATGGGGAGGAAGGGAGCAGAGCAGAAGAGCAGAAAAGCGCAACCTAGCTATCCATCACACACACATGTGTAGAGAGTGAGAGGGAAAAAGTGGTATAGGTTAACTTCTCCTGCAAGTGTGTGCTGTACCGCAACGTATGGATCACTCCCCCTACCAAACAAACCACAGAATGCACATGGCAGGTTTGTATGCTCCATTGAGATGATCTTCGCTTATGCTTTCTCCCTCCTCCTCCTTTCGCCCATCGTCTATTGTCCTCACTTCTCATAGGGAGTTGGAGCATTGCACTTTTGTCTAGATTGATTGGCAGTTAGTGTTGCTCGGTAAGTTGGTGAACCTGGTTTCGAAGTGGAGTTTGCAAGGATTAGAGCCTGCCCTGTGGTTGATGGAAGGTGTGGTGGGAGGGAGGGGGGGGACGGGATGTGCGTGACCTGTCAAAGTTGCGCGATCGGTTGTGAGTTTGGACTCCACCAGGGGTTTCACAAGTACTGTTGACTTACTTTGGAGGCTATTCTTCGCTTTTGTTATATTATATTATAACTATTCTCTGGGAGGGGTTTATTCTCCGATTGGACTATGGCTGGTTTCGGTGGTGTTTTGTACCATTTGGCATTGTAGTACTGAGAACGATACGGTGCTGGCTTCCTAGGAGGATTGTCGGTTTGTGATTGATTTTGTTGGCCTGTTTGCTCCCTTCCTGTGGTTTCTTTGGTGGGTCTGATTTGGCGCTCTTGGGGTGATACGTTTGAGGGGATGCAGTACAGCATTGTGCCAATACTGTACAGTACCGTGGTCTTCCGGCCTTTCCACTCTGTCAATATTTTTCATGCGAATTCGGGGATCAACAGACTGAAATTCCCATCATTAGACTTTCTTTTTCCTCTTTCACGCTGTAATGCGGTATCTGGACCAGAATCAAGTCAGGTACCGATTCCTGCCGGATTGGCCACCTGTAATTCCTTTTTTCCAGGAACACCGTGCTCATTCGTCGGTTTGATAGCCCTTTCCTTCCACCCATCCTTCATCCATCCCCATCACGTATCACTTTCTCTACGGTGCTGCAGAACCCGAAATTTATTTTCCCTTTTGACTGCCGTAATCGAGTGAGAATATTCCATTCTACACTCAGGTGCTGGAATTTTCACATCATGATCTCTTTCTTCCAGGAACATCGCTTCGCTAGAAAATCTTTCATTCGGGAGGCTTTGCCGGTCCCACATATAAGGTACCGCTCATTCCATTAGACATCTATCTGGCTAGCGAAAAACCCGCACTGCATCTTTGCATTGATCCGGAAGGATTTCTTATATTGGGCCGATAAGAGTGCTGTATACAACTCATGAAGTGTGGCCTCTAACGGGGAGCCTTATTTAAAGTTATGGACGGGTGTATTGGAGGGGCCCGTGGAGGGAGTGGGGATGGGTGGTGTTTGGGAAGGGGCAGGAAATCCGGCGAGTGATAGTGCGTGGAAAGCTCGTTTGGCGTTTGCTCCCAAGCGAGCAATGCTATGTAGAATTCTGACCGCCCGACGGAACCTTGATTCTCGTTGCAAACCTAAGCAACCAAAAGAAGAAGAATCATGCCATCCACTCGTCCTTGGATTGGACTGTCTTCCTCCTCCTTGTAGTGCTATATTACAGACTAAATCCGCAATCGAATCGAGCACCTGTATGTAACTACCGTAACAAAAGTAATGTTCGCTAATCGAAAGGAGGGTATAAATAACTGTAGTTTACCGTCTGTTTCATCCATTGGAGGCAAACCTGCTGATCTCGCGCGGGAGGTTTCACGTGCACAATCTGTCTATCCTGTGTTATAAAATCAACGGGTAGAGGTCATGGCGAGCTAATTAATCATTGGCCCGTCACTCTCTCAAATATGTCAGATATCCCAACGTAATATTGTGATACTGTACTCGAACATCCAGGTTCATCGGAGAAAAAAAAGTCCTACCCTTCATACTAGAAGGCAGCAGGATAGGGGGTATGCGAGTGGCTCTCCCGTATCCAAGACAGAAAATCCGAACGGGAGTAGCCTATGGTCCAATGGTCTCACTTTAAATGAACTCTCGCTCCTCATCGTTGTAGGTGGCCATGGCTTTGATGCAGAGTACGTATTCACGGGTAATTCTAGCACCGCATATTTCTGCCGACCGATCTACATGCCTTTGCGTTATCTCGGCGACCTGCATCGAGTGAGGGTTCATGTTACAGATGTTTGGTAGGCTGGGTGCAGTTGGTTGAAAAGCGCCCTTGTTGGCGGCGGGATAACTTGCAACCCTTCCCTCAATCATTCGTTCATCTCTTCGGCTAACCTGTGGTATTCACCTACTCATTTGTCGAGATTAAGGTATTGGACAACAGACAGCATTCCGCCGTGTGGGGCTGGCCTTTCGTGGATAACGGATCAAAGGTGAGAGGCTCAGAGCTTACGAGGACAAGCATAATTCCACTGGCATGCAGTCCAGTCTGCGATTTTTAAGCCACTAACACTCGCTCAAAACTGAAGGTGAGAATCGTTTGATCTCCCGCCGCCCGGGGGTTCGGGGCACTGCTAAGGTTCCGTAGTGAGGCGACCTGATAGCTAAAGTATCCTAAGGTACTGTAGTAGTAACAAGCAATCGAATCAGTCCTCATTCAACTACCTGCATTGACCTTAATGAAACACTAGAACCTGAGTCACTAACAGCAGAAACGAGACAGAGCAGCGGAGTAATCGATGCACTGAAATAACCAGATTTAATATACTCAATTTCATTGAGTAGGATAATTTCGGGATCCCGGATCAATTCGTTTGATCATCCCTTATCAGTGTGCCATAGCCCTCTAGGTGGTGTTTTGGATAGCTCTGAAAAAGAAAATGTATTTCGTGGCAACGGAGGCTAGAGGCAGATTGCTTGTCCAAGAAAAGGGGGGCATTCTGCTATCTATACTAAATGCCTTGCATAGCGAGTAACGAATCGTAAGGCTACCTACGTATTAGCGCAGAACAAGATAGTCAGCCTCAAGGGACACCTACCAGAGATTACACAGTCATTACGACTTCTGATGCGGCGGCTGGGCAGAAAGCCTCCAAATTTAGCGAGCCCTCGCAAGCATAATCTGATAGACCACGCAAACGGGGTATTCATGCTTCCCGCACCCAGCCCCCGACGGTCGGGAAGCCTGGTACTGAGCGGCATTCGACGCATCCTCCCCACTTTGTCTGTCCCCACAGGATTGGGTATGTCTTCGAGTGATACGCGATGTATTCAGCTGCATTAATTCTGGGTCACGGAGTCCTGAAGGAAAGACACCATTAGACCAAGGGTTCTAAAGAGCTGTTTGAAAATAAGCGGCGGGGATGCTTGTGGAGAATCCATGTCATGGAAAAGGATGGGAAGTCTTTACTTATGGTTCGTTGCCTTGACTATTTTGTGCGGGGTACGTCTATAGGCTGATAGGTTGGCGACTGGCCGGATGCAGGGTAGGCTGTTTCAGGATGTATGCATCGGTACGAGATGTGAGCTCTCTTGCTCTGAGCAGAGGGATAAAGATGGAGAACCTTGTTTACTTTAAAGTTTGGTGTGTTTACTACTTTATTGCATCAATCAAACATTGTATCTCTTTATCAAGCGGAGATGGATGAAACTACTCAGAAGCGAGAACCAAGAACACAGTCAGCAGCTCGATGCATAAACACTTGGAATAGTTGTGGAGGGGTTACGTCTCTTGGGATAAAGGAGGGCTTAGAGAATTCATTGATAGGACCTGGTATCGAGTTCCGGGAACTGTTTTGAAGCTGGTTGGGGTTCACTTATCATAGCACGCCCAAGCCCCTATATGACGGAGCGTCCCGAATCCACGAACTAGGCAGCTTTTCATCCCGGATACATCTTGTTCCCCAAATGAGCTCGGCGACCCATGATCGTCTGGAAAGTTTAGTGTTGACGTCGGAAGAATAGCCCTTTACCCGATGCGTAAGTTCTGAGAAATCCTCCCTCAACAGTTTTGGGCATCTCCAGTAAGAATACCCAGATATAGTGGGTCAAACTGTACCGAGAATCTGAATACGAGGACCGGGTTTTCCCATCCGTCGCAAATATATTGTGATGATTCCAGCCACCTTTTCTAAGTACACAAACTTCTGCATGCCGAGATCCACCTTGAGCATGCTAATGTGGGGTAGTTAGTTGAGGTACTGAAGAAACAAAACCCTTAGAAATAACTCATGTCTTAGCTTCTTACGAGTTTAGAATTGTCGATCTCTAATCCCAATAGGTTTTAGAAACTTCAAATAGAGAGAGAGAAGGGGAGCTGAGTGGTAAAGTCCATGTTAGTAATGTCGCGAGTGGGTATCATATCGTGAATTTTCTCGTATTATGGAAAACAATCGGTAGTACTAGGAGATACTGGATTTGTAATTTCAATTGTCAGGTCCATTAGATAGGGAACGGCTTAGCCTTTGAGAGGTCTAGAGCTCGTATGAAACTATACTAGACAATGCAGACATGTTTTGCTCCTCTAGGAGTTTAGGATATTATGATAACTTGAACAAAGAGACCTTGTTCTAGGTTGTTGGAGCTCTCTCAGGCTCTGATAAGGGTCTGGCATTTATCTCCGAAGCAGGATTTTTGCTGGGGATTTTGCCCCTTTCTCACAGAGTTGGAATACCTAGGAAATAGCCCGCTGATATTTCCCAGTAGGAGTACCTGCTTGAGAGTAAGAGCACTGTGAGAATACGTAGAGGTCGATGTCCTTAGGCAAAAGCCTTACACCATAAAGTTTTGGTCCGGTAAATCCCAATCTATCATAAACCTAATAGCAAATCAAATTAAGTAAAGGCCGTTTGATACCCCAAAAGCATATCATAGGCTATTAAACTTCCTTGGTCGACAAGAAATCATACAATCTCACTCGGTGCACTTACAACATCGGGGTATTGGGGAGTTAGTACAGAGTACCGTGAGCTATCCTAACGTCTTACACAGTATAGGAGCACTTATATAAATAGTCCTCGCTAATCGAAACCTTTTTTCGACGGCCAACGTACAAGGATAAATAGAAAATCAAAAAAAAAAGCCAAAACTGAGCTTCCCCCCTGCCTAGAGCTAAATACCATTTTTTTCTCCATGTCCTCGTGTTAACCTCAGCCCTACGATCTCACATCTTTAAAATAATGGCAAAGGCCGATCCCTGCCCTCATCATCTAATTTACTCCTAGAACACTGGTGCTGTCCTCTTGATCCTCCCTCCACAAGTCTGCCGCTTCCGAAATTCTTGTAGCAGATCTCCGCTATGGCTTTTGATACCATACATCGCAATAGGCTTCTAGGCATGCAGCCCAGAGTTATCCCCGGAATATGATCTTTCACTCCACCTATCATATTCTTCTCCCAGTTTCCTTTTCCCTCCCCGTGCCCTGATATGAGAAGACTGGGCTCATATTGATGGCAGGGCCTGCCGGTTTGGCAGGTCACAGACGATATCATCCAGTGAGTCACTAGCATCACTTTTTGGGTGCTGGGAGGATCTAGATATCGCGCCCCGTTGATGGGTTCGCTTGGCTATGGGACCGGTGGAGAAAGTGCTGAATTGAGCGAGATGCACATACTAAAGCTGCCACATAACGTATTTCATTGGACTTCGCTTCTAGGAAGGTAAGATCGGACTCAATTTATGGACTAGGTAACAGCGAATATGGGGGTTTTGGATGGACGGATGACGAAACACCCATTTCGTGACTGGCTGGATGATGGCGGGGGTAGGGACCGTGCACACCTTCACATATTCAGAGAAGCTTATTTTGGTGCCGCAAAGTGATTACTTGATTATTGCGATATGGGAAGTCAGTATAGGCACCAGAGGCGGGGTTAGATAAAGGAATGGCGCTAGAATGACCTGCTGGGAGCGTTGTTCATTGAGAAATTACTCGAGTACAGGCTTAAAGGCACAAAAGCAAGGCCGATTAGGCCTAGCTGAGCACAGAAAGGGTAGTCAATCTCTCAAATCCCAGTACCTAAAGGAGGACTACTCCCATGTGGATCTGGAGCACCGAACGGGGCATTTCCCCGGGGGAAAGGGGCAAGAACTCTGGGAGAGAAAGGGGATATCCGGTGCCCACGGGGAGTCCTCCCCCACCCTAAAACAAATGCCCATTGAGCAAGATAAGATGCAAAATAAATAAACCCTAAATATAACCTTATCCCTTCGTTCGTTTTCAGGCACTCGCGCTAAGTACGGGCACAGCTGGTAGTGGAAGCGATCGGTGGTGAAGTAGCTGAAGGAAGCAAAGTTAGGAATAATTGTGACAACTATGATGTAAGAAGCATATGATGAACACGAAGGGTGGTACTGGTATCTCCTTCACTGCTGAGATAGCTAATTTGGGTAATCGTGATATGAAAAACTTTGTGCTTAAGAAGTGGTGTAGTGCTCAGAATAATGGCAAATGAGTACTGCTCAGCATGGCCATGATGGGCACCAGGTTTTCTGCGTATATTCGCTCCTGGCTATGGTACAAGTACGAGTACTTCACCTGATTTTAATTTATCTTGTGGTGTTGTATATCGTTTCCTTTCCTGTCATAGATATTACCGATCATCCTAATAGTTCAACGCTAAAAGTGCGTGAAACTCGGGAACAAACGAAGGGATACCTAAACCAGAAACCCTATTTTGACTACCAAAACCCCGCATATAATCATGACTCATCGGTGAACAATTTTCAAGTTAGAAAGTATTCACCCAAGTATGGCAACAAAACGAACTAAATATCAAGGTCTGATGCATAAATCAGCAAGCGAAGATTTCCCCCCGTGATCTCTCACTTCCATAGAAACGTGTTAGAAAATACAATCATGGAACACTCAAATACACAACCCCCACAAATACACATTAGCTCCCGATTGCGCTTCTGATTGGCTGAATATTAGTAATCTCAATATATAAACCAATCAGTT
Organism: Tuber borchii; assembly: GCA_003070745.1. Taxonomy (NCBI): domain Eukaryota; kingdom Fungi; phylum Ascomycota; class Pezizomycetes; order Pezizales; family Tuberaceae; genus Tuber; species Tuber borchii. The sequence continues at coordinate 141,765 of NESQ01000229.1, forward strand.
GGGAGTGTGTATTTGGGGGGTCGTGTATTTGAGTGTTCCGCGATCGTAGCACGAGTGTGAACTGAAGGCGTCGGGGAGATATGAGACCTCTGTGATAGAGGATACTACCTACATGCGTATAGTGTTGTGTTTGTGGGGTAGATGACGTACACCTAGGCACCTGACAGATCCGTCAGTCAGGACTGGACTTGAGCAACCGTGTTGTCTTTCTTCTTTTCATTTCTTTATCTCGTTTTAGTTTCTCAATAAAGATTGCATTCTTGCCTTAGCGAGTATCATAGTAACCGAACAAATCTTAACAAAACGTTTTTGAAACGAGCTATTTCTCTCGCCTACCCACACGTCCGGCATACCTTATTCACACATTGCCATTTACATGCCCTACTATCACTCGATTTCCCAGCCACTGGGGGCCAACAGACCATATCGACAAACATTAACTAGCATTGCGGTATGTAGAAATTAACTCCTCTAGCTCAACACATTATCCTAGAGTATGCGCTCTGAATGGTGCTGTCTCCAATCTCCACAATCTTGAACCTGTCACACACGCACAGGAACCCGGGATCTTTCAATAGGGTATGGCGCCACCTAACTGTCTCACTAAAAACAGAGGAATATCCCAAAATTCGCGATATATTCCGTAAGGGTTATTACTTCTTGCCATTTCACCAGGTGGGCCAAGAAAATGTAGACGGGTTGATCAGAGTTGAAACGAAATATTCCATCGTTTGTCAGAGCAAAGTAGTCATTGACTAACCAAACAAGAAAAGTGTTATCGCCCATTGGGGGAAGCTCCGCCCTAAAAATAATTTTGTTCCAGGCCTCAAAAACCAACTGCCCATCAAGAAAACTGCGAAATTGTTTTTGTTTTCAGAGATTTCTACAAGATCAGGTTGACATCTGGCTGGGGTATTTCTGGTGGGAACAAGGCCTTGGCGGCGTGCCGGAGGGGAACTCACTTTGTTTTGAAATCCCTGAGCTACAGTATCTTTTACAATCTCAGCCCTTATAGGTCACCTGTTTATTGAGGCTGCTGTTCGGCCGCAAAGGCTGACGATAATACCACTCTACTATCCACTTCTTTCAACTTAGAAAATCGCTGTTACTTGTTTTAAAGGGGTTTCATTCCTTGTATTGTTTAACACTAGACCTCAAATCAAATCACAGGACCCCTAGGCAATTTATGAACGAACATTGGCCCTCAACCTAGTTATATAAGATCATGTTGTGGGCTAGGTAAACATTACTAAGCAGCCCGCCATTGCCTCAAGAGCGAGTCCCTTGTGCATTAGAGTCACGGCGCCCCGGTGCATAATCCAAAGTTCGAAGTTAGAAGTCCTAGGTCTTGGCAGCTATGCCCAAGGCAACGCTTGAGAAAAGCAGGAAATACGCAATGACACAAACTTTCTTGCTGTGAAGGAGTTTTCTTCCCTCTCAAATATTCGCCAAGAGTTCCAACTTCCAACTTCCAACTTTGATTTTTACGCGGGGCGCCGTGACTCTATTAAGACGGGTAAAAAGCTCAAACTCAAGTCGTTCTGCAGCTCTTGGACCGCTCATGATCTGACCCATCATGTCTGAATCAGGTGGGAAATCCATCTCAAAAAAAACCTCTCCAGCTCCCTTCATATTAGTAAGGACGGCTTGGCGGAAATGCCAACGGAAAAGCTGATCGACCGGGCGAAGTGGATCATCGAGGAGGCGCTGATCAAGTTGTCGGCCTGCAATTCCGTAGTGGCTAGCAAGAGGACTGAAACAGACGATCTTGTAGCCATCCTAAGGAGGTATTAGCTGTGGACACCACAAACAATTCAAGCTTAGGTTAGGCGCGCATCTGGATTGATCGAGAAATCATAGCAGTCAAATAATATGTGAGTGTCAAGGGTAAGTAATATTCCATTTTGCACAGAGTTAATGGATCCATCGGACTCGGAGGCGGGCGGAACCGTGATCTAGCTACTGTAGTTACAATTATTCCACTGGTTCTCATATGCTAAAGGAAATATATGAGCAGCCTCGAAGATTCCCCAGGAACCGATACCATCTATTATTCCTGGCCTGCTAGTTATAACGCATCGCCGATCTCGGTCACGTACTGAGTGAAAAAACGATTCAACCCTGGTTCCTGATGGCGTGGATAATGTACGCAGTAGAGGGACTTCATTAGTGACGGAGATGGAACCTATAGCCAGTGAGTGGTAGCCAATAGCTGAAGCACAGAGGAGACCCACCATTAGTGACAATGTAGTAATTGCCCGGTCGAAGTGGTTGCTCATTCCTCTCAACTAAGCATTGCTTATCGTCTTGTAGGTCGAAAGCATTGGTGAAGATACATAAAATGTCCGCCATGGAATAGAGATTGGTGTTGGTAACACCCTCTGCGACCCAAAGACCTCCAAGCACGGTATCGTGATTGTCGGAATCGTAGATGAAGAGATTGCGATATGCCGTCCGATTTATGGGAGGCCCATCATACCGGTATGTGAACGTATCTTGGTCTGTCGATGTCATCGCTGCGACTCAGAGTTGGGAAGGAAAGAATGTTCAAATCAATGGAGAAAGGAATATGTGAGCCGGTTGAGAGGGCAGGAATGGTTGTATCGACAATGCCGTAGATAAGTGGTAAGTACAAGTAAGCTATTAAGAAAAAGTAAACATGTACGCCCCAGCCGTACTCGAGTAGAGAGGGTACAATGACTGGTGCTTATGTAACCAGCCAAATATCTCTGTTTGTTCCGGTTAATAGCTCCCTACCTGTAAGGCCAACCGCAGTTGTAAACGGACGAATCCATTCCTTAAATTTTGTCGCCGCATTGATGATCCAGCGAAGACAATCCAACTCATCAGGAATGAATGGATGATTTTCAATCTCTACTTGCCAATCGATAAGTTCCTCAAGCTTTGGTCGGGCCGCATCACATGGTACCGGTATCTTAACTCGGTAATCGCAGATCGGACAAGTACCGCGTGAGGAGGTGAGATTACGGTACCGGTAACCTGTCGTCTTTTTTAAGGTCATCTAGCATGTCTTACTATTCTACAATTAGTTACTCTATGGCACCACTCTGTCGCAATAGTCTATCCTTGGCAAGAAACTGGATAACACCAAAAAATGCTGGTACTAGTAAGTGCAGAGGTGCCAACTACCGCATTAACTGGTTACAAGTACCCGGGAATATGTTTTCATACAGATTTTGCCAAGAAGGTATTTATAGAGTCTTCAGATAAATAAAAATACCGAACAGCTGAACATGATGGCATCATGACCTTAGAGACACTTACAGTTGAGCACCCCAGCATAATGCTTAGAGAAAAACCTATTTATGAAAAGGAAAAAAGATGGAGCGCCTTCAAGAATTATTGATAAAAGAAAGCAGAGTACAGTGAATGCCAAAGAAAAAGAGAGAGAGATGTGTCGACGCGATGGCTCCCTACCAGCTATTCGATCGTCATTCCGATTCCGCTGTTCAACCAAGTCTTTCTTCTCCAAGTCTTCTGAGTTCTCGAACTCTCTCACCAATGCTACCAGATTCTCAGGCCCTTCTGCCTGAGACTCCGGCCCCTAACTTCTCAGAGCCTTTGTCTCTATCTCCTGCCTCTCATATGCAGGATGCTCCAATTATGTCTTCGGTTCTTCCTACTTGAGCGCCATCGGTTGAGTCAGAGGGAAGCTCTCCCAAGAGAGTCACAATTACCTCCTCTATAAGGTCCAAGGTTCGTGCTCTCCGGGCACATGCATCATGGTCATTTCTGCGAATTGCAAATGAAATTGGTATTGTAACTAGTACTGTATTCTCTATTTGCAGTGCTCTATTTACACCTAAGAAGATTAAGCCTGGGCTTCCCAAAGTTTTCACTACTCCAATCCGCAAAAGACTCATTGATTTTGCTACTACCAGTCAAAAGAATCATCACCTACCCTTGGCTGAAGTTGCTCAACTTGCAGGGATCCCAGCAAATGAAGTTACGCTACGTAAGGTCTTTGCCCAGGAAGGCTACTATAGAAGAATCGCTCAAGTACAGCCTTCATCAGCAAAAAAAAAGATCTGTCTTTTGTGCTCCACGGTGAGCCATGTCGTTGAGTTTTATGTTTTGGCTAATCGTGAGTGACCCCGGTTAATGATGATGTTTCCGATTGTGTCCCCTAATAATCAGATACAAACCTTAATTTTAGCAAAATATGAGCTATTTTTATCAATATCTCATAGACATTTTACATTACAAAGTTGTATGTTATGAAAAATTTCTCAACTTTGGTATGTAAAAGGTCTGTGAGTTCTTAATAAAAATTGCTCATATTTTGCAGAAAACAGAATTAATATCATCTTCTTTAGTCAAACGAATGGGATTTTTAATATCGCGATCATAGGACTCACGATGTGTCAAAATATAAAACTCAACGACATGAGGCACAGGGGGCAGGCTGTTTTTTTGCTGATGTTATCTCTTCCGTGTTGTGAAGGAAAAGAGGCTAGATTGGGCATACTATTATACTGACTGGACCAGTGCTGACTGGAGCAAGGTGTTACAATCCTCTTCCGTTCGGGCTATACTTGCAGCAGGTAACCTCTTTCTCGATAGTAACCGTACTATCTTAGATTCGTACGAACAACGACAGCTGAGTATACAGACTCCTGTCTCGTACAATATATCGCTAAGCTCGTGAGAGACACTATGTCTCCAGCCTGATAAAGTATAAAGGTAAAGTATATTGTAAGGATATAACTTAGATGATTGCGTGAAGAACTCTAAACTAAGAGGCCGTAAGGGCTCTCTTTTTATAACCGTTCTTCCCGCAACTCATGACTCATCCTTCGCATCACATGCCCCTATGACTCATAAGTGAGTCATAGTGTGAAATCCATCAGCTGACTCATATGAGTCACTGCGCAATAACAACTAACCAATCAAAACACAATAAACCTATCATGTGCGCGACTTGCGTCACATGCGTAAAACCCATGACTCGTAATTACAAGTCATGTGCGAAAGTCATAATCATATGACCACAATCGTGAGTCATGTCGAAACAATAAACCAATCATAACAAAGGAGTGACACGCTATTGCGTAGTCATGTGAAAATACCTAAACCTTATGACTCATAAGTATGAGTCATGTGAAAACCTCTCTTGCTAGTCACCGTTTGTGACATTAGCTCCCTCTCCCCCTAGCATCGGTCCCTCGATGCTCAAAGCCCCAGATCCGTCACCCGACTTCCCAAACGTTTTGCTTCCCTTCGCATTCTCCGAATAACATCTTCGGAGTCCCTCCACCTCTTGCGCACAACTTCGAGGGTGAGGTTCCCAACCTCCAGGGCTCGTTGTTGTTCCGAGATTTTTGTTTGTTGATCTTCAATCAACAATCGTTGGTCCTTCAGTCGTTCTTGGAGGCGGTCTCGTTCATCTAGCAGTTCATCAATCTGCCTTCGTAGACTTTCCGGGTCCGGAACCGTCGTTGTTTCTGAATTTTCGCCCCCCTCTTCAACCAACCGTGTCCTCACGGTTTCTCTCGCTTTCCTCGTTTTTTCGTCCCTTTTCGTAAGGGGTTCCTTTCTTCCTTCCGACCTCGGGTAGTAGCCGGCTTTGATCTTTTCGTTCTTATGAGCCCGGCAGTCGTTTCGAAAACATTGTTCCCAATGTACCTTTTTGTGTTCTTCGTTCGAGGTTCGTTTTTTCTGTCTTGGTTCTTGTGGGTACCACCCCTGTCCTTGTTTCTCGCTCATGTGCACGAAGCACCCGTCGTCATAACATGCCGTCCACGATAGTCCATTGAGTTTTGCCGTTTCAATGGCCTTCGCTTGTCTTTCATCCAGTTCGTGTTCCGTTGGCATGTTGTAGCCCGGGCTAGTAGGCGGAAATGGCCCTGGCTTGGACTCGTTGTCTCCCCATCCTTGGTCTGGCTTGAGCTCGATCTTGAGCTCTACCCAGTCTTGGCTTACTTGGGTATCGTTGGTGGAAGTGGAGGATTGCATGTTGTGCGTTGTTGAAGTTTTCTGAGAGGTACCAGACCTTGTCGTGTTCTGGTGAGTATCCTTTCCACTTAGCTCGGTATTGGAGCTTTCCGAAGTGGAGTCGAGAGTCGATTATTTCGTCGAGTTCGTATTCTTGTTCGCCTTCGATTTCGATAGGCGGAGGGGGTTCTTGAATTTGAGAAGGAAATCGGTTGTCTTGGTAAGGTTCGAGCAGTGAGATGTGGAATGTGTTGTGTATTGCCATTGATGGCGGTAGGTCCAGCTTATAAGCGCTCGTTCCAATCTTTGTCAAGATTTTGAATGGTCCGATTTTCTTGTAATCCAGTTTCTTTGATGGTCTCGTGGTCTTGATATTTCGCGGTAGTAACCACACTTTATCCCCTGATTGTAAGTTCGGATCGGGTTTTCGGTGTCGATCGTAATATTCTTTTTGTCGTAATTGGGCTGCCACCATTTCGTTTCGTAATGACTCATGTAGTTGAGTCATTTCTTCTGGTTTCTTTTGGTTTCCTTGGATGAGATGTCCTATCATCTCGTATTCGGGGTTGATTCCGTAGTTTGCAAAGAAGGGCGTGTTCTTGATTGTTTCTTGATATCCGTTGTTGTATGCAAACTCTGCTAGTGGTAGATATCCACACCAATCGTCTTGTTGGTAGTTGATATATGCTCGGAGATATTGTTCCAATATCGCGTTCGTCCTTTCTGTTTGTCCGTCCGTTTGAGGGTGAAACGCTGTGCTTAATCTTCGCTCGATTCCGAGTTCTTCCGTTGTCTTTTTCCATAGGTCTGATGTGAATATCGTTCCCCTATCGGTGATGATGTCTCGTGGTATCCCATGCAACCTGACTATTTCTTTCATAAACAGGTTTGCAAATTGCCGTGCGTCCAGATTTTTTCTGCATGGAATAAAGTGACTCATTTTGGTCAGGCGATCGATGACGACTAGTATCGTATCATGTCCTTCTGATTTTGGAAGGTCTGTGATAAAATCCATTGCGATCGATTTCCAAGGTCAGTCTGGTGCTTCGTTTGACTGGAGGAGTCCGTATAGTGCATGTCGTATGACTTTGGTCCTTTGACATGTGTCGCAATTCTTGACGTATCTTTTGATAGTTTCTCTTATCTTTGGCCAGTAATATCGTCTTCCGATAAGCTCGGTAGTTTTTGCCGTTCCTCCATGTCCCGCTTGTGGTTGATCGTGATGTTTTGAGATAAGAGTCGTTCTTATCTCTTCGTGTTCGGGGACCCATATTTTTCCTTGATACCATAAGTATCCGTCCTTCCATTGGCATAGCCCCAGTGCAACTCCTTTCAGCTCTTTTTCTCCCGTTTCCAAAGCTCGTCTGATAGTTTGGATTTCTTCGTCTGTTTTTGATGTTTCTCGTATCGTTTCCTCGTCTTTGTCGTGGAACTCCGTTAGTTCCATTTCTTCGATTGTTGCTTCTTCCCAGAATTGTTCTTTGGGTAGTAGTATTCCTTCCTGTTTCGCCAGGTGTTTTTCCTTCAGGGTTTGTATGTCCCCTGTTCTTCTTGTGAGGGCATCTGGTTTTCCCCCTTCTCTTCCTGGTCGATATATGATCCTGAAGTTGTATTGGCTCAACTTCCTTACCTATCGCCTTTGTCTATCCGTTAGGGCCTTGGTGGTCATGAACGTTGTAAGGTTCTTGTGGTCGGTAAAGACTTGAATGCGATATCTGCTTCCTTGGGTATATCTTCTCCATTCCTCGAAAGCTTGTACCACGGCTAATAATTCTTTGTCGTGTACGTCGTAGTTGAGTTGCGCATCCCTCATTCCTTTGGATCGATAAGCTACGGGTCTCCATTTCCCATCTTCGCATTGTTGTGATAGTATGCCTGAGCATACGTATTTCGATGCGTCCGTTTCGATTTTGATAGGTCTCCTTGGGTCGAAGTGTACTAGCACCGGAGTCGTGGTGAGTGCTTTTCGGAGTCCATCGAAGGCTTGTTCTTCTTCGGTTTCCCATTTCCATTTGCCATCGTATTTTTTATGTGTTCTTTCGTATAGTGGTTTTGCTATTCTGCTGAATCCTTGGATGAACCTTCGATAAAAGTTGCAGAATCCCAAGAATCGTTGGATTTCGGTTTTTGTCTTTGGCGGTTGCCATTCCCATATTGCTTGAGTTTTGACTGTGTCCACTTTGACTCCTTCTTGGCTGACCACAAATCCTAGGTATTCCGTTTCCTTTTTATGGAATTCGCATTTTGAAGGTTTGACCTTCATTCCTGATGGTCGAAGAGCTTTCAGTATGTTTTTGACGTCTTCTTGGTGTTGTTTTAGGTTGTTTGAGTATATGAGGATGTCGTCCAGATATACTATACAACACATATCGATGTATCGTAGTAGCACTCTGTTGATCCATTTTTGGAACGCGGCCGGTGCATTGCATAGTCCAAATGGTACCACCAGATATTCGTAAGTTCCCAACTTGCTGCTGAAAGTTGTTTTATGTTCGTCGCCTTCCCTTATTCTGATGTTGTGGTAGGCATCCTTGATGTCCAACTTCGTGAAGTATTTGGCGGTGCTCAACCGGTCCAATGCTTCGCCTATTAGTGGTAACGGGTATCGGTCCTTTTTTGTAACTTCGTTGAGCCCTCGATAGTCCACACATAACCGTAGGCTTCCATCCTTTTTCTTGACGAACATAATTGGTGAGGCTCTTTCAGCCTTCACTTCCTTATCCATCCTCTCGCTTCGTTCTGCTTGATGTATTTGTGCAGTTCTTGAATCTCATCATAGCTGAGGGGATATATCTTTTTGTCAGGTACTTCTTCCCCAGGTTCCAGGTCAATACCTAAGTCGATTCCTTTCCGATGTGGGGGTAGTGTTGTCTTTTCCCCTTTTTCGAACACATCGAGGTATTCGTGATATTCTTTTGGTATCGTCTCTTGGAGGTTGTGTCTTTCTTCCTCCTTCTTCTTTTGTCTATCCTTGATTGCCAATTCGGTACTGATATTAATTTTTTCCAGATAGATTTCGTCGTGGTGTGTCCCATCGTAGGATGCCCGTTGTCTCCCTCTTCGGTAAAAACTTCCGAATGCTTTGGCCGATATTTCGCATATGTGAATCGGCTTTCTGGCTTTTCCGAACCGTCTGTGCTCCGAATCCTTTGGTTCTCGGTTCGTTCTTTTCAGTTCTTGAACTTCCTGTAGTTCTTCCATGTTGACTTTTTCGATAATCAATTGTGCGATTCGATCGCCTTGTTCCACTTGGAACTGGTTGGTACCTTGATTGACCAAGACCACCTTTATCTCCCCGGTATAATCTGCGTCTATTACCCCCGCATTTGTTGTGAGTCTGTGTTTGACTGCTAATCCACTTCGCGGAGCGATGCGTCCGTAGGTATTTTGAGGTAGTCTGATGGCTATCCCGGTTCGAACCGTTTTTTGTTCTCCTGCAAGTATACAGACTTGCTCATTGGCGTACAGGTCGTGTCCTGCCGCCTCCTTCGATCCTTTCGTAGGCATTCTAGCCTGAGGAGATAGTCTCTGAACTTGGACTCGTGCGTTCCCTCCACTTGTACTTCTGAGTACTTGGTGACGAGGTTTTCTTCCAGGGCTTCATCCTCTGGTACTGCATACGCAACGGGCAACTGTTGAGACACCATGTCGTACATCGTTCGCTGTTAAACGTGATCTTTTTCTGATCCCAATCAATTGTGGGATTGTGCGTTCGTAACCATGGCATTCCTAAAATGACTTCATGGTTTTGGAGATTTGCCACTTGAAATGTCGCCAATTCCTATGGCTGTTGATGTCCATAGGTACTTTCGCCATATGGGTAACTGGACCCATAGCGCTGGTTTTCCATCCGCGAGGTAAATCTCTCTTCTTTCTTGGCCTTTGTTTTCGTAATTCCGTGTTTCGTGCATATTCCTTCGTTGATAAAGTCTTCAGTGGCACCTGAATCGATCATCGCGTTTATCGTAACTGATTCCTTTTTTCCGTGTAGTTGTATCTTGATCATGATATGATCATTTTCTTGTTCGAGGGATTCCGTGTAGTTGAGTGCCGCG